>OX422217.1:31631277-32231277 GCA_949130495.1 Sambucus nigra | reverse complement strand
AGCTTGTACTCCTATAAATGTAGCTCCATGCCTGTAATTTCAAATCAATGAGAACAGTTCTAATATTTGTTCTACATCACCTCTCTTTTAATAGATATATTCCATTGTTTACATGTAAGTTCAAAACTCTTTAAAGTCTAAATTTCTATATGGTATCAAAGCGATAAAATTCTCACGAGTAATCCCGATCCTTGTAGTTAGTTTATCCGTCGGTGGTAGCCAACATTCACTGCTACCATCCGCCGGGTAAAAACAATGGATAACTCGACTTCTATATTCTGTATCTGACCTTGCTGATGCTAGGGAAAAGTATTCACCAAGGAACCTTTCTTCACCAATCAAGGCACAACTGCATTTCTCTCTCAGTGGAAGTGGAATCGTTTCTTTGTATTGAGCAGCTTATGTTATGGAAATACGTGAATGGGTTGAAGTTCCCAAAAACGAATATGACAATGGAGATACACAAGAGGCTGCATCCAAGTTAAGTGTATTTCTTATAAATTCGAATTTTGACGAAGGTCCAAAAAAAATAATAAAAAATAAAAATAGACCTGAATGGAAGAGTGAAATACCTTTAATTTTGTACACAGGTTTCAAATTATTTCACTAATCTGTAGATACTCTTAGGTGAAAATTATTTTGATTAATTGGTCTTTGACTTTTATGAGGAGTGCTCACTGTCGGTTAAAAAAAAAAGTTTCAATTTTTTGAAAGCTCGTATGAGCAGTGCTCAGTGTCGGTTGATTACTAAAAAAGAAAATTGTGAGTCTCTAGATGGAACTTTCTTCCTACAGTCATTTTCATGCCTTGAAAAAAAAAGATTAGTGGGAACTTAGCCCACTTTGAAAACAAATTTAACTCAAGGTCGTTTATGCTCTAGTAGCAAAATCTTTTTATTTATAAAAAAAAAATTATTGGGCCCTTGAATCCTACGTGATTAAGCCCAAAAACCAAAGAGCCTCTGAATCCATTGTGATGAAGCTGATTTTAGCCCAAGAGGCCCATTACAGGTGACGGTCCAGCCAAAACCGAAAATTAAGCCTCCGAATCAATTTTTTGATCAAGCTCATTTTGGTCAAAAAGTCTCATTACAGGTGTCGGTCCAGCCAAAACCGATAATTTAGCCTCTGAATCAATTTTTGATCAAGCTCATTTTGACCCAAGAGGTCCATTACAGGTGTTGGTCCAGCCAAAACCGATAATTGTGCCTCCGAATAGATTTTGATCAAGTTCGTTATGGTCTAAGGGACCTTATTATTTTTTAAATGAAGCTGATGAAGTGGAGATCTTGTCACTCGATTCGATCGCACTCATAATCAAACCTGTCTACTCAGCATTTTCAATCTCTATGATCCAAGTTCGGTGTATGCGTCGCACCCCACCTTCACTTGCAGGGGAATATTAAGATATCACCTTTGTCAACTCAGCAATTTCAATTTCTTCGTGAGAATCTTAGTGCGAGCATTGCACTGCACCTTCGCTTGCGGGGGAGTATTAAGACTCCTACATATCTGGCGAGTAATGACAAGCTGGCTCACTCCCAATAGTATACTCCTACCTATTCGGAAGACAGTAATGAGCTCCTCCTATTAACTGTGCAACTGAATGTGGCTAATGAAGATATGCCATTGAAAAAGTCAGCCGCAAATATCTCAACGTTCTCATCAGTTAGCTAGTTTATTGGTTTACCATTTCATAGCTTGTACTCCTATAAATGTAGCTCCATGCGTGTAATTTCAAATCAATGAGAACAGTTCTAATATTTGTTCTACATCACCTCTCTTTTAACAGATATATTCCATTGTTTATATTTGAGTTCAAAACTCTTTAAAGTCTAAATTTCTACAATTTTCACTTCACCACCCAATCTTTCATTTTCTAGATCTACCCCCCCCCCCCCCCCCAACTTATAGTAATGCATCATTTTACCCTCAAACACTAACAATATTAATTAATTTTTGATGAAAATTTGATCATATACGCTGCATACGAGAGTATTTTTATCCAACCACTTGGGCAAATAACTATTTTTTCGTCACAAATCATAACTCTATTACGGTCAAGGGTAAAATGATGTATTTTTAAAAGTTGGGTGATTAAATCTAAAAATTGAAAGTACATATGGTGAAATGAAAATAAATACATGGTGAAGCGGTTAACTATTACGAACCCTAAAAATTTCAACCAATAAGAAGTGACATAGAAAATAGGACATATGTGCATTTTAAGATGTTGAATGTATGATTATCATCTCACTTTAATTGTTGAATTTGTTTACGAAATTCGACAGCGAACATCTCCCCCGAATTAATTACAAAATTCAGGTACTATTCGCACAGCCTATCTTCGATTTGAAGCACCTTTGATTACAAGTTATTGGGGAATTCTTTACAAGTGCTTTACAAATATCTGTTAACTAATTACAATATTTTATGAAATAATAACATAAAAGATAGTTGTTGATGCAAAAGTATTTCCATAATATTTTATATCACAATCAATCTTGAAATCTGTTTGTCTTTTGGCGTTTTTGTCCTAACTATATTTATTGCAAGAAAATAATTTTATTTTTATTTTCAGTCACTCTCCGATGCAAGGAGAAAAATAATATAATGCTTTTTCCTCTCATTTTAAGATTTTTATTCTAGAAATAATAGAGCTTAGCAAACCAATAATTTCGTTATGGGGAGCAAAATGTAACTGATTTTGCTTATTCAAGAAAAGCAAATGTTTGTTCAAGACATATGAACTATCGGGGAAAAGTCATGCGTGACAGTTGGAATACCATGTAAAATTTATGTATTACAACAAAATTTATAATACCTTTTTCTATATTTTTTCGACACATTTTTAATGAAAATAAACTATTTATATAGTCGTTCAAACATTATAATTAAATATGTCAATATATCATTTAAATTAAATCAAATATTAAAAAAAATATACATAATTTTGTGACGGCATTTCAATTGTCGAGAGAGAAAGACACCAGAGACAAAAAAAAATAGTATTGCAAAAATGTTCATTATACACAAAATTTTAGACCAAATAACTTTTATTAGGGATCAAAATAGCATTTGAGAATTTTGAGGGTGAAAAATGTTCCACTTTCTTGAGATGGTTTAATATATAGCCAACTTAATATTTTTCTTTATCATTAATTAGGCTACCATAACAGACCCCACCCCTCTATGATAATATACACATTAGCACATGCCACTAAATGATTGAAGAGAAATGTCTGATAGTGATTGTCTCCCACAGCTCAATAATTATTGGGTGGTGATATTCGCACCTCCAATTTTTTTTTAAAAATACCATTTACTCCAAAATATTAGAAAAAATTTACTTTTATCTTTTTAACACTACATACAGTGAAAATGGGTACTACGGTTAAGGTTGATCGTGAAAATGAGTATTATAGTCAAGATTAGTTGTGAAAATGAGTATTACGGTCAAGGTTAACCGTGAAAATAATACCACGGTCAGGATTAATCGTGAAAATGAGCACCACAATCAAGATTGCCCATGAAAATGAATAACACGACTATGGTTAGCCTTGAGATTTTGTTGAATTAAATAATAAAAAAAAAAAAAAAAAATTTGATGTTAAAGAGATCTTTTTGAAATGCAAATATCTGCCCCCATAATTATTGTGGGACATTCATCAGATGATCAATATTTGTGGGCGCAGGTACTCTGAGGGATCAGAAAACCTGTCATATATTTATGACTTGAGATGTTATTGGAGGTTTGTTAAAAAAAAATAGAAAATCAGAAGCACAATAAAATTTCAAGGAAATAATGAAAATCTACTGGTTGTAATGCGGAAAGTTTCATCACATTATAGTCAATTACATGAGATTCTGTTTGTTAAATTTACTTTAAAAGTTACAACCAAGCGTGAAGATTTTATACAAAAGAAAAAAATGTTTTAATATTCTAGAATATGAAAATAAATGTTAAGATTGTGACATGCAATTAACATGATACAAACTTTCATAGAGGATATTCATTTTTACTATTTTAGAGAGCTCAAACCTGAGTTAATAACTTATAATTAAATATTCAAATATTAACCTTTCATCTCCTATATAATTGAAAAATACGTTGGCAAATTCAAACTCTTACGTTAATTTACTATACAAAAAACTTTACTGCCTATAAAACAATCAAAAGGTTTCTAGAGACTTGAAGACAACTTTTTATGTTTTTTGGTATACTATTGATTGTGAAGGGACAACAACTACCACGTGAAAACAAATCAAAGGCTTACTATTTCGTATATTCATGGACCCAATTGAATTTAGTGGAATCTTTTATTCATATTTTTTGTTAATAATAAAATATTGAACAAATCTATTCCAAAAGTCAATATCCCCATTCTACCACAAGCTTATAATCAATTCATAGTTGATGCTCCAATACCGTTGTCGCTTTTATATTTTTATTGTTCTTGGCTCGGTTTATTTTTATGTCGACTCATAAGTGTTGTGTGATACATTGACATGTCGTATATGTATTTACTTGTGTTTGGATTAAATAATAGTCAAATATAGACACAAGTTAATGCGGATGCGACACACCAGTGTGTCGTGTCATGTGTCACAATTCTGAGTCGACCTTGAATTATTGTAATTTTAAATAACACCATATACGCCATCAATCTTTTGGGACAAATGGATACATATTTTTGATTATTTTCTATAAATAATCTTCATATTATAATGACCATTTCCGCAAAATTTCATAAAGGGGTTAATTAGACTTTGACCCTTCTAACTTTGCTCTCATTTTCATTTCACCAACCCTTCTTTTATTTTCTAGAACCCCCCCCCCCCCCCCCTCCAAACTTATAATAACACGTCACTATACCCCAAATACTAAGGGTATTAAATATTTATACGAAAATTTGATCATGTACGCTGCATATGATGGTAATTTTGTCCAACTAGAAATTATTTCTATCAAATAGAAATTATTTCTAGTAATAAAAAAAATATATTTAGCAATATAAAATTATTTCAACCATATAAAAATGGTTTTCATCAAATAAAAAATAAGTTCTAGCAATAATAAAATATTTATAGAAAACAAAAAGTTGAAAAAACATGTTTCATCAAAAAACATTCCAACCTTAGTTAATAAAGCAGAAGAAAAATGAAATTTCCCAAAAAAAAAATTCCACAAAGATAAATTTACAAAACTAACTCAGATTTTGAAAAAAAATTACTTTCATCATTGATAATTGCAAAAAAAAAAAAAATAAGGAACAACATCTAACAAACACAAATTTACAAAATTAACTCATATTTAGAACCCACCAAAAAAAATTAAGGAAAACACCCCACAGATTATATGTTTGTAAAGAGAGATGGAAAGAGAGAAAAGATTGTGTGAGGGTACTGTTGTGGGGGGTGGGTGGATAGGGGGGACCTGATGGGGCAGGGGGGGGGGGGGGGGGGGAGGGGGCTACAATGCTTGAGAGAGAGAGAGAGAGAAAAGCTAGGGTTTAAAAATGGGCCAAAATGACTAAAATAGTCTTTAAGAGGGCATGTGCACATGCCTAAAGGTTCCTCCAAAACATTAAAGGAGTTGGACGGCAGGGGCCTAATTGTAGCCATTTTCAAAATTGGGGGGTGAATTGAAAAAATCGAAAGGAGTGGTGGCAAAGTATTGGGGAGGGGGAGGGGGGGGGGGGGAGTCAAAGTTCAGGGGGCCTAAGTATAATTAACTCTCGAATAATACAATTTTATATCGTGTCGTGTTTGATTTGGTTCGTGTTAACTTTAAGAAATATTTCTTGTCGTGTCATGTTTTTACTTGATTCGTGTTAGTTAAAAAAATAAACAGATACACAAGTCAAAAGACATTAGTTGTAAGCATCAATTAATAGTTCGAGATATTAAATTGTAAAAATATTACTTGGCTTTTTATAGTGTTGGGTTCATTTGTTTTTCTAATATCACCATTGTCTTGACAAAGTCAATTTAAATTTATAGTTTGACTCTAGTTTAAAAGTGGCACACAAAGGACATAAGAATTTAGGTTAAATGATATATTAAGAGCCACCAAAGTGGACCTTGTAAGGAGTGTTTGTTTTCATCTCTTAATATTGAATTGAGTTTCACTCAACATTAAAAAAAAATATTTGGGGTTTGTTTTTACATGTTAATACTTAAAAAAGTTCAAATTCTGCATTAAGGATTAAAAGGCAAGCATCCTTTAGAATGCCTAACGCTTAATGTTGTAGAATTTCATAAACTATTATAAACACACTGGTTTTAAGAGAGAAAGAAGAAAGTTATGGATTTCTGGAAAACTAACATATCTCTCATACATTACATGGAATACAATGGAGATATTTATAATAAAAGAAGGTGCTGCACAAGTACGTGAGCACGTCTAAAACAACATCTAAAAGGGAGGAACCACACACCCACAATCTCCTTGGAATAAGGAACTGACTATTATGGGTATTCAAATAAACCATTGGAAAGAGTCAATCTTGTTGGTAACTTATGAGCACGTGTTCCTTATAGTTTGGTAGCCGGATATGTAGCTTTGAATGCATCATCTAACAAAAATTTCATTCGAGTTTTACCCTTATTTTATTTGCTAAACGATGCTAACATAAAGTAGATTAGTAAATTGTTAGTTATGATAAAATAATCAAATTAATTATATTCCGAATTCAAATTCAAATAACTTCAAACAATCAATATACATTCAAAAAATTATTTAAATAAAAAACAAACAGACTTTTTAACACGGCCTTTTGTCCATCTCTCTTGTTTACACTAATTAGATATGGTCTGGGCTATTACATTGAGGAGACCTATTTAAGGGTTTGGGTATACATATGTAGTATAGCAATAAAAAAAAAGGTTCTGTAAATTTAGAATTTATTGTAATATGTATTTTGAAAATAGGACAGTAAATATTTTATTTATAATTTTAGTCCTTATTTTTTAATAAAGTCGCTGACATGGACCATATTCATAAAACGTCGACCAATCACAGTATGCCACGTGTTCCTTTAATTTGAAAATAAGGACTAAAAATGAAAACGAAATATTTATTGTCCTATATCCATAATCAATATTATTTTTAAGTTCTATAAATACATAATCTATAAAAAAAAATTATGTACTTTTAAAACTTAAAATAATATTAATAATGAATATAGAAAATAAACATCTCTAAATCTCTAAAAAAAAAAAAAAATTCAGGCGTGAGTACCACATTATCAATTCACCGTCTCCCACAGCTCAATAATTATTGTTGGACAAGAAACAGATAATAAATGTTTGTGGGACAAGTACCGTAAGATACAGGATGTTTGCTATAATAAAAAAAAAATGACAAGTATTATAAAGTTTCAAGGAAAGAATGAATATGTATTGGTTGTAATGTTGAAAACTTTCATTACATTACAGTGAGTTACAAGAGATACTGTTTGTTAAATGGGATGGCACTCCAAAAAATTCTTTTAACACTTTATTTTTTAACTAAATGTCAATTATATCGTTAAATTTATAAAATTTAAATTTTTACTTTTTGTCTCCAATTAAAATAAATGTATTTGAAAAACAACTAAAATTTTGTATTTTTAATAAAAAAAAATATATATAAAAATTATTTTTTTTACTTTTCATAACTATTTACAAAAACATTTCATACCTGTTTTGGCCAATGTAGTCCCTCAAATCTGTTTTTTTAATAATTATAAAACAGTTTTAATAAAATACAGTTTTAATAAAAAAAAGTCTTTTATTAAAAAAACGGTTTTAATAAAATGCAGTTTTAATTAAAAAAACAGTCTTTTATTAAAAAAATGTTTTATTAAAAATGTAAAACAGTCTTAAAACTGTATTTTATTAAACATTTTTAAAACTGTTTTTATTAAACAAGTAAAACAGTTTTAAAATTGTATTTTTTAAAAAAAGTTTTAATTTGTATTTTTTTAAAGTGTTTACAGTTTAAATTGTTTTTATTAAAAATGTAAAACAGTTTTAAAATTGAATTTTTTTAAAACAGTTTTAAATTGTATTTTTTTAACCTATTTATAGTTTTAAATTGTTTTTATTAAAAATGCAAAAAAGTTTTCAAACTGTATTTTTTTTAAACAGTTTAAACCTTTTTAAACTGTTTTGCATTTTTAATAAAAAACAGTATTAATAAAAACAATTTTTATTACAAATAGTTTTAATAAAATACAATTTTATTAAAAAAACATTTTTTTTTTATAAAAACTGTTTGGTAAACAAAAATTAGATCATGTTCATGTTAGATTAAAAAATAAGATTTAATATATTGTCACATTTATTTGGGTCGTGTTAGGTAAACAAATGAGAATCCATGTCTTATCTTGTTGTATTTTAATTAGACTGTGTTCGTGTTAGATAAAATAAAATATTAACATTTTGTTTTGTTTTAAAATTCAAGAACCATTTATTCCATTTTTCTATATATGGTGCCTTTTTAACATAATCTAATTATTAAAGTTTATTTTATATTTTTAATTTGAGTCATATTTGTGTTAGGTGAATAAAATAATATTTTATGGCATGCCGCGTTTTAACTAGGTCGTGTTCTTATCTTATTTTTTTTATGTCTGTGGCATGTCGTATTGTTTCGTATGACTATTATTTCTGTTGCATTTGTGTTAGCCAAATAAAAATTAGATTTCACGTCGGACAACATTTTTCCTTGAACGTTTTCGTGTTCGGTAATAAAAAAAGATTTTTGCGTCGTATTGTTTTTATTTGGGTGGTGCTCGTTTTAGGCGGAGAATTTTTTTTTTGTCACGTGTCGTGTCTCTTTTTAATTGAGTCATGTTCTTGTTTGTTAAAAAAATGATTTCAGGGTAAAAAGAGGTTTTTGCAATTTTTAATAATTCATTTTTTAAAATTATATAATATTTTTTATAGTCCTTGTTTTTTTTATAGTTCATTTTTTAAAATTATGTATATAATTTTTGGGGTAAAAAAGAGGTTTATATCTTTTAGTGAGTGAGAAAAATGGAAAGAATTAATCATAAGGGTATAAGATTTTTTAACTTTTATTTGAAAAAAAAAGTGGTGTGTTAGAAGATTTTTTAGAGTGTTAATAGCTATACCCTTGTTAAATTTACTATACAAATTTCAACCAAAGGAGAAGTTTTGATACGAAAAATAAAAGAAGAAATATAAGGTTACATGTGATTTGTGGACTACTGAGATATCTTAAAATGCAAATAAAAATGTTCATTTTTTCTATTTTAAAGAGCTCAAGTTTATTAATTCCCTTAAAACATGAATTAACATAATACTTAAATGCTAGTATTGGAGCATTACCTAAAATGCCCGATGCTATTTTCCGAAAAAAAAAAAATGATTTTCTCCAAAGCTATGTGTATAATATACCTTCCCACATCACTACTTTTGTCGCTCGTCTCTCCCTCACGGCAATTGAGATGGCGCGACAAAGGTCAGTATAGCTTTAAAAATATGATTTAATTTTATTGATATTATAGAATTTTTAATTACATGTTTAAAAAAGATTGAAATTATAGTTTGGTTTTGTAGATCATGTGTAAAAAGATAAAAATAATATATAAATAATATATATCATAGTCGATTAATAGGAGGGATCGGTTGACTATGTTGTAATACTATATTTGGCTAGACATTTCAACTTCCGCACATGACCCCCGCTGACAGTTTATCTACCATACGAACAAATATTTGGTTTTCTTAAAGAAACGAAATGAGTTACATTTTACTTCTGAATTTACTCTCTCAAATCAAAATTATTAGTTTTGTTCTGAATATACTGGGGAGAGACAACATCTTAAAATTGAGAGGTGTTTTATTTTTGTGTGTATAAAACTTTATGCATTTAGTTATGAATTTCTCCCTTAGAACATCCCTAATGCATAAGACAAATTTGCAAACGTTTATGGTATAATTGACCTAAAAAAAGAAGTTGCTACAATGGGATACCATCTATTTACCATAAATTAGGTCGAAACGGCAGTGTATGGAGGCCTTGAAGTGGGGCACAACTTCATGTAGCGTATGAGGTCATAATACGGCGTGCTACTTCGTGTATCGCATGACAACTCCTTTAAATTACCCATCGGCCCCAACGATTTCCATTAAACTTATTGTAATACCCCCTACTTTAATAGGATTATTTAAATTGCATAAGTGGGAGTGATTTGGTAATTAAAGGAAATTTCTATGAATAGTAAATATTAGTTTGCTAGTGCCGGATTAATATTTACATGGATTATATTTTCTTACGGGACTAGGGATATGAGTTGGATTATTTTAATTACTTGTCGCAACTGGGTAAAGCGACAAAGGATAATATTTCATTTGGAAAACATGCATATTGAGATGTGTTGGGTTTAATTAGTGAATTTTAGTTAAGTGATTCGGATGGAGATTTCGAGTGCACGGTTGGTTTCGGAATGGACAAGATAGTCATAATAGAGTATCTGGGGTTAGTGTTTAGGTTTCGAGAATTTTTGGACTAGTAGAGACTCGCAATGGAGTAAACGAGTCATTTATAAGGGACAAGCCCTTATTTCTCTCTTACAAGTCACGAGAGAGAGGAAGAGAAAGGAAAGTAAAGAGAGAAAAGAAAGAAGAGAATAAATAAAGGAAAGGGAAAAGAGAAAAGGGGATTCCGGGCCAAATTCCGCGGGATTCGACTTGAGGTCGCCGGATTTCATCTACGAGGCAAGTGTTTACTTGCTTTATTCATTTGAGTGTGTATCTCATATTATAGTTGGTAAACTAGATAAATTTTCGGTTGAAACCTTTAAAATAAATTTGGGGAATTTGACTATGAGTTTACAAATTGATGTATTGTAAACTCTTAATGATTTCTAGGGTTAAACCTATGTTAATGGTGTAGATAAATGGGAGAAAATAACAAAGTAGGGCTTTAATGATTTTAGGGTTTAAATCTAAGAGAAATGGTTTAATACCACAAATTAATTGATGCGTTAGTTATAAATCAGTGTTAGGATGATTATATTATTGTTGGTTGAGATTACAAACCATAAAAATGGAGATTGGGTTGATATTTGGGAATCGACTCGGGTCTAGACCGAATCGATTCGCATAAGGAGACATGTAGGACCGTCTCAAGCCGAATCGATTCGAATTGAGACTGAATCGATTTGCCTTTGAAGACCTATTCGCAGACCCTTTTCCGAATCGATTCGGATTTGGTTTGCGTTGATTCGCTGGTCCGAATTGATTCGCATTTGGAGCGATTCGATTCGGTTTTTGCTGAATTGGACAGTTTTCCTGCTTTGACTTTAGGGGGAGTTAAATTATATCTTGGAGATTATTGTAGGGGATTCTAGATGTGATATTAGGACTCCTAAATGAAGGAATTGAGGGTGGGTAAACCTTGTATTAAAAGAGGAAACCTTGGATTAGTTAAGGGTACAATCCGAGGTACGAACCTAATGAATATTTAGTTAGAGCGACATTCGAGAAAAGTATTCGGCAAGCGTATGTAAATATATTTATGAGGTCAGAATAAATATGGGCCGATTGCATTTGAGTAAATCCTAAGATGGAATTTAGGATATGGGCAAAAAGGGATTGAGTAGCTATGCGGTACGTCTGTTGACGAATATTATTATAGGTGACGCGATACCAATGGAATTAAAATACGTAGTGCGTATGCTATTTAATTATTACAAATTGGTATATTCGGGATTATATATAAATCCTTAAAAGTGATTAAGTTACGAGTTATATTTGAAATAAGATAATATTTATAGGATTAGTATTTAAGTGTGTAAATACTTATATACTATTACGAATGGGAACATAAGAGTTCGACAATTATAGGCATAATATATTGAGAAGTGATATATATTATACATATGATGTTCTTACAGTATATATGATATGATACGAATATAAATATATCTGTGTATGAATGGTATATTTGGACTTTAGAGAATGGTTCCACAGGCTTCCCCAGGCATAGGGATGGACAACAAGATTATAAAATTTCTCTAGTGCTATTCAGGGAGGTTACACGATGTGGGTGAATACCCTGGCTTGAGGAGCAGGGAGAGTATATCCCCAGGTCATATCGTCCCGCATACGAGTGCAAAATTTTTATTCCACTTTCAGGAGGGAATATGACTGCCTCCACCATTTAGTTTTCTACCATGACCGTGAGTGAGTCTGGCTTGGTAGCGTGGTTGAATGAGTAAACCCGGATGTGGATAGGCACTTAAGTCTGAATCCTCGAGTTATAGCTAGGTGGGATGGTTATTATACTTATGATTGTAATAGGTATAATTGTACTCGTTGTGTATAGTATATTGCTTGTATATGAAGATGATAAATCATATAATTGAGACTTAAGTAATGTGTAAAATAAATAAGAGGTTATTCTTCTTCTAGTAGATTTATGTCCGGATTTATATAAATGTGAATCATAGGTTCTAGTGAGAACTATATATAAACGGGATTTTATAATATGTGTTATGCACTGAGGGCCTAATGGATCTCGACGATTAACATTGTCATGTAGTAGTGTATCGGGGGAGGGGGGGTCCTTGTTTGGATTTATCTTCGCGAGACACCCCACGCACGAAACGTAGCGCAATTTTGGGAATGGAGAGAAGTTTAGTCCTTAGTACTCGGGTTTATGAGGATTTCTAGAAGATGTGTGACATAGATTAGTTAGGGAGGGTAGTTTAACTAGGTTTTTTTAAGGTATGCAATAGGTGTGCACTATTAAAAGAGGAGTGAGGTGTATCTCATGAGAGTGTGATACCCGTTTAAATATGAGAGACTTCATATTTTAAAATATGGATTTTATGCACTTGCTAAATATTTTCAAAACTCGGACTCTGACCCGTTTCTTTATTTTCTCCTCTCTTGCTATATGTGTATATATATTAGGTGTCCAGACACAGGGACGCCTGGATGATGGTTCATTCGAATCAGACGTTTGCTGCCGCAGCGGTGGATGCAAGAAGGTTTATTGTAGATGCTTTTATCCTTGAGATCTATATAGGAGGTATTGTGGAAACATTCACGCCGATATCCCAATTGTACTCATTTATTCTTTTACCGCCTTTTAGTGCGACATTCGATTTGATTGTATTATGTTCAACCGAGTGTTCGGTTATTTTATCTCATTTAAGTTTTTGTGTGTATAAACTGTGTGAATGTTTTACTTGGTTGGTTTGGTTAAAAAGATTAGTTAAATAAAATTTTAACACCAGCCTAATAAGTTATTAGTAATTAAATTGGTTTTCGACAGTGATGCTGAGAATGAACCATATGAGACTCTTGTTTTAATTTGGTATAGGATTGATCACCCGATATTTTATTAGGCGGGGTGTCACACTTATCTACCTCCACCAAACACCAATTAATATTTACAAACCCTATTTAATGTTTTAACCTTACAAATATAACCACTTAGTTTTAGAAAATTCACCCACAAAAATTATACATTGTTAAAGTATATATTGGAGCAATAGAAGTTTTTTCACCTGAAATTTCTTCGGTTAGAATATTTTTTATTTGTATTTTTATTAAGTAAATTGAAGTTTGTTTTGTATATTGTGTGGTTTACAATTTTTTGTTACAATATTTTTTTTACATTTTTCGTATAACAAATTAAAGTTTGTTGTTTTTATTGTGAGATTTACAATGCATATATAAATCTTTTAGGTTAAGGAAATTGATTTACATTCTTAAATAGAAGGCTATAATTCTCATAAATTACATTATTTTTTGTGACTTTCTTATGTGAAAAAATTTATGTTACATTTCTTAGATGCAGATGGATGGAGAATTATATTTGTTTCATATTTGTGCAGTGATAAATTTTTTGAAGAGATGGATAATATTATAAAAGCCATATGTCGATCAGTGGACAATAAAGGGGTTAATAAGTAACGAAGATGGGTGTAAATATGGGGCTAATAAACCGGAAATGCGGGGTGATTGGGGCCTCTCACGGATATGTTTTTGAAACTTTAACACCGACTTGTAGCCAAACAATGGATTGAGCGTACCGGCTAGAGTACGTTATTTGACCTAAATATTCCATAGTGCGATAGGGCCATTGTATAAGATTTATAGAGCGTTGATGGAACACAACCAACACATTTCACCTCCTCGTCGGTGAACTCGGTTTCACGCTATATGATTTCACTGTGCTAATTGATAACATTTTGTTTCCTTAAAAGTTTTCATCAAAATTAGTGTTGTATAACTTATATAACTATGGTGTAAACTTTATTTTGGTATCTCAGTTAGTGTGGGATTGAGAGTACTTATGGAGGACTCTAAGTACATGTGACTTCCGCGAAGTTTGTTGAGACCCTCAAAACATACTTCCATGGGTTGGACTACTTCGTCCAAAAAATATGTCACAGTGGTTTAGTTTCTTATGTCAAATTGAATGAATGGTTTGATAGAGTTTTTAAAAATGAAATATCGGTTGATGATGTTGTCCTAGCCAGAATTTTTTACTTTTATTACATTGGGAAAATATTTTTCCCCAATGTAAATGGCAGGGAGTGTAATTGGAGCTTGGCAATTTTAGCATGTATTACCAGATCCCGGGTGCAACGTCGAGGGAAGAATTTAATGCAGTTGACTATTTTTGGCAAATATTGGTGGTAATTGACAAAATATTTTATTTTATTTTAGTTCTTTTTACAACCTATCACTTTTTTTAGCTCGAAAAAAAACTAATATATACCAATAGAAGGTTGTTTCAACACATGTCTCCCACCAAATGATTTTTAAGAACCACCAAATGAATATATTTGAAAAAATTCAGTCAATTGTGATCTTCTTTCCTGTTGTGCATATAGGGATGTCAAAGGTCACAGTAGCAAACTATCTACATCTCCTTAGTAATGTTATACAAATGCCATACAGAGCAAGTGGATTATTAGATTGCATCCATTGCAAGAATGCAATTCTTGGTTGCACCTTTCATGCACTACATGGATTTTTCATAGCCTTTGACTTCAATGTAGTTACATTGGCTTCAATTCGGGACATTCCAAGTCTGGAGAGTAATAACCTGGAAACGGAAAGGGTGCTGTTCCATATACTTTATAGGAAGGTCCACTTTTTCTAGCTTTGAAATTACCTTCATCTTCATTACTTTCACTTTCGCTTTTGGAGGAAGATCCTGGCTTGAATGGTGATATTTTGGCTTAGTTCGCTTTAATGCCTTGAGCCCCTTTTTGACAAAAAAAATGCCTTATCCTACACTTTCGTGTCTTTGCACATTCGGAAGACATAAGCGGTCGTATCACCACCTCGTATTTGGTATCATTTATATCCTTATCAGATAAGGTGAGAATCCCCTTAAATTTTGTGGTAACCTAATTGTCCATACCAAAGTGAGTGCCTGAAAATTCAATTGGCCTGCATCAAGATCCCTTGAATCACCTTTTAAAGTTGAAGAGTTTACACAATTTCTCTAAGGCAAAGGTAAGGTTATTTACCCATTCCTTGCAAGCTTTTACATATTATATTTTTGGACATGACTAATACTTTTTTGTAATTTGTAGTTTTTCATATACGACTAAGTGCGCAGTAGTTGTCCATCATTAATTAAAAAACTATCTTATTGTAATTTAAATTGTTTCAATGTATTAATTTTAATAAAAATGGTATTTTCCAAAAGTTGCTAATATAATATATTGCCCTAAATAATGTTTTCCTATGTGGCATCCTCAATGTGTCATCCCATATGTGGCATCCTAAATGTATCACCCCAGATATGGCATTACAGATGTGGCGTGCCAAAAATTGTTGCGTCATAGATTGGCGTCCAATTTTCATGAAGCCTATAAATTGCAGTTATTTGTTTCTTACTTCAACCCAAAATTTTGTAAACCAAAAAAAGGGATAGCATCAAGCAAATTCAAGAAATGCAATGCAGACACAGGAAAAATGTGAAGAATAATATGGTAATGGCCTATCAGTTCAATCAAATAGTTTAGACAAAATCCCTTTGTAACATAGTTTATGACTCGGAGGAGGACAAAACAAGGATAACAGTATGCTGACCAAGGGAGCCTTGGTCATAATACGCTAATTGAGGATTATTTTGGCGTGGCACTTGTCTATCGTTCAGATTATTTCAGTCGGTGATTTAGAATGCACCGAATATTATACAACCGAATCCATGAAGATGTATTGTGTTACAATAATTACTTCATACAATAACCAAATGCCCTTGGTATATTGGGTTTGCTAAGAATACTCGGTAGTATAAATTGTATGCACCAGGAGTAGAAGAATGGTCTCACATACTGGCACAACAATACCATGGGCATAACATAAGCATAAAGCAACTATTATCCTTGAGGCGGTGGAGTCTTAGGATATTAGGATTTGGCACTCGTTCTTTGGAATGAATGGTAGTTGTAATGATATAAATTTGTTGAATAGCTCAAGGGATCTTCTGCATGGAAAAACACATCCCATCCACTTTGAAACTAATCACAACGTTTATAACATAGGGTATTTTTTTTTATCTAAAGGAATATACCCCTCTTACGCAATGCTTGTGCAAACATTCAAGAGGCCTAGAAACTAGAAGGAAAATGTAATACCCCACCCCTATAAATTTATTTAATTATATGTGGAATTTATACAAAGAGGAACAAAGTATAAATTGTAGAGATTGGTGGGTAAAGTGGATAAAAAGTAATATTAGATTGATGGATTTGGTGTGGATTATATATAGGGAAAATTAGTATTAAAAAATAGAGGGTTATTGTTGTAAAGCTCCCATTTCTTTATTAATGTTGAAGTTGGTATCCCATATGTGAGGTAAGAAAATTAGTGGACGAAATAAGGAGTCAGAAATATCTTCGTGTTGACTGGAGAACAGTCCGTCGTTCAAATGACTCACCCTATCGTTTGAACGACTAAAGGTTGTCGTTTGAACGACATAGCTCGTCGTTCGAACGATCAGGTCAAAGTTTGTCCCCTTGCTGCGCTGTTGACTTCGGTTCGTTGGCTTGGAACTTATGACTGAAGGGATTAAATTCCTTGTGTATAATAAGAGTTGTGACTGGGACGTTAATATAAGAGAGAGAGAGAGAGAGACGAGGAATGTGAGTCATACCACGGAGCTCAACCTTTGTTGTCACCAAAACTAACCATTTGATCATCTAGGACCAGTGAGCTATCGATTTGAGCATTAACCAATACCTAACATAGTAACTATTTGTGAGGATAAGGTTTCTTTGATTAGTGAATAATTCAATTATTGGATTATAAGAGAGGAATGCAGGTTTAGAAAATATTAGACAAAATCCCATTTGTGTTTACCCTTTCCTCGAGAAACCGACGTCTCCCTCTCTCCCTCTCAAATACCTTCAGCCATTTTCACAGGTTTGGTAAACTACACTCACCAAAACAGCCATATTCGCCCATTAAAATTAACATGCCACTCCTTATCAAAAAGGCAGTTAGCATTGGTGCTTGGGGAAGCTAGGGTTTTGAGGAGTTCGAATTCTTAAAGCTTTAGAGTTGGAGCTTGTGTGGGGAGCTTTTGTGAGAACCTTTAGGGCCACCTTTGGAGGAGTCACTCATCTTCACCACCACCACCACCATCCTTGAAGACCCTTAATGTGGGAGACACTAACTTTGATATAAGTTTTAAATGTAGTGTAAGTTCAGCATGTTATTTATATATATTAGGCTAATTTATATGTGGATGGATGTATGTTGCATTTTTGTGTTGATTTGTAACCATATTAATGTTCCTGTCAATATGAGTTACAAAGGGATGATTTAAATGAATCTTGGTAACATTGGATAATTTCATAATATAGTTATTGAACATTTTGGGCGATGAAATGGGTTTTAAAGATGTTAAAATAAATAATTGACATTTTTATGGAATAAAAATATAGGAAAATTTTATTTTAGTGTATTTCAAGTAAAAAGAAATAATAAACATTTTTATGGAATAAAAATGTAAGAATGTCATTTGGTATATTTTCTTGTAAAAGAAAATAATGGACATTTTACAGAATAAAATGTATGAAAATGTTATTCTAGTATGTCTTCTAGTAAAGAAAAGTAATGAACATTTTTATGGAATAAGAATGTGTGAATATATTATTTTAGTGTGTTTTCTAGTAAAACTAATGATGGGCATTTTTATGGAATAAAAATGTAAGGAATTGTTATTCTTGTTTAGAATAAAAGGAAAATGCACGTTTGTTGCAAATGGTATAGAACGAATGTATGTTAAAACCATGTATAAGGATCTAAAAAAAATTAAAGTCCACTTTCTCATACATATAAACTTGTAGTATTTCGATAATAAAAATGTGAACAAGTTAAGGAAAATTTTGATTGGGTATAAACATAAAATGTGAAAAATGGAAGTTTATGATGTGAATGTGTGATTTTGTATATTCAAGGTGTAAAGTGTCAAGTGTGACAATTGGGTAATAGTGTGGTATTAAATAAGTGTTGAAATAACTCATGGTGTTTTAAATATTAAGTTGTAAACTTAATAACCACATTGCAAAATAATACTTGTTAAAGGATTAAAGTGCAAGTTTGGTAAACAAAAAAGATAAATTGGTAATTTACTTAAAGTGGAACATTTTTATGTAATAAAATTGTCAAAGAACGTCCTTACACTAATATGGGAGAAATTGAAATAAGTCCTAAAGTGTGAATGATTTTAGTATAAATCACGTGTGTGTGAATAAGGGGCTTAAAGATGAAAATAAATCATTTTTCAAGTATTAATGGAAAAATGAATGGTAAAGTCCGGATTTTGACTTCGATCGGGTAAAAATAAATAAATGGAGTAATGTGGACATGTATAAAATGTTAAACACATTAATAAAGACTCGGATGCAACTGGAAAATAAGCAAGAAGGGCCCGAAGCCCTTGGGTGAAAAGCCCTAAATCACTGGCTAAAGCATATCGTGGACATAACCGGTGGTGTGGAGCCCATTAAAGTATGTGGTTAATGTGAATGATTCCGAGGAAAGGTTAATAGAATGTGGAACATATCAAGAGATGGGTTGCGTTGAGGAACATGTGAGTAAAACCTAAATTGAATGAATTAATAATTGTTCCGTTCATGGGTTAAATGGATTCGTAATGTGTAAAGTGAATAATGACCTTAAATTGAATGAAAGGCATAAGGTGTAGTGGTTAATGGGTGATTTAAGCGACCTTAGAGGTTCAATCCGCAATTAACACAAGAATGTGTTCATGAATGTTTTCCAAAGGTTAAACAAGTATTTTCCAACATGGCGGTCGTGTGTGTTCAATACGTGCTTTCAATGAAAATACAAAAACGGGCTAGTCGTGTAAGAATGGGCAATCTCGGTAAAGGCATGATTTTTCGTTAAACCCATGTAGTTGTTTAAGTATTTAACCACGTTAGTTAAATGAAAGAACAAATGTTAAATATTTACAAAAGGTACTTTGTGAAATTAAAGTGAATTAATCGGAATAAGTAACATTTTTGTATATATATAAGAAATTTGCATGTATACGTAGTTATAACATGTGGAGTCCCTTTCTGCCATTCGATTTTATTTTGCATTGTTGAATATTTTCCACTGGACATCGACTCACACCCTCGCTTTGTCATGTAAGGTTGAGAGCAGTTTCGTATTTCAGAGCGTTGTATAGGTAAGTACCTTATTTATTTTACGGTAGTAAGCTTTGTTTACTTAGACTTTGGGGGTTATCCCCGTGGGTCCCACACATAGTTAATCTTGAAACTGGAATCGCATGCTAAACTAGTGAAACGTTAATTAAAATAAAACTGGACTAGCAACATTATATAGGTTGTTCCATCGTACTTCACACCTAACGTTCGGTTCGGACCGGGTTGAATCATGGGTGATCCATATATCCGGGTGGGGCCGTTACAAATGGTATCAGAGCTCGAAGTTCAAGGTTCCTTTAGGGAGTGATGTGGAGAGGTCGGTAGTGGATCTTTCGACGTCGTGTTGGTTTTTGCCAGTCATGCTAGTTTGATGACGAGTTGGTTCGTGTCCTCGACAGTAAGGTTAGAAAGGTTAGCACGACAAGTAAGTTAGTGCCAAGTGGCATATGACCAAGTTAATTGTTGTAAATCACTTTCGCAATTCTGACTAAGTATGTAATAGTTTATGAATGTCCATGTAAGAAAGTAAGTGGGGACACCGTGGTCTCTAGTATGAAGTGTAGTTCAACCTTTGATGACGTCGAGTCTTTTAAGATATTAATAGAATGAGATAATGACCATGGGGCAGGTAGCAAAATTGTATATAACCAATGGTAGGGATTAACAGTTAGAGTGTCATAAGTGGGAATTCATGATTTTAATTTATATGCATCCTTAGGTGCGATGCATATAAGGAGTCCATATCAATGTTATAATTAGATAAATCCGATTGTTATGGTTAATTTATTGGATGCCTAATTGATTGTTAGCACGTGAGTGATGTAGTTACTAGTGTTAGTCCTGTAGCGGGAATGTATTAGGTCCCTTAGTTGTGGACTTGGATTTAGTATACCTCGATTCATGTTTCTTGACTATGATGTGAGCTTAGATAATATTGATGATTGAGGTAACCTAGGAGTAAAACAAAAAAAGTCGTGGTGACTTATTATTAAATGAATGAGTTGTGATGTCTTAGAATATGACCTCTTGCGGCGTCATTAGGGTGGGCCTTCTCTTGGTCAATACCCAACGTCCTATGTCCTACAAGAATATAGATGATATTAATTTAGAGTTTAGTGATTGTAGTGTGACATTAATAAATAGGATCCCTTGTAGCATTTGTGGGCATGGACCTTGGTGTTCATAGGTAGTACTCGACGTCCTTTATCCTACCAATACAAAATATATAGTTGTGTTAATTATTATATTAGCATGTAGTATGAGTTCTTAGAGATATATACTAAGATTTATCTAGTGAGATATTAATGCGAGTGATAGTCATTCCCTAGTAATAGTGAATCATAGTTATGTAGCACATGCCATGGTATGACTCGTGGTTTCTTGTAGTAGACATGTACATCGTTTAGAGAAATAATTGAGTTTGACATCATCACCATGGGGCATTGGGAATCATTATTACATTGAAGTTTACATAAGTGATGATATAATTTGATGACTATAGTGCGGTTAGATCATACTACCTTGTGACCGTGCCTTGGAGTTAATACTATGACTTTTGCTTATAGGCATGTGTCACGATATGACCTTCAAGGATGAATTTGAAATTAGGTTGATCGATGCTAGGTGGTGCACCTAGTAGACTTAGAACACAATTATGTTTAGTGCACTTGAAGTATATATACGAGCCATTGAGTTTCCTGCTCACCCCCCCCCCCCCCCCCCAAGTTTCATATTTATTTTAGGTTTACACACATTTTGAATTCATTAACGATATTTGAATTATATGAGATGCATGGGACGTTGTAGAAGCTCTGTGTACTTTATTTTTATTAAAAAGAAAAATTTGTATGTATGTCATTTATTCTAAAAATAGATAGTTGTATATTTTATTTTCATTCAAAGTTTGTAAAAAGAGACTTTGATCATTAATGAGAAACTAATCTTTGTATTTTACAACAATTGCAAATTGGTTATTTATTTATAAATGTCATTTTATGCTTCCGCGAGTTAAATGGTTTATTACAAATGGTGTTTCTTTTAAAAACATTCAATATGGAACTCATTTTAAGTATTTTTATTTTTTAAAATTCACAAGTACTACAATGATCTTGGTAGAGAGAAGATCCTCTATAAAAAATCATCAGAAAATTTATCATCAAAGTGGGTGAAACGAAAATCGAGTGTACATGTACATTTTTTATCATTTAAACTTTTGATAATCATCTCACCCACTTTAATGATGACTTTTTTTGTAGGTCATCTCCTCACCGTGGATATCATCTATACCAATTTCGAATAAATAATTTAATTTTTTAATATTAAAAATATTGATATGTATTTGAGATATGTTTAAAGAAAGATGTTGCAGAGCTTGTCTATCAGGGGCGGAACCAAAGAGGGGGCTGGCACGGGAACTAGCCCGTCTCTGATTAAAAAAAAAACAGAGTTAAGTTTTCTAAATTCTAAAGTTAGCCCATCCCAAATTTTTTTGACCTTTGTGTAATATTTCAAAACATTTCATCCTTAAAATCAATTTTTTAAAAGACAACAACAACCTAATTTCTAATCTCATCCCTAAAATCAAGTCAGTCGTTCCTGTTCTTTTTCTCATCTCATCTCCTCTTCCTCTCCTTTTTACCTATTTCTCTCTCTCTATCACAGTCGTCGACCTGCTAGTTAGTAGCGTCGCCCCACTCTCCGGCCGTCGTGGATCGCTGCTCCTCCTAGCCGAACCCCTCCTCTTCTTCTCCTCTTGTTGCCCGCCGACCGGACCCCTCCAGGCTCCTCCTCTCCATTTGATTGGTAATTTGTTGCTTTTTTTTATATGTGCCGAATTTGAAGAATATTTGTTGAATAGTTTGCTGAATATTTGAAGAATATTTGCTGAATGCTGAAATATTTGTTGAATTTTTTGATGTGGTCAATGTTGAATTTTTTATTTACTAAATGCAGTTTTTTTTTAATTTGCTGAATGCTGATTTTTTTTTAATTTTCAAATGCTGATTTTTTTTATTTGTTGAATGCTGAATTTATTTTTATATTGCTGAAATATTATAGGTTTTATTGTCGTCAAGAAAGACTTTGTTATCATTTTTCAAACCTCCCAACTCCTTTAATTAGGGCTTTGGGGAATATTTGGTGAATACTAAAAAAATATTTAATTATATTTAAATAATTATTTAGTGAATACTAAAAAATAACCCCAAAAAAATTCGGGTAAGGGGCTCCTACCCCCAAACCTCCAAAAATCATTGTTAAGATAGAGTGTGACTATATATATATATATATATATATATATATATGGAAGGTAACACGGTTGAAAGTGTGAAAATCTATGAAAAAGATGAAATAGTAGAATTATGTTTCATAAATCTGAAAAGACTGGACATGAGTAAATAAATACATGATGTTGATAAGAAAGAGAAAATAACAACTTGTAAACAGGGAAACTGTTGATGACTTTCCAAAGGAATAGGAGTTGATATCACATGTGATAAATATATGTTGAGGACTTCTCCAGATGAGTTCAACCGTGGGCTGTTAATTATCCTTAAAGGGATTATAATGTGATTGAATTTTTTATATAATATTTTGAAATAAATTGAGGTGACAGGTTTTTATTGATTGATTTTTATGTTTTACTGACGTAGATCACAAAAATCAATCAATAACAAACCGTCACGTTAATTAAAATTGAAAATCAATTAATAACAAACTGTCACGTCAGTTTACTCTAAAAAATTATGTCAAAAATTCGATAAAAGTAGAATTTGTGTTATCCTTAATAGAAAGAAGTATTTCAATGTCTTATTTCTTTTCTTCCATGACATGTGAGCATTTTTTTGCTTGCTTTGTTTTTTAAATTGATAACAACTGTAAAATATCTGATGACTTTAATTCCATATCCTACTCTAACTTCTATGTGATAGAAGACTGCGGTTTACTTATGAAGAGGATTTTAAAAGGGTTAGTATTATCTTTAGGGAATATTTAAACTTTTAAAATTTACACAAATTATACAAGATTTGTTGACAGAGTAGGACAATGAGAATAAAAACACCCTAAGTACAAATTGTCTTGGACTCTAAATATTATGGCTGCACTGGGTAGCACATGGCTGCTTTTTATTAAAAAAAAAATCTAATGTGTAAGAATTAAAGAAAAGATTCAATAAAAGTCAAGGTTTCAAAATATTAATTACAACGGGTCATGTTAACGGCTAGATTTAAAAGTA
The DNA here is from genome assembly GCA_949130495.1 of Sambucus nigra. NCBI lineage: Eukaryota > Viridiplantae > Streptophyta > Magnoliopsida > Dipsacales > Adoxaceae > Sambucus > Sambucus nigra. Next base: position 32,207,371 of record OX422217.1, on the reverse strand, counting down.
TATATATAACCGATCGGATTTTGAAATTCAAAAGAAAATAAACATAATAAGTGTTGGAAATAATATATGCAGAATATACGAAAAAACCCAAATACAAAATAGATAAAATTGGAAGAACTTATCGATCGAGGTTTATGTTTGACACAAAGTTCTAAAGGTGAAATTGCTCGCTGATATTGATGTTGTCAGCGTCTTGAACAAACACCTCCCAAGATTCAACGATCAGATTCTGTCACCAACAACTATGCAGAATCTTGAACTCTCAGGATGCTCCAGTATCAAAAAACAATTAAAGAAAAATAGTCTAATAGAGAGATAATTGATTTTTGTTTTTATGTAATAGCAGATAGAGAGAAAGACATTTTTAAGGATATCAGTTTGCAAAGAAGAGGACTCTATTTTATAAGAATAATCAAAAACGTTTTTTGTCCACTAACCCATTTCTTTAGTTAAGTTAGAATTAAAGACTAAGTCAAAATTAAAAACGGGTTAATTAAAAAATTAAAACGAATTTGAAAATATTAAAATTTTAAGGCCCATTAGAAATCGCCAAGATCCCGAGGCACTAAGGCCCAATGCCCAATCTATGACCCTTAATAATTATTGTGCCTCTTAGGGATTGAACCCATGACCTCAAACACACACACCGATAAACTTACCACTAGGCTACTTGCTCCAACTTATTTAGTTCTTTTTTTTTTCAAGAAAATAAATATTATTAATAATCAAATAGGAGAAAAATCCTCTCATAGTGGCTCTTACAAGCGCTAAAGGAAAACTAACACTAAAATTTACGAGATTTTGAACGAGAAAAAGAAGATCTTAAATTATATTTAAGCGCCGATTTCTCCTCACGAGTTAAGGATGGAAACTCCACTTGATAATTCTTGTCTCTTCGCTTTTGACAATTGTCATCCACCGAATCATCTTCAAAGTTGCCTAGGATATCAAATGAATTGTTTATTTGAGTTTGAAAACGTATGTTTCCACCTTTTTTAATAATCGAATCTTCAATAAAAGCTCTAGCTTTTCGCTGAATTAGGACTCATTCCTAAATCAAATTTCGGGAGCTCGACATATAAATTCATTTCAAGACTTATTAAAGTTGGAATGTCCTCGAAGGGGGGCATTTCATCTTCAAAATTTGAGTCATGAGTCTTAGCATTGGTCCTATCACAATAATCCACTCCTTCAGAGTCCAAAATAATTGGAGATACTTCGTCCACTATATGACCTGGTATAATTGATCTCACTAATTTAAAGGTCTTAGATAGACTTTTTTCAAAAACCTCATGTTGAGGATTTCTGTTGACTGATATAATAGGTCCACAAATTTCGGCTATGATATCAACCTCTTTACAGTTTATGCCATGAGCATTAGTTCAGTTATTTAGTTCATTCAAAATTAATATTTATAGTATATTATACTGAAAAAAATGTAGTTTGGGAGTCAAATAGGCCCTTAAATAAAGGGCAAAATAGACAAAAGGGTGCATTAATTGTGGTGACTAAGTGTCAAAAGGTTGAATTAACGGCTCAATTAAAAATGGGGGTCAAAGCCCGAGAAAGTCATTTAGTGGGGTTTAACTGAATATTGAAAATAAAATGGGGGTCAAAACTAAAATGACGCTATATATTTCATACTATATTTTTGTACATAGGGATAATAAATAAATTAATGTTTGCTAACAAAATACAGTTACTCCTCGCGCACGCTGTCCCCGGTTTGAAACACCCGTGAATAAAAACCTTGATCAACATATACATGTTTGTATATATATCGTACATTTCTATATCATTAAAACATACAACTATTTATCTAGATTTATTTAAAATAAAATACGGAATTTATAAAGTGAATAATTTTTTATGGAATATTAAAAAACAACAATTTCTACCAAGAAGAGCTCATCATGTGCCTATGAGATAAGTAGATAAAAGTATATATGTGGGGAAGAGATAAAAAATTGAAAAATTATAACATGTGCCTCCAGTCTATATTTTTTAAGCCGTAAAATAATAAATATAATTTTTTTAATAAATATATGTGTCATAAATATGATATATCAAGATCTTGTTATTATTATTAATAGTTTTTCAATATGTATCCTTACAACACCGTTTATCAAGCTTCAAAGAAATTTATGGTTTACAAAGAAGCTGTCCTTGCCAATTTTTTAAGGTAGAAATGTCGCATTGGCACGTCAGTGAGCAATGGCCCTGATTTGGACAAAAAAAACGTTACTGGAATTGGTTATCTTGCGATCCTGGGGAATTCTTTACAAATAACTGTTAAACAATTATATTATTTTATTTGAAAAAAAATTACATTATTTTATGAATTAATAACATAAAAGATACTTATTGATGCAAAACTATTTCCATAATATTTCATATCACAATCAATCTTGGAATCCGTTTGACTTTTTATCTTTTTGTCCTAACTAAATATTTTCCTTGTTTTTCTTCATAAGGTTTCCATATATTTTCACAATCTATACTATTTTAATATAATTATCTTATAATGTTTCTGTCTTGTTTTGCAAGAGGATGGGCTATACACAAATCGGCGGCAAGAAAATATTTTTTCATTTTCAGACAATCTCCTATGCAGGGAGGAAAATAATATCATGTTTTTTTCTCACATTTATGATTTTGACTCTCCAAATAATAGAGCAAATTAATAATTTTAATATGGGGAGCAATATGTAACTGAATTTTCTTATTAAACAAGAGCAAATGTTTGTTCGTGCCTGATAAACTGTTGGGGCAGAGTCATGCGCAACAGTTGGAATACCGTTTCAAATTTTTGTATTACAACATAATAGACCCCTCCTTCCCGTATACTATATTACCTTTTTAATAATTTTTTTAGAACCATTTTTAATAAAAATAAATTATTATTTTGGTTGATTCAAGCGTCTTGATCTAGTGGTATAAAGTTATCTCTAGGACAAACTTGGAGTCAACCGAGTTTGCTCCCTAGTTCGATTCTCGCCACTGTCAAAATAATGTTTGATCAGCAAAACTCATGAATTGCAAACGAAGATTAGTCGAGATACGAGTAAACTGTCACGGACACCTCATAATATAATATAAAAAAATATATGTCAATATATTATTTAAATTAAATTAAAGGGAGCAGCTATAGGCGCTCCCTTAAATCTGGAAACACTCCAAATCCCACTTTAAATGACCATATTACCCTTTTTCATATATATCCTCTTATATCTTTTTTTTTAATTTTTACTTTAATTATTTAAACATAGCCTAAGTAAATAATAAATAATAAATAATAGAATTTACACTTTAAAACTACTCATTTATTTGTGTTAACTTTTTAAATTAACATCAAGAACACGGGTATTTACTTAGGCTATATTTAAATAATTAAAGTAAAAATTAAAAAAAAAAAGGTATAAGAGGGTATATATAGAAAAGGGTGATGTTGTCCTTTAAAGTGTGATTTAAAGTGTTTTAAGATTTAAGGGAGAGCTCATAGTTGCTCCCAAATTAAAAACCTAAAAAAACTATACACTTTTTTATCGTTACATTTTAATTGTCGAGGTTGAGGGAGATGCACGAGTGCATCGCGAGAATATGCATTATGATCAACATAATGCCTGCCTTATCATTAGGCAACCATAACGGACCCATCACAAAATGATTGAACCTAAATGTCTGAGACACTGTCTCCCCCAGCTCAATAATTATAGTGGGACAAATAACTCTGTCACATATGTTTATGACATAATTATAGTGGGACAAACAACTCTGTGTCGTGTCTTAGTGGACGTTTGTTTGAAAGATTGAAAATCAGAATCCCAATAAAATAGGAAATAAGAGTCTTTATATATTACGTGCGACGTGCTGATGTATCATATTCATATTTTTTATATTTAAGTTTAATTATACTGAACTTTGGACACAAATCAATATATGTGTGATATGTTATTGTATCACAATTTCGAATAGCACTTGAATTATTAAAAAAATAATAAAAATTTATTGTTTGTAATTTTGGAAGTTTCATCACATTACAGTGAATTAGATGTTATTATGTTCCTTAAATTTACTTTTTTTTTTCTTAAATTTACTTTAAATTAAGAGTTTTTTGAGAAAAGCTCCTCATAATTCTTAAAGTGTATAAAATTATGACACTCACATAATTTTTATAAATTTAGTCTCTGTACTAAAAAAATGACAAAAACACCATGAAAAATAGTGCCGCTGACGCCGACAAAAAAAATGAACCCCTAACTCTAAAGGGATCACACAAATAAATGACATTCTACCACAGAGACTAGATTTATAAACTTGAAAAGCATTATTCAAATATAAAAAGGAACATGACCTTTACCTTAATTCTCTATTAAATTAAACAGTTACAATGAAAGGTGAAGATTTTATACAAAAGGTAAAAGAAGAAAGAAAACTCAATCAATTGTAAAGTTATCATTGACATCGCCTCTAGCTGGTTTAACAAACTAGGTTTAAAAATCAGATTACAAAATAAAGTGTCCATATGATTTGTGCCCTACAAAAATATTCTATAATGTGAAAATAAATATTAAGATTGTGACATGTGACATGTGGCCTAAGGGCACGCAATTAGAACAAAAAAATTATAGGGATAAAGTTCGGACATACATTTAATATGGCACAATTACTCATGTGGAGTTATCATACTTACTATTTTGAAACTCAAATCATGTGTTCTTAGGACACATGTTAACATTTTTCTTAAATGAAAATAAATATTAAGATTGTGACATGTGCTCTAAGGGCACACAATTAGAACAAAAAAATTATAAGTACAAAATTTTGACATACATTTAATAAAATACAAATATTTATATGGACTTATTATACTTATTATTTTAAAATTCAAAATATATAATATTAGAACACATATTAACAGTTTTCATAAATAAAAAGGATGTTGCAAATTCAAACTCTTTACGTTAATATAGTATACTGCATAGTCTATACATAAAACTTTTTTTTCCCAAAACTATACATTAAACTCTACTCCATATAAAACAATCAAAAGGTTTCTAGAGACTTGACAACTACCACGTGAAAACCAAAACAAAGGCCAGTGGCGCTTGATAGAGTTCATGTTGCTGCTGAATAGACTTAGACTTGGTCCAAGCAGTTATGCAGTTCCGTTTTACACTCGGTCCAAGCAGTTATGCAGTTCCGTTTTAAATGCACTCCAGTTGCTTCAGTTCAAAGTTTAAGCCTAGACTAATTCAATGTATCCCTATAATATCTCTACTATTGTTATCAGTAGACTTGTATTCCTATTCCTATATATGTTTGAATAAAAAGTCTCGGATACTCAATTGAGTGATAGAAAACAATAGTGAGAGTTCTGCAGAAATTAAAGAGTTTTCAGCGCTGTCATTAACTTCTTTGTTTTCTTCCCCATAAGTTCTCAAAAATCAATTATCTGACTTCTTAAAATATTGAACAAATATATACAGCCCCAAAAGTCAGTATCCCTTTTATTCCATGTTGGGCACCTGAGCCAATCTACCACAAGCTTATAATTAATTTATAGTCGATGCTCTTATAAAGTTGTTGTTCTTGCTCGGATTCTTTAACATGCATAATTTTAAGAGTTATTTTTTATAGACTTACAAGCGTCAAATATTTGATGTGATGCATTTGCATATTATATTGGTATCGATTTCTATTTGAATTTGACAGTAATTAAATTTAAATATAATTAAATATGGGTGAAACACGTCAGTGTATCACACCATTATGTATCGCATATCTGAGTCGATTTAGAATTATTATAATTTTAAATACCGCCATATAGACCATTAACATTTAGGGATAAATGGATTAAAAAAAATTATTATTTTTTATAGGGTTATTTATAGATAAGTTCCATAAGAATAAAGTTTCTCTAAGTCCTATTGACTTTTTAACCATTAAATATATCCTATTCTTAATTTTTTTTTAAATTTACAATTTTATCCTTTTAAAACTAACCATCCGTAACTTCTTGTGGGAAGTCGCATAAGTGATTGAACTTTTTTTCCATCCTATTTTTAATCTTCAAATGATCATAACTTTTGATTGACAAATCCGTTTTTCGCAAAATTAATATTTTTTAAATCTGTTCGTCAAGATCTATCAAACAAGATCCATGAACCCTATAAAATTTAAAAGAAAAAAATTACACATACATTAAACTTTATTGTATGAACCAGAAAATGAAATAGTTTATATCCGTGACATTTTCGCAACCAGTAACATTTACTGTGTTAATATTACACAAACAGTAAAATTTATTATGTTCACAAGAAAATGAAATCAATATATTTATCAAACAAGATCCAGGGAGTCGACAATATTTTAATGGAAAAAAACTATACAGACGGTAATATTTACTGTGTAAACCTTTAAAAATAGAACTTAATTAATGCTTGAATAGTCAATAGGACTTCATTAAAAAAATCTCAAAATAGGTATTACATATACTTATACAAATTAACTGGGTTGTCACGTTCATTGTTAGGATTAAATGATAATACAAACAAATTGGTTAAATAAATGAGTCGATTAATGTATAAACTCATATATATATATATATATATATATATATATATATAGAGAGAGAGAGAGAGAGAGGCAGGCTCCTGTGCACACTAACTTTGCACACTAACTTTGCACATTACCTTTTAAATGTGGTAAAAAAATTATTTTTGAGTTGATTTTTTTTGTGTGATATTTAAACATTTCAAGGAACCCATATAAAAAAAATCAGCTCAAAAAAACTTTTTTTGCTATTTTTAAAAAATCGGTCAAACTTTCGCAGTTTTTAAGCCCTTTAAAAACTGCGAAAGTTTGACCGATTTTTTAAAAATAGCAAAAAAAGTTTTTTTGAGCTAATTTTTTTTATGTGAGTTCGTTGAAATGTTAAAATATCACCTAAAAAAATTGGTGTGCGCCAGCACTAAGTTTGCACACTTTTAAAAGGTAATGTGCAAACTTAGTGTGCAAACTTAGTGTGCACAGGAGCCTGCCTCTATATATATATATATATATATATATATATATATATATATATATATATATTGTAAAATTTACTTTATGCATCAGAAAATGAAATAGTTTATATCTGTGACATTTTCACAAACAGTAACATTTATTGTATTAATATTACAAAGACAGTAACATTTACCGTGTTAACTGGACAATGAAATTCATATATTTATCAAACAAGATCCATGGAGCCCATAATATTTTTATGAAAAAAATTACACAGACAGTAAAATTTATTTATGCACCTTTAAAAATAGAACTTAAATAATGGTTAAATAGTCAATAGGACTTAATTAAAAAAATCTCAAATAAGAATTACATATTAACTGGGTTGTCACATTAGTTGTTAGGATTAAATAATAATATAAACAAATTAGTTAAATAAATGGATCAATTAATGTATAAACCCCCACACACAAATATATAGTGTAAAAAGACACATATTTCTAGTTTAACCCATTTAGTCACTCAAACACCCATTAATCTAGTATTTTCTTGTTTTTGAAGGTCAGCGTCAGCGGCACCCCATGTCACCCCAAATCGGAGCTCCGATGGATCCGACTCTCAAACACTCATTTACTAAATATTCTCATATTCTTAAATGTCCGCGCTAGCGGCACCCAATCCCCACCCCCACCAATCCACATTGTTGGAGCTCCAGCGACCTTTATCAGAGCTCCAGTTTGGGGTGCGTAAGGGTGACATGGGGTGCCACTGATGCGGAGCTTTAAAAATAAGAGAATATTGTATAAATGGGGTTTGGATCCACAGAGCTCGGTTTGGAATGAGTAGGGGTGGTATGGGGCACCGATGGCGCAACCTTTTAAAAATAAGAGAATATTGGATAAATGGGTGTTTGAGCGACTAGATGTGCTAAGCTAAAAATAGGTGTCTTTTTAACAATATATATATATATATATATATATATATATATATATATATATATATATATATATATATATATATATATATATATATATATATATGGGTTTATACATTAACTGACTCATTTATTTAACCAATTTGTTTGTATCAAGGTTCTAAAAAATGCGAGACGTGACCGAGGCTTGGAGGTCAAGCCTTAAGCCTTAGAAGCTTAGGCGGGCCTTAGGCGTAAAAAGGTGTGAAAAGGCGTTTAGGCATTTTTTAATATATTTTAATATTTTTAACTATAACGGGGTATTAAAAATACTAAAATGGTACATACTTTAAAAATATGTCTGAATATATGCAAAACTAAAACACTATTTTTTTAAATACTAAGGAAAAACAAAAACAAAAAGAAAAAACGCCCGTTTTTTTGGACGAGAGGCAGAGAGATTTGAGATACCATTTGCCTTTTGATTATTTTGAATTATATATTGGTTCGATTTTTTGAAAAAAGTCTTTAAAAAGTGATATCGTTTTACTAAAGCGTTTTTATTTTTTTTTTAAAAAGTGCACCTTAAGCCTTTTACTAAGAAGAAGGCGTAAAATGCTTAAGGCGAAGTGTTTCTCCCAAGCCTCAAGCTTAGGCGTGCCTAGGCGGAACTTCTAGAACACAGGTTTGTACTATTGTTTAATCCTAACAACTAATGTGACAACCCAGTTAATATGTATTATTATATGTAATTCCTATTTTGAGATTTTTTTTAATTAAATCATACTGACTATTCAACCATTAATTAAGTTCTATTTTTAAAGGTGTAGAAAATTAGTATTACTGTCTGTGTAATTTTTTTCATTGAAATATTATCGACTTCCTGGATCTTGTTTGATAAATATATGGATTTTATTTTCTTGTCAACACAGTAAATTTTACTGTCTGTGTAATATTAATACAGTAAATGTTACTGTTTGCGCAAATGTTACAGATATAAAATTATTTCATTTTCTGGTTCACACTGTAAAGTTTACTATATGTGTAATTTTTTTTCTTTGAATTTTTATAGGTTTCATGGATCTTGTTTGATAGATCTCGACGAACAAATTTCAAAAATAGTAATTTTACGAAAAACGGATTTGTAAATCAAAAGTTATGATCATTTGAAGAATAAAAATATGATGAAAAAAAAGTTCAACTACTTATGTAACTTCCCATAAGAAGTTACGAATGACTAGTTTTAAAAAGGTAAAATTGTGAAAAAAAAAAATCAAAAATTACGAATATGACCTATTTAATGGTTGAAAAGTAAATAGAACATATTTAGGAAAAATTTATTCTTATGGGACCTATATATAAATAACCATTTTTTATATATATTCTGCACATTATAATGATCGTTTTCACCAAATTTCATAAAAAAAAAGTTAATTACACACTGATCCTTCTAACTCTGCTCTTATTTTTATTAAGACTCCTACATATCTGGCGAGTAATGACAAGCTGAATCACTCCCAATAGTATACTCCTACCTATTCGGAAGACAATAACGAGCTCCTCCTATTAACTCTGCAACTGAATGTGGCTAATGAAGATATGCCATTGAAAAAGTCAGCCGCAAATATCTCAACGTTCTCATCAGTTAGCTAGTTTATTGGTTTACCATTTCATAGCTTGTGCTCCTATAAATGTAGCTCCATGCCTGTAATTTCAAATCAATGAGAACAATTCTAATATTTGTTCTACATCACCTGTCTTTTAACAGATATATTCCATTGTTTACATGTGAGTTCAAAACTCTTTAAAGTCTAAATTTCTATATGGTATCAAAGCGATAAAATTCTCACGAGTAATCCCGATCCTTGTAGTTCGTTTATCCGTCGGTGGTAGCCAACATTCACTGCTACCATCCGCCGGGTAAAAACAATGGATAACTCGACTTCTATATTCTGTATCTGACCTTGCTCATGCTAGGGAAAAGTATTCATCAAGGAACCTTTCTTCACCAATCAAGGCGCAGCTGCATTTCTCTCTCAGTGGAAGTGGAATCGTTTCTTTGTATTGAGAAACTTATGTTATGGAAATATGTGAATGGGTTGAAGTTCCCAAAAACGAATATGACAATAGAGATACACAAGAGGCTGCATCCAAGTTAAGTGTATTTCTTATAAATCCGAGTTTTGACGAGGGTCCAAAAAAAATAATAAAAAAAAAAAATAGACCTGAATGGAAGAGTGAAATACCTTTAATTTTGTACACAAGTTTCAAATTATTTCACTAATCTGTAGATACTCTTGGGTGAAAAATATTTTGATTAATTGGTCTTTGACTTTTATGAGGAGTTCTCAGTGTCGGTTAAAAAAAAGTTTCAATTTTTTGAATGCTCGTATGAGCAGTGCTCAGTGCCGGTTGATTAGTAAAAAAAAAAATTGCGAGTCTCTAGATGGAACTTTCTTCCTACAGTCATTTTCATGCCTTGAAAAAAAAAAGAGATTAGTGGGAACTTAGCCCACTTTGAAAACAATTTTAACTCAAGGTCGTTTATGCTCTAGTAGCAAAATCTTTTTATTTATAAAACAAGAATTATTGGGCCCTTGAATCCTACGTGATTAAGCCCCAAAACCAAAAAGCCTCTGAATCCATTGTGATCAAGCTCATTTTAGCCCAAGAGGCCCATTACAGGTGACGGTCCAGCCAAAACCGAAAATTAAGCCTCCGAATCAATTTTTTGATCAAGCTTATTTTGGTCAAAAAGGCCCATTACAGGTGTCGGTACAGCCAAAACTGATAATTTAGCCTCTGAATCAATTTTTGATCAAGCTCATTTTGACCCAAGAGGTCCATTACAGGTGTCGGTCCAGCCAAAACCGATAATTGAGCCTCCGAATAGATTTTGATCAAGTTCGTTATGGTCTAAGGGACCTTATTATATTTTAAATGAAGCTGATGAAGTGGAGATCTTGTCACTCGAGTCGATCGCACTCATAATCAAACTTGTCTACTCAGTATTTTCAATCTCTATGATCCAGGTTCGGTGTGTGCATCGCACCCCACCTTCACTTGCAGGGGAATATTAAGATATCACCTTTGTCAACTCAGCAATTTCAATTTCTTCGTGACAAGCTTAGTGCGAGCATTGCACCGCACCTTCGCTTGCGGGGGAGTATTAAGACTCCTACATATCTGGCGAGTAATGACAAGCTGGCTCACTCCCAATAGTATACTCCTACCTATTCGGAAGACAATGGCGAGCTCCTCCTATTAACTGTGCAACTGAATGTGGCTAATGAAGATATGTCATTGAAAAAGTCAGCCGCAAATATCTCAACGTTCTCATCAGTTAGCTAGTTTATTAGTTTACCATTTCATAGCTTGTACTCCTATAAATGTAGCTCCATGCGTGTAATTTCAAATCAATGAGAACAGTTCTAATATTTGTTCTACATCACCTCTCTTTTAACAGATATATTCCATTGTTTATATGTGAGTTCAAAACTCTTTAAAGTCTAAATTTCTACAATTTTCACTTCACCACCCAATCTTTCATTTTCTAGATCTACCCCCCCCCCCCCCCCCAACTTATAGTAATGCATCATTTTACCCTCAAACACTAACAATATTAATTAATTTGATGAAAATTTGATCATATACGCTGCATACGAGAGTATTTTTATCCTACCACTTGGGCAAATAACTATTTTTTCGTCACAAATCATAACTCTATTACGGTCAAGGGTAAAATGATGTATTTTTAAAAGTTGGGTGATTAAATCTAAAAATTGAAAGTACATATGGTGAAATGAAAATAAATACATGGTGAAGCGGTTAACTATTACGAACCCTAAAAATTTCAACCAATAAGAACTGACATAGAAAATAGGACATATGTGCATTTTAAGATGTTGAATGTATGATTATCATCTCACTTTAATTGTTGAATTTGTTTACGAAATTCGACAGCGAACATCTCCCCGAGTTAATTACAAAATTCAGGTACTATTCGCACAGCCTATCTCCGATTTGAAACACCTTTGATTACAAGTTATTGGGGAATTCTTTACAAGTACTTTACAAATATCTGTTAACTAATTACAATATTTTATGAAATAATAACATAAAAGATAGTTGTTGATGCAAAAGTATTTCCATAATATTTTATATCACAATCAATCTTGAAATCTGTTTGTCTTTTGGCCTTTTTGTCCTAACTATATTTATTGCAAGAAAATAATTTTATTTTTATTTTCAGTCACTCTCCGATGCAAGGAGAAAAATAATATAATGCTTTTTCCTCTCATTTTAAGATTTTTATTCTAGAAATAATAGAGCTTAGCAAACCAATAATTTCGTTATGGGGAGCAAAATGTAACTGATTTTGCTTATTCAAGAAAAGCAAATGTTTGTTCAAGACATATGAACTATCGGGGAAAAGTCATGCGTGACAGTTGGAATACCATGTCAAATTTATGTATTACAACAAAATTTATAATACCTTTTTCTATATTTTTCGAACATTTTTAATGAAAATAAACTATTTATATAGTCGTTCAAACATTATAATTAAATATGTCAATATATCATTTAAATTAAATCAAATATTAAAAAAAATATACATAATTTTGTGACGGCATTTCAATTGTCGAGAGAGAAAGACACCAGAGACAAAAAAAATAGTATTGCAAAAATGTTCATTATACACAAAATTTTAGACCAAATAACTTTTATTAGGGATCAAAATAGCATTTGAGAATTTTGAGGGTGAAAAATGTTCCACTTTCTTGAGATGGTTTAATATATAGCCAACTTAATATTTTTCTTTATCATTAATTAGGCTACCATAACAGACCCCACCCCTCTATGATAATATACACATTAGCACATGCCACTAAATGATTGAAGAGAAATGTCAGAGTGATTGTCTCCCACAGCTCAATAATTATTGGGTGGTGATATTCGCACCTCCAAATTTTTTTTTAAAATACCATTTACTCTAAAATATTATAAAAAATTTACTTTTATCTTTTTAACACTACATACAGTGAAAATGGGTACTACGGTTAAGGTTGATCGTAAAAATGAGTATTATGGTTAAGATTCGCTGTGAAAATGAGTATTACGATCAAGGTTAACCGTGAAAATAATACCACGGTCAGAATTAATCGTGAAAATGAGCACGACAATCAAGATTGCCCATGAAAATGAATAACACGACTAAGGTTAGCCATGAGATTTTATTGAATTAAATATTAAAAAAAAAAAATATTTTTTTTTATGTTAAAGAGATCTTTTTGAAATGCAAATATCTGCCCCATAATTATTGTGGGACAAGCATCAGATGATCAATATTTGTGGGCGCAGGTACTCTGAGGGATCAGAAAACCTGTCATATATTTATGACTTGAGATGTTATTGGAGGTTTGTTAAAACAAAATAGAAAATCAGAAGCACAATAAAGTTTCAAGGAAATAATGAAAATCTACTGGTTGTAATGTGGAAAGTTTCATCACATTATAGTCAATTACATGAGATTCTGTTTGTTAAATTTACTTTAAAAGTTACAACCAAGCGTGAAGATTTTATACAAAAGAAAAAAATGTTTTAATATTCTAGAATATGAAAATAAATGTTAAGATTGTGACATGCAATTAACATGATACAAACTTTCATAGAGGATATTCATTTTTACTATTTTAGAGAGCTCAAACCTGAGTTAATAACTTATAATTAAATATTCAAATATTAACCTTTCATCTCCTATATAATTGAAAAATACGTTGGCAAATTCAAACTCTTACGTTAATTTACTATACAAAAAACTTTACTGCCTATAAAACAATCAAAAGGTTTCTAGAGACTTGAAGACAACTTTTTATGTTTTTTGGTATACTATTGATTGTGAAGGGACAACAACTACCACGTGAAAACAAATCAAAGGCTTACTATTTCGTATATTCATGGACCCAATTGAATTTAGTGGAATCTTTTATTCATATTTTTTGTTAATAATAAAATATTGAACAAATCTATTCCAAAAGTCAATATCCCCATTCTACCACAAGCTTATAATTAATTCATAGTTGATGCTCCAATACCATTGTCGCTTTTATATTTTTATTGTTCTTGGCTCGGTTTATTTTTATGTCGACTCATAAGCGTTGTGTGATACATTGACATGTCGTATATGTATTTACTTGTGTTTGGATTAAATAATAGTTAAATATAGACACAAGTTAATGCGGATGCGACACACCAGTGTGTCGTGTCATGTGTCACAATTCTGAGTCGACCTTGAATTATTGTAATTTTAAATAACACCATATACGCCATCAATCTTTTGGGACAAATGGATACATATTTTTGATTATTTTCTATAAATAATCTTCATATTATAATGACCATTTCCGCAAAATTTCATAAAAGGGTTAATTAGACTTTGACCCTTCTAACTTTGCTCTCATTTTCACTTCACCAACCCTTCTTTTATTTTCTAGACCCCCCCCCCCCCCCTCCAAACTTATAATAACACGTCACTATACCCCAAATACTAACGGTATTAAATAATTATACGAAAATTTGATCATGTACGCTGCATATGATGGTATTTTTGTCCAACTAGAAATTATTTCCATCAAATAGAAATTATTTCTAGTAATAAAAAAAGATATTCAGCAATATAAAATTATTTCAAGCATATAAAAATGGTTTTCATCAAATAAAAAATAAATTCTAGCAATAATAAAATATTTATAGAAAACAAAAAGTTGAAAAAACATGTTTCATCAAAAAACATTCCAACCTTAGTTAATAAAACAGAAGAGAAATGAAATTTCCCAAAAAAAAATTCCACAAAGATAAATTTACAAAACTAACTCAGATTTTGAAAAAAAATTAAGGAACAACATCTAACAAACACAAATTTACAAAATTAACTCATATTTAGAACCCACCAAAAAAAATTAAGGAAAACACCCCACAGATTATATGTTTGTAAAGAGAGATGGAAAGAGAGAGAAAAGATTGTGTGAGGGTACTGTTGTGGGGGGTGGGTGGATAGGGGGGACCTGATGGGGCAAGGGGGGGGGGGGGGGGGGGGGGAGGGGACTACAATGCTTGAGAGCAGAGAGAGAGAGAGAGAGAGAGAGAGAGAGAGAAGAAAGAGAGAGAAAAGCTAGGGTTTAAAAATGGGCCAAAATGACTAAAATAGTCTTTAAGAGGGCATGTGCACATGCTTAACAGTTCCTCCAAAACATTAAAGGAGTTGGACGGCAGGGCGCTAATTGTAGCCATTTTCAAAATTGGGGGGTGAATTGAAAAAATCGAAAGGAGTGGTGGCAAAGTATTGAGGGGGGGGGGGGGTCAAAGTTCAGGGGGCCTAAGTATAATTATTTCGTGTCGTGTCATGTTTTTACTTGATTCGTGTTAGTTAAAAAAATAAACAGATACACAAGTCAAAAGACATTAGTTGTAAGCATCAATTAATAGTTCGAGATATTAAATTGTAAAAATATTACTTGGCTTTTTATAGTGTTGGGTTCATTTGTTTTTCTAATATCACCATTGTCTTGACAAAGTCAATTTAAATTTATAGTTTGACTCTAGTTTAAAAGTGGCACAGAAAGGACATAAGAATTTAGGTTAAATGATATATTAAGAGCCACCAAAGTGGACCTTGTAAGGAGTGTTTGTTTTTATCTCTTAATATTGAATTGAGTTTCACTCAACATTAAAAAAAAATATTTGGGGTTTGTTTTTACATGTTAATACTTAAAAAAGTTCAAATTCTGCATTAAGGATTAAAAGGCAAGCATCCTTTAGAATGCCTAATGCTTAATGTTTTAATAAAATTTCATTCGAGTTTTACCCTTATTTTATTTGATAAACGATACTAACATAAAGTAGATTAGTAAATTGTTAGTTATGATAAAATAATCAAATTAATTGTATTCCGAATTCAAATTCAAATAACTTCAAACAATCAATATACATTCAAAAAATTATTTAAATAAAAAACAATCAGACTTTTTAACACGGCCTTTTGTCCATCTCTCTTGTTTACACTAATTAGATATGGTCTGGTCTATTACATTGAGGGGACCTATTTAAGGGTTTGGGTATACATAAGTAGTATAGCAATAAAAAAAAAAGGTTGTGTAAATTTAGAATTTATTGTAATATGTATTTTGAAAATAGGACAGTAAATATTTTATTTATAGTTTTAGTCCTTATTTTTTAATAAAGTCGTTGGCATGGATCATATTCATAAAACGTCGACCAATCACAGCATGCCACGTGTCCCTTTAATTTGAAAATAAGGACTAAAAATGAAAACGAAATATTTGTTGTCATATATCCGTAATCAATATTATTTTTAAGTTCTATAAATACATAATCTATAAAAAAAATTATGTACTTTTAAAACTTAAAATAATATTAATAATGAATATAGAAAATAAACATCTCTAAATCTCTAAAGAAAAAAAAAATTCAGGCGTGAGTACCACATTATCAATTCACCGTCTCCCACAGCTCAATAATTATTGTTGGACAAGAAACAGATAATAAATGTTTGTGGGACAAGTACTGTAAGGTACAGGATGTTTGCTATAATAAAAAAAAATGACAAGCATTATAAAGTTTCTAGGAAAGAATGAAAATGTTTTGGTTATAATGTTGAAAACTTTCATTACATTACAGTGAGTTACAAGAGATACTGTTTGTTAAATGGGATGGCACTCCAAAAAATTCTTTTAACACTTTATTTTTTAGCTAAATGTCAATTATATCGTTAAATTTATAAAATTTAAAATTTTACTTTTTTGTCTCCAATTAAAATAAATGTATTTGAAAAACAACTAAAATTTTGTACTTTTAATAAAAAAAAAATTATACAAAAAATCGTTTTTTTTACTTTTCATAACTGTTTACAAAAACATTTCATACCTGTTTTGGCCAATGTAGTCCCTTAAATCTGTTTTTTTAATAATTATAAAACAGTTTTAATAAAATACAGTTTTAATAAAAAAAAAGTCTTTTATTAAAAAAACGGTTTTAATAAAATGCAGTTTTAATTAAAAAAACAGCCTTTTATTAAAAAAAATGTTTTATTAAAAATGTAAAACAGTCTTAAAACTGTATTTTATTAAACATTTTTAAAACTGTTTTATTAAACATGTAAAACAGTTTTAAAATTGTATTTTTTAAAAACAGTTTTAAATTGTATTTTTTTAAAGTGTTTACAGTTTAAATTGTTTTTATTAAAAATGTAAAACAGTTTTAAAATTGATTTTTTTTAAAACAGTTTTAAATTGTATTTTTTTAAACTATTTACAGTTTTAAATTGTTTTTATTAAAAATGCAAAAAAGTTTTAAAACTGTATTTTTTTGAAACAGTTTAAACCTTTTTAAACTGTTTTGCATTTTTAATAAAAAAACAGTATTAATAAAAACAATTTTTATTACAAACAGTTTTAATAAAATACAATTTTATTAAAAAAACATTTTTTTTTTATAAAAACTGTTTGGTAAACAAAAATTAGATCATGTTCATGTTAGATTAAAAAATAAGATTTAATATATTGTCACATTTATTTGGGTCGTGTTAGGTAAACAAATGAGAATCCATGTCTTATCTTGTTGTATTTTAATTAGACCGTGTTCGTGTTAGATAAATCAAATATTAACATTTTTTTTTTGTTTTAAAATTCAAGAACCATTTATTCCATTTTTCTATATATGGTGCCTTTTTAACATAATCTAATTATTAAAGTTTATTTTATATTTTTAATTTGAGTCATATTTGTGTTAGGTGAATAAAATAATATTTTATGGCATGCCGCGTTTTAACTAGGTCGTGTTCTTATCTTATTTTTTTTAAGTCTGTGGCATGTCGTATTGTTTCGTATGACTATTATTTATGTTGCATTTGTGTTAGCCAAATAAAAATTAGATTTCACGCGGACAACATTTTTCGTTGATCGTTTTCGTGTTCGGTAATAAAAAAAGATTTTTGCGTCGTATTGTTTTTATTTGGGTGGTGCTCGTTTTAGGCGGAGAATTTTTTTTTGTCACGTGTCGTGTCTCTTTTTAATTGAGTCATGTTCTTGTTTGTTAAAAAAATGATTTTAGGGTAAAAAAGAGGTTTTTGTAATTTTTAATAATTCATTTTTTAAAATTATATAATATTTTTTATAGTCCTTGTTTTTTTTATAGTTCATTTTTTAAAATTATGTATATAATTTTTGGGGTAAAAAAGAGGTTTATATCTTTTTGTGAGTGAGAAAAATGGAAAAAATTAATCATAAGGGTATAAGAGTCTTTAACTTTTATTTGAAAAAAAAAGTGGAGTGTTAGAAGATTTTTTAGAGTGTTAATAGCTATACCCTTGTTAAATTTACTGTACAAATTTCAACCAAAGGAGAAGTTTTGATACGAAAAATAAAAGAAGAAATATAAGGTTACACGTGATTTGTGGACTATTGAGATATGTTAAAATGCAAATAAAAATGTTCATTTTTTCTATTTTAAAGAGCTCAAGTTTATTAATTCCCTTAAAACATGAATTAACATAATACTTAAATGCCAGTATTGGAGCATTACCTAAAATGCCCGATGCTGTTTTCCTCACAAAAAAAAAAATGATTTTCTCCATAGCTATGTGTATAATATACCTTCCCACATCACTACTTTTGTCGCTCGTCTCTCCCTCACGGCAATTGAGATGGCGCGACAAAGGTAAGTATAGCTTTAAAAATATGATTTAATTTTATTGATATAATAGAATTTTTAATTACATGTTTAAAAAAGATTGAAATTATAGTTTGGTTTTGTAGATCATGTGTAAAAAGATAAAAATAATATATATCATAGTCGATTAAAAGGAGGGATCGGTCGACTATGTTGTAATACCTATATTTGGCTAGACATTTCAACTCCCGCACATGACCCCCGCTGACAGTTTATCTACCATACGAACAAATATTTGGTTTTCTTAAAGAAACGAAATGAGTTACATTTTACTTCTGAATTTACTCTCTCAAATCAAAATTATTAGTTTTGTTCTGAATATACTGGGGAGAGACAACATCTTAAAATTGAGAGGTGTTTTATTTTTGTGTGTATAGAACTTTATGCATTTAGTTATGAATTTCTCCCTAAGAACATCCCTAATGCGTAAGACAAATTTGCAAACGTTTATGGTATAATTGACCTAAAAAAAGAAGTTGCTACAATGGGATACCATCTATTTACCATAAATTAGGTCGAAACGGCAGTGTATGAAGGCCTTGAAGTGGGGCACAACTTCATGTAGCGTATGAGGTCATAATACAGCGTGCTACTTCATGTATCGCATGACAACTCCTTTAAATTACCCATCAGCCCCAACGATTTCCATTAAACTTATTATAATACCCCGTACTTTTATAGGATTATTTAAATTGCATAAGTGGGACTGATTTGGTAATTAAGGGAAATTTCTATGAATAGTAAATATTAGTTTGCTAGTGCCCGATTAATATTTACATGGATTATATTTTCTTACGGGACTAGGGATATGAGTTGGATTATTTTAATTACTTGTCGCAGCTGGGTAAAGCGACAAAGGATAATATTTCATTTGGAAAACATGCGTATTGAGATGCGTTGGGTTTAATTAGTGAATTTTAGTTAAGTGATTCGGATGGAGATTTCGAGTGCACGGTTGGTTTCAGAATGGACAAGATAGCCATAATAGAGTATCTGGGGTTAGCGTTTAGGTTTCGAGGATTTTTGGACTAGTAGAGACTCGCAATGGAGTAAACGAGTCATTTATAAGGGACAATCCCTTATTTCTCTCTTACAAGTCACGAGAGAGAGGATGAGAAAGGAAAGAAAAGAGAGAAAAGAAAGAAGAGAATAAATAAAGGAAAAGGAAAAGAGAAAAGGGGATTCCGGGCCAAACTCTGCGGGATTCGACTTGAGGTCGCCGGATTTCATCCACGAGGCAAGTGTTTACTTGCTTTATTCATTTGAGTGTGTATCTCATATTATAGTTGGTAAACTAGATAAATTTTGGGTTGAAACCTTTAAAATAAATTTGGGGAATTTGACTATGAGTTTACAAATTGATGTATTGTAAACTCTTAATGATTTCTAGGGTTAAACCTATGTTAATGGTGTAGATAAATGGGAGAAAATAACAAAGTAGGGCTTTAATTATTTTAGGGTTTAAATCTAAGAGAAATGGTTTAATACCACAAATTAATTGATGCGTTAGTTATAAATCAGTGTTAGGATGATTATATTATTGTTGGTTGAGATTAAAAACCATAAAAATGGAGATTGGGTTGATATTTGGGAATCGATTCGGGTCTAGACCGAATCGATTCGCATAAGGAGACCTGTAGAACTGTCTCAAGCCGAATCGATTCGAATTGAGACTGAATCGATTTGCCTTTGAAGACCTGTTCGCAGACCCTTTTTCGAATCGATTCGGATTTGGTTTGAGTTGATTCGCTGGTCCGAATAGATTCGCATTTGGAGCGATTCGATTCGATTTTTGCTGAATTTGACAATTTTCCTGCTTTGAGTTTAGGGGGAGTTAAATTATATCTTGGAGATTATTGTAGGGGATTCTAGATGTGATATTAGGACTCCTAAATGAAGGAATTGAAGGAATTGAGGGTGGGTAAACATTGGATTAAAAGAGGAAACCTTGGATTAGTTAAGGGTACAATCTGATGTACGAACCTAATGAATATTTAGGACGAGCGACATTCGAGATAACTATTCGGCAAGCGTATGTAAATATATTTATGAGGTTAGAATAAATATGGGCCGATTACATTTGAGTAAATCCTAAGATGGAATTTAGGATATGGGCAAAAAGGGATTGAGTTGCTATCCGGTACGTCTGTTGACGAATATTATTATAGGTGACGCGATACCTATGGAATTAAAATGCGTAGTGCGTATGCTATTTAATTATTACAAATTGGTATATTCGGGATTATATATAAATCCTTAAAAGTGATTAAGTTACGAGTTATATTTGAAATAAGATAATACTTATAGGATTGTATTTAAGTGTGTAAATACTTATATACTATTACGAATGGGAACATAAGAGTTCGACAATTATAGCCATAATATATTGAGAAGTGATATATATTATACATATGATGTTGTTACAGTATATATGATATGATACGAATATAAATATATCTGTGTATGAATGGTATATTTGGACTTTAGAGAATGGTTCCACAGGCTTCCCCAGGCATAGGGATGGACAACCAGATTATAAATTTTCTCTAGTGCTATTCAGGGAGGTTACACGATGCGGGTGAATACCCAGGCTTGAGGAGCAGGGAGAGTATATCCCCAGGTCATAGCGTCCCGCATACGACTGTAAAATTTTTATTCCACTTTCAGGAGGGAATATGACCGCCTCCACCATTTAGTTTTCTACCATGACCGTGAGTGAGTCTGGCTTGGTAGCGTGGTTGAATGAGTAAACCCGGATGTGGATAGGGACTTAAGTTTGAATCCTCGAGTTATAGCTAGGTGGGATGGTTATTATACTTATGATTGTAATAGGTATAATTGTACTTTTTGCGTATAGTATATTGCTTGTATATGAAGATGCGAAATCATATAATTGAGACTTAAGTAATGTGTAAAATAAATAAGAGGTTATTCTTCTTCTAGTTGATTTATGTCCGGATTTATATAAATGCGAATCATAGGTTCTAGTGAGAACTATATATATACGGGACTTTATAATATATGTTATGCACTGAGGGCCTATTGGATCTCGAGGATCAAGATTGTCATGTAGTAGTGTATCGGGGGAGGGGGGGGGTTCCTTGTTTGAATTTCTCTTCGCGAGACACCCTACGCACGAAACGTAGCGCAATTTTGGGAATGGAGAGAAGTTTAGTCCTTAGTACTCGGGTTTATGAGGATTTCTAGAAGACGTGTGACATAGATTAGTTAGGGAGGGTAGTTTAACTAGGTTTTTTTAAGGTATGTAATTGGTGTGCACTATTAGAAGAGGAGTGAGGTGTATCTCATGAGAGTGTGATACCCGTTTAAATATGAGAGACTTCATATTTTAAAATATGGATTTTATGCACTTGCTAAATATTTTCAAAACTCGTACTCTGACCCATTTCTTTATTTTCTCCTCTCTTGCTATATGTGTATATATATTAGGTGTCCAGACACAGGGACGCCGGGATGATGGTTCATTCGAATCAGACGTTTGCTGCCGCAGCGGTGGATGCAAGAAGGTTTATTATAGATGCTTTTATCCTTGAGATCTATATAGGAGGTATTGTAGAAACATTCACGCCGATAGCCCAATTGTACTCATTTATTCTTTTACCGCCTTTTAGTGCGACATTCGATTTGATTGTGTTATGTTAAACCGAGTGTTCGGTTATTTTATTTCATTCCAATTTTTGTGTATATAAACTGTGTGAATGTTTTACTTGGTTGGTTTGGTTAAAAAGATTAGTTAAATAAAATTTTAACGCCAGCCTAATAAGTTATTAGTAATTAAATTGGTTTTCGACAGTGATGCTGAGTGTTGATGTAAAAAATTAGATCACTCTAATAATTCAATCACAAATAAATAAATGAAACAAATTTTTTTTAAAGTGGTTCAGCCTTATAAGAATGGCCTACGTCCACTGTTGTGTTATTGCTGAGTGTTTAGGAATTATTGATTACAAATTCTCTCAAGAAATTCCTCTCTCGATTCCAGAGTTTGGATTCCGTCCACCTACAATGAGGATTGTACAATGTATTTATAGCCCGGAGGCTGTAATGTGAAAGGGTAATACATTTAATGCCCTTTTTGCGTGTGCGTCTGAATGATAAGAATTTAATGAACCAGTTGAACTGTTGGTTATCCAGCTATTAATGCTTTGTTCGAGATGCAGCTCGGACCGCCTAAGCTTCTCGGTACTCAAGAGTTCCTCGGAGCGTGTGAGTTCCTCGGGGAAGCAGTGTTCCTCGGAGCGTGTGAGTTCCTCATTGTAGTCTAGTTCCTCGGAGCACGTGGGTTCCTTGGAAGTGTTTGTCGTTGCTATGTAGATAGCCATGTGTCTTCATATGATTGGTCCATGTCAGCAGATTAAATTTGGTATCAACAGAAGCCCCCAATGTTTCATAGTTCGAAATTTGAGGAGTATGGAACATTCTTTCTCGGAATATGGTAGCTTTAAATAGTCTTCCTGATTTTTAGGAGAGTTTTCCTTGTATTTATTTCTCCTTCCCAATTCGTAGAATCATGCTTTTTTGGACTTTTCTGCATGCTTCGATTCCCGCGTCACTTTTCGTCTTTTTAGCCGCTGGAGTCCGCTTTGATTCCCGCGCCACTTTTCATCTTTTTAGCCGCCGGTAATGTAATCATCCTTTTTTGTAATCATTACTTCACCATTTCCCAAGGCAAGGTATTTATTCTTCACAGACACTCCCATCGTCTTCTACCTTTTCAAATTTTTATCCTCGAATTTCTTCCTACTCTCTTGTGCGTTCATCTTTTCTGTCGTTCGTTGTCAGCAGATCCATTCTTTTCTTGTAAGATCTTCTTCTTTCTTCTTCATTTCTTTATTCACCATGGTTTACCCTGTTGAGTCTCTTGAGAAGTTTCGTTCTGATTTCTCCATTCCCTCATGGGTTATTTTGGAAGAGTTTTCTGAGCCTTCTAATTACTTCCATTTGGCTGAAGGACATTGGTTCCCCAGTCTCTTTTTTGCTGAGTGTGGATTTTATTTTCCACCAAATCCCTTGTGTCTGGAATTCTGTCAGTACTTTGACGTTGTTCCTGCACGAATAGCCCCCAACACATGGATAATAGTTAATGGGGTGCATAAATTAAATCAAGTGCATGGAACTCGTATAGGAATTCCAGAAATCATGTGCTGCTATAGATGGGCAGTTAATGATAATATTTTTTTATTTAAAAACTAGATTTTTAAATAGAGCCTTAGTAGTCAATCTCCCTGATGCCAATAGGGATTATTTTGAACACGGGGTTGTCATAAAAAATTGGCAACACCCTCTATTAACTAGAGATGAGGTTTACCAGGGTCCCAGATGCCCTCCTTATGGCACTGGGATAGGTTATTTTTATTTCATTTTATTTATTTTGAAATCATGTTTCTTTTATGTTTGATAAAATGTGTCACTGATAACAATGTTTATTTATTTGCAGTTGATAGCAAGAGAAAGTGCCCAAAAGATGCAGATGTCAATATAAGGCATTTGAAACTTATATGGAGTCTACATCAAAGTGTTGCTGACGAGCACATTAGATCAGCTTCATATCTGCTGCAGTACAAGAGCTACACCACTTCCTTCACTGCTCGTCCAGTGATAAGTGAATCAGAGACAGTACCAGCTTCCACCAGCTCATCGCCCGAATCCCATATTCCTTTAAGTGAAAGGATGAAGAAGAGAAGACCTCCTACCCTATTTGAGAAAACTCCCTCCGTCTTTGGGGAGGCAAAGATGAGTAGGATTGATGTCCCAAGGGAGGGGACGAAGAAGAATGATGCGCCTTCCTCAGCTGCTGCAGTTATGAAGGTTGCTGAGAACCCGTAGTGGCTCCGAGCAGGTCTGCTGCTCCTGGAGAGGTGATTGTGATATCACCGACCAAGGGTTTTTCCTTGGTTGAATCTGTAACTGTTCCCCTGAGGAGGCTGAAGAAAAGCTCCTCGATCAATTTGGCTGACACCATTACTCAGCCCCCAACTGCTGGGACTGGAGTTCCCACTTTTGTTCCCTCGAGCTCTGCCATGAGCTCGGTAAAATCCTGGATCATTCCCGAGGTCCAAGGTACTGAAGAAAACCTTACTCGGGATATGGTCACCTCACTAGCTGCTCGTCACCTTGCTTCTGTAAGTCTCTTTACTTTGAATTTTTCATATTTCCTTTGTCATTTTTATCTCTAACTTGTTTTCCTTTTCTGTTCACAGTTGATGAGCTGCTTCAATATAATCCTAAAGAAAGATGAAGCGATTAAGGCTTCATGCTCCTCGTCCAGTGTGTAGGGAGCTATAGAAGAGGCTATCAAGTCTTTGGAAGACTCTCGCCAAAAGTATGCCACTGATAAGGCTATTTGGGAGAAGAAGCTTGCTTCCAACGAGCAGGAGAAAGATCGAGTTATTGATGCCTCCAAGGAGTTGGAGAATAAAAGGAATGCCCTGAAGAAGGCAAATAAAGAGCTCGAAGAGAAGCTCAAAGCTGCTGGAGAGCTTGAAGATAAGTTTAGGGTTACTGAGGAAAGGTTGGGCCAGCTTCAAGAAGTAGGTCGGCAGAACGAGGAAGCAGAAAATAAATTGAAGGCTGCTGAGAACCTGCTGTCCGAGAAACTTTCCTCCAAGAAGCTGAAGAGGAAAACTGCTGTGAAGAAGTCCTTCAGCTCTGGCTGGGACAAGGGGTGGAACAAGGGGTTGGCTGCCATGGTGTCTCAAGTGGACTATGGCAGTCTCAAATACTTTAGGGATGGATGGGTTGTTGCCCTTCAGGAAATGAAAGTCGACGAGTCTTCCGAGCTCTTCCAGAGACATATCCATGGTCCCCCTCCAACTCTAGAAGACTTAGAAGAGGACGAAGCTACCTATGAAGAGTCTACGATGGTGATGGGAGATCATGCCCTAGTCATCCAGCCTGCTGCTGAGGAAAATCAGCAAGTCATTTCTTCCTCCGAGCAACTGCCTACTCTCCCCGAGCAACTATCCCTTCCCTCCGAGCAACCTACCTCTTCATCCCAGTCGCCCGAGAAGGTTTTGGGTGATAAGGAAAAGGTGTAGTGTTGTTTGGGTTTCTCTTTATTTTGTTTCTTTTTATCAAATGTAATCCAGAATGTGTAACTCTGAATTATGATCTAATAAAACTTGAGTTCTTTTTGCGTACTATTGTTCATCTTCTATTCATACTCTGCTTATATTTCTTATTGATGATTTCTTTTCTTTTCTCTGCTAGTTTTTGGCCAGGATGGAGCTTCTATCTGCCCATGATACAAAGTTGCGGCGATAATGTAATGAGTACTTTAAGGCTGGTCACACAGACTTGAGTGCAGCACAAGTTATAGACATCCTCGACTAAGATGCTTCAGAACAGGCAGTGGAAGCATATCAATATTTGAAGTGTCTGCTTGATCGGGCTGTGGCTAATAATGTTACCTATTATGAAATGATCGAGGATCTCCAAAACACACTTGAGGATCTTCAGCAACAATACAAAGAATCCACTGCCTTGTTGCATGAGAGTTACGAGAAGAAATTCAAGCTGATCATTGCCGACAAGGGCTACGAGAAGCTTTTTGCTGGGTATGATGTAAGGGAGAGAACCCTGAGGGGCGAGGTCGAAGAATGCAGACAGATTGCTGTGTTGCTGGAACAAGAAAACTTCAACCTGCAAAAGGAGCTGTCACAATTGAAATCTGCAGCTTCCACTTCTAGTGCCTTGATCCCAGTGACCGACGAGGGATTCTCGTTCTTAGAGGTTGAGAATGCCAAGTTGAGGGACGAGTTGGAGACTTTGAAGAGTTCTGGCGCCTCTACATCTTCTCGTGGTCGAGCAACAGCTCCTCGGGGACGAGCAAGAGCAGCTCGGGTTCTTATCGAGGAACAGAGAACTCAGTCTGCCTTAGAGAACCAGGCTTTCCAATTAATGGCGAAGAACCAGGCGTTGTCTGATATGTCAAAGAAGATTAGGGACCTGGAAAAATAGCTCTCCGCTCAGAAGTCAGTCTTGGAGAATAAGGAGCTTTTCATCAAGAATCTCCACGAGCAGCTAGAAAGGCTAACATATCAATTCCACAAACATCCCAGGGAGTTCTGGATGGCTGGATACAACGAAGCACTATTCCATTCGGACGATCGTATCCAGAATGCCAACAATGAGGGCTACAACCAAGGCTGGTTGAATGCCTTAGGTGTGCTGAAGCTCGAATAAGGTCATTATCTGTGGGACTACCATGATCCCGGGTTGCTCGACTTGCCTGTGCCACCATAAAATTTGGACATGGATTGGGTCCCTGCTCGGGCCATTCCTCGGAGCTTAATTTCAAAGTATCTCGGTGACTACAATTTACATTCTCAAATCGAGGTATCTCGCCCCGAGCATCTCTTAGATCGACCATCCGTGATGAATGTCAGGATGTTGAAGGATCTCAACTTCATCAATTCTCCTCTGTCTTTAAATGATCCGCCTGCTGGCGAGGAACCTGTGTCAAAAGCAGAGGGGAAGAGACCAGTAGAATAGGATTTTTTGATGTAATAGTTAGTATACATGTCAATGTAACTGTAATTTCATTATCAATGTAATTTATTTTGAATTCAATGAAAGACTTTCATTTTTGTTTGCAAATCTTGATTGCTATTATCTTGTAGTTATCAAACACTTTATATTTATGCATATTTGTTAAAAAAATAACAATATTGTGTTTTTTGTCGACCAACTCAGTAATAATTAAAAAGTTTCAAGTTTCAATAATGTTGCTCGATCACTTAATAATAAAGTAATGAGTATAAAAATGTTTAAAATTTTTCCAACCAACCAAGGTCGTTAAATTATGCTTGTCGACCAACTACAGTTGGTGGTTTGTATCCCCGACCAGCCATACTTGGTAGATTTATCTCTTAAATGTTTCCGACCAACCAAGGTCGATAAATTTTCTTGTCGACCAACTACAGTTGGTGGGTTTTTATCCCCGACCAGCCATACTTGGTAGATTTTTCTCTTTTGTGTTTCCGATCAACCAAGGTCGGTAAATTTTCTTTGTCGACCAACTACAGTTGGTGGGTTTTTATCCCCGACCATCCATAGTTAGCAACTTTTGCACTTTCTGGAATAATCTTACCTCCCGACCAACATAAGTTGGCATTTGCGAGAATATTTTGTTTCCTAGCCAAACAGGTTGGCATTTTTAGGAATATTTTGTTTCGTAGCCAAACAGGTTGGCATATTTAGGAATATTTCGTTTCCTAGCCAAACAGGTTGGCATTTTTAGGAATATTTCGTTTCCTAACCAACCGAAGTTGGCATTTTTAGGAATATTTTGTTTCCTAACCAACCGAGGTTGGAATTTTTAGGAATATTTTGTTTCCTAACCAACCAAAGTTGGCATTTTTAGGAATATTTTATTTCCTAACCAACCGAAGTTGGCATTTTTAGGAATATTTCGTTTCCTAACCAACCGAATTTGGCATTTTTTGGAATATATTATATCCTAACCAACCGAAGTTGGCATTTTTAGGAATATTTTGCTGAGCAGTCCGAGCAGCTTTGCCGAGTTTTGCCGAGTAGTGTGTAGCACTAGTATTCCCCGAAAAATTCTCAATAAAAGGAGAGACTTTGGCAAAATATCTTCATTTTATTCATACTGATGGAACTGTGTTACATATACATCACTAATAATACTTGCGCAGGTGCTCTGCGTTCCATGCATTCTTAAACTCCTCCCCCTCTAGAGTTGCTATTCGGTAAGTTCCTGGTCGAACAACTTCTGTAACTCGGTATGGTCCATGCCAATTTGCCTCCAGTTTGTTGTGCTTTTGAATTACTTTCTTCAGCACATAGTCTCCTTCTTTCAGGTCGCATTTCTTCACCCTGTTATTGTAAAACAAAGTTGTTCGCTGCTGGTAAGCAGCATTTCTAATGGCTGCTTCTTCTCTAACTTCCTGGAGCATGTCTAAATCCAGTCTTCTCATTAAGTATCTAACAGGGGAGTTGAAATTTAGTACCCTGTGTGTTGGGAGGCCCAACTCGGCAGGTATAACAGGTTCACTTCCAAACGCCAGCATATATGGTGATTCTCTAGTTGCTACTCGGGGAGTAGTTCGGTAAGCCCAGAGTACTGATTGTAACTCGTTGATCCAGTTTTCTTTCGTATCGTCCAGTCTTTTCTTCAATCCATTTAGCAGCGTTCTGTTTGTCACCTCAGTTTGTCCATTTCTTTGAGGATGGCCTGGTGCTGAGTGGACCTTCAAAATGTTTGATTGATGACAATAAGCAGCGAACTCCTCGTTATCAAATTGTGTTCCATGGTCTGTGATGAAAGCATGAGGAAGACCATATCGACAAATGATATTCATAGTCGAACCATTTTAAAAACCTTTGTCTCTTATATGTTTGATTTGAATGTTTATCTTCATCTTCAATCTCATCCTCGTCATTTATCTGTTGTTGACGCCACTAAAATGACAGTGGCCATTTTCTATCTTCAACAGATTGGCGCCGTCTGTGGGAACGTGTTACAATCATTGTTCTTCATCAAAAGCTAAGTTTTTATTTTCTATATGTATAATAAATTATATATTATACATACATCTGTTTATTCAATCGTGATTTTTATGTTTATATACATAAATTAATTGTCCAATTTTTATTTGCAAAATATTGCATATCATGATTTTAAAATCATATGATTTAAAATCATGATTTTATTGAGAAATCTGTAAAACAGTATGATTTAAAATCATGATTTTATACTTGATTCCCAAGTCTAAACTTTATAATGGAGATAAACTTTAGAACGATTCAATATTTTTCATGTACACACTGTTTCATATTACTAGTTTTGATAAAGTGACCATTCAAATTCAATTCATCTACCAATTGTGTGAATCACACGATAATTTTCATTATTGAGTGAGAATTGATAAAACAGAAATAGGGGACATCCACGTCTTGATATGAATTGTGGATCTAATTTCAATGATGGATCTAATTCCTCCATAAATTTTTGTGATGGTTGAAGGAGATAGTCATCAACGAGTCAAGAATATATATTTGTTTGATTCTCATGTGTATCAATTTGAGACTATAAAAGTCAGATTCTGATTATTAGAAGAAACTAAGACTCTAGATTTCATCTTTCTCTCTTTAAGAGATGCCAGATCTTAAAAATGGAGATTGGTATTCAAACCGCACCTGCATAGGTCGACGCTATCCAATACCTGGTCGACAGCCTTATTCTTTGTCGGCGACAGCCGATGACACCTATTATTGGGCCATCACTGGTCGGAGATCATATATGATTGCTCAACTATATCTTATTCTTGGTCCGACATATTTATTTCTTGATCGGCATCAATGGTCGAACAAAGAGTATTGGGTCAGCAGATCATTTTGTTGGTCGGTAGCTCTTATATGATGGTCGACATTATATATAGTTGGTCGGGGGAAATCAACTGGTGGTCGGCACAGGTCGGCATCATCCAGCGCTGGTCGGAACCAGCAAAACGGGTCGACGATCATCTACTTCTTGGTCGGCAATGCCTATTGTTAATCGGTGACTTGAAATTTAATTTTCTGTAACTACAAGGTTATCATGGTTGGTCGACGGAAGATGTTGTGCAGATTTAGAAATTTAAACCTCCCATTTGCTAATCGATGACAGGAAAGATAAATCGCAATTCTAATGTTGGTCGGCGGTTGTGGCCAAGCAAGAACAACTGAAATCATATGTGTCTATTTGGGGATCAAGTCTCACTTTTTGACTTCTTTTTCTGTTCAAAAAAGGACTCTTGGTTTATCCACATAGTGTTTAAAGATATTTTTGGTTTATTACACCAAGTATCTACAGTTTCCAACCCCACCTCAAAAATATTTTTAAAATCAATAAATATTTCTAAAAACGAACTAATTTTTAATATTTATTGGGATTGTAAATAATTTTACAAAAATCCTAGATTACACAATTATGTCTTACATAGGGCACCTATCTGATAAAAATCTACTCACATGACATATTATTATCTGGAAATTTAAATTGTCCAATATTGAAGCCGATGCATACTATATATTGGTCGGCTGAATAATTATTCTAATCGTAATTTTTATATGATTCAACCTCAACAGATGATCAGGCAAAATTATCTGCCCAGTACAATTCTTGGATGCTTATCAACAGCACATAAAGACCTTAAAAGGTCAATACCGAACAAAAACAACGCAGCTAGACTGCACACAACACAGCAGCAAGACTGCAAATAACAATTCAATTGGCACCATCAGATTCATTTCATACATGCCCCAATCCTGGGCATAGAGCTTCATGCTTGACTTAATCGAGTTAAGAGAAGAGATACATGTAGGCCTTTCTAATTAAGAATTCAAATATCTATTCCTCAAACACTCGTACCGAGCTAAAGAACACATGTAGAAATTCCCAAGTTGGAATTCAAACAGATTCTTCAAAAGCCGACAAGAGTCATATGATGGAAGAAATGTAGAAATTCATAATTGAAATGTCAACATATATTCTTCTTAAACACTTGAACTGAGTTAAATAATAGAAGCCAGAAAATGCAAACATGCAAAGATCTCAGGGAGTCATTTCATGGAATATTTCCTCGGCCTTATTTTTCCAGCAAGACCAACATATTTCAAGACCAAGAAAGTACTCAAAGTTCATATTCCACACTTGGGGGCTTCTATTACAAATTCAGTTGTTCATTCGGTGGCACATTCTCATAACATCATGCAGTCGAGTATCAAATTCAACTCCACAAACTTACACGGAGTCATATTGAAGTTCAGGAGTCAAATTCAGCATCTACAGCACTGAGATCTTTACTACTACTATCCCGACCAATAATAAAGAAGAAGTTGTATGAAAATGTTTCGAAGTCCACCACTAACTTGGTACTATCAAGATTGAAGAGTTGGGTTCAAAATCTTGTATGTTACTCGATAAAGTATTCATAGGAGCATAAATCAGAAAAATCAAGCACGTAAAGTTAGCATTCAGTTGCTCGACACAGGAAGCAGTTGGTCGGATGGAAAACCAATCAACATACTTGAAGATTATGACAAGCTACAAGCTGCATACTATGGCATGGATGCATCCAAATTCCCAGGGGTGATACATAGCACACGTTCACTTGACGAACAGAGTTCCTCAAAAGAGATATTAGCAACCATCGATCAGCCTACATCATATATCATCCAGGAGATAGTGCACTTTATATTGAACAAATCATGAAGACAAATCAAGAATTTCATAAACACCGAGCAACGCTGCAGAATAAATACTCCATCCTTTCAGTAAACCATCGAGCATGGAGCATTGGGGGATTCTATTGACGCAAAAAATTCTCCATCTGCGAGGACCAATAAGAAAAGGACACATGTCATCCTACGTGGTAATATTCGGCACCCGAGGAGAGTTGGTCGATACCCGGGGAGAGTTAGTCAGCACTCGAGGAGAGTTGGTCGGCACCCAAGGAGATTTAGTCAGCGTACAACCAGGAAGATCAAATGATAACTACGCATTTAATGTACATTAATGAAGATGACAGCGCATTTAATGAGCCTTAATGTACATTCTGTTGATACCAAATTTAATCTGCTGACATGGACCAATCGTATGAAGATATGTGGATATCTACATAGCAACGACAAACACTTCCGAGGAACCCACGCGCTCCTAGGAACTAGACTACAACAAGGAACTCACACGCTCCGAGGAACACTGCTTCCCCGAGGAACTCACACGCTCCGAGGAACAATGCCTCTCCGAGGAACTCTTGAGTACCGAGAAGCTTAGGCGGTCCGAGCAACTCAGGCGGTCCGAGTTGCATCTCGAACAAAGCATTAATAGCTGGATAACCAACAGTTCAACTGGTTCATTAAATGCTTATCATTCAGACGCACACGCAAAAAGGGCATTAAATATATTAACCTTTCACATTACAGCCTCCGGGCTATAAATACATTGTACAATCCTCATTGTAGGTGGACGAAATCCAAACTCTGGAATCGAGAGAGGAATTTCTTGAGAGAATTTGTAATCAAGAATTCCTAAACACTCAGCAATAACACAACAGTGGATATAGGCCATTCTTATAAAGCTAAACAACTTTAAAAATCTTTTGTCTCATTTATTTATCTGTGATTGAATTATTAGAGTGATCTAATTTTTTACATCAACAGATTGGCGCCGTGGCCCAACCAAATCAATTCCCCACATGGAAAATGGCCAAGGGGAAGTTATGGGTGTCAACAATGCTTGTGGAGTTCTTCGGATGGAGGAAAAACGCTGACACTTGTCACACTTTTTGGCATAGGCTATACAATCAATCCTCATCGTCGGCCAGTAGTATCCCTGCGTCATCACCCTTTGTAAAAGCATCCGACCTGCTACATGTGCTCCACAGGACCCTTCGTGGATCTCTTCAATTAATTCTTTCACCTCGGAGGGATGTACACATCTCTGCAAACCTGCCATAATTCATTGTCTATATAAAACACCATTAGTTAATACATACCGAGCAGCTTTAAACTTCAAT
This sequence comes from Sambucus nigra, assembly GCA_949130495.1. Lineage (NCBI taxonomy): Eukaryota > Viridiplantae > Streptophyta > Magnoliopsida > Dipsacales > Adoxaceae > Sambucus > Sambucus nigra. The sequence goes on along the minus strand of OX422217.1, from coordinate 32,174,158 downwards.
TTTTTGGCTGCGAGCTTGTCAATTGGCAATTCTCCCTCCTCGATATACGCCCTGATGGGATCCATCCAAGACGGTCCTAAATCAAGGGTGATAAAGTTCATCATCAGATCTTCATCTATGCTCCGACCAACTAACACTTCAATTGGGATTATTCGTCGTAGCTCAGTGCGAGTAGCTGATGCTAGTCGAGCTAGGGCATCTGCTATCGCATTCTCCATTCTTGGTATTCTGACCAGCTGAATAGCGGTAAATTCTGACACCAGCTCCTTTGCCTTTGCATGATATCTGATCATTAATTCTCCTCTAACTGCATAAACTCCCATAATTTGGTTTACAATCAATTGAGAGTCACTGAAGATCACAACCTGCTGCACCTCCATAATTTTTGCCAAATTAAGCCCTGCAATCATGGCCTCATATTCAGCCTCATTGTTGGAAGCTTTGAATTGGAAACGCAGGGCGTATTCCATGTCGACCTCGTCCGGAGTGCTCAAAACTATCCCCGCGCCACATCCTGCAGTGCAAGATGAGCCATCTACATATAGCCTCCATATAGGTAAATCGTCTTCAAATTTCGAATCAGTCAGAGTTCCTCGGTGAAATATTTACTACTTCTTTTCATCCTCCCCGGATTTTTCTCGCTCTTCGTCGATCATCTTTTCTTGCCCTTTTGCCAACCGAAGTTGGTCTGAGCTCGATTTTAATGATTCTGTAACATCCACTTGCCCTTTTACCAACCGGAGTTGGTCTGATCTAGTGTTTGTCGATCCTGTAACATCCATAGGTTGATTAGCAAGCAACTCTTGTTCCTCATCCGGAGTCCTCACAACTATCTCTGCATCACATCCTGTAACATCCACACACCCTTTTACCAACCGGAATTGGTCTGAGCTTGTGTTTGTTGATCCTGTAACATCCACAGGTTGATCAGCGAGAAAATTTTGCTCCTCGGGGGTATCAGGATAGGTGAACTCCGCTATAAAATCTGCTACAGCTTGCCCTTTTAATGATGATCTGGGTTCATAAATTATATCATATTCACCGAGCTCTATTGCCCAGTACATCAATCTCCCTGATTTTTTTGGCTTATGAAGGGCTTGTCTCAATGGCACATCGGTATATACTACTATAGTATGAGCCTGGAAGTATGGCCTCATTCTCCTACTCGCCTCAATCAGCGCCAGTGCCAATTTCTCCAGCCTTGGATATCCGATCTCTTCTCCTCGGAAGGCCTTACTTGTGTAGTAAATTGGCTTTTGTACTCCATTCTCCACTCTGATCAACACCGAGCTAACTGCATTCTCGAACACTGCAAGGTACAAATACAATTTTTCTCCCATCACCAGCCTAGACAACAGTTGAGGTGCTCCCAAGTATTTCTTCAAGTCTTGAAAAGCCTTCTCACATTCATCATTCCACTCAAAAGACTTTCTGAGTGTCTTGAAGAATGGGAGACATCTATTAGTTGCTCATGACACAAATCTGTTAAGTGCCGCTACTCGTCCAGTGAGACTCTGTACTTCCTTCTTCATTGTTGGAGATAGCAACCCTAATAGAGCTTTGATCTTTTCAGGATTTTCTTCAATGCCTCGTTGATTGACAATGTACCCGAGGAACATGCCTTCTTGTACTCCAAATATGCACTTCGTCGGGTTCAGCTTCATTTGATATTTATCTAGTTGATCAAAAGTCTGACTTAAGTCAACTAGATGATCGACAACTTTCTTGCTTTTCGTCAGCATATCGTCAATATAGACTTCCATATTGTCACTGATTTGTTTAGCAAAGACCTTGTTCATCAACCTCTGATATGTCGCACCTGCATTTTTCAAACCAAAAGGCATAACATTATAACAATAAGTTCCCCTAGGGGTAATGAAAGAAGTACTCTCCCTATCTTCAGGTTTCATTTTGATCTGATTGTAACCAGAATAAGCATCCATGAAGCTCAGCAACTCGTGTCCCGAGGTAGCATCCACCAATTGATCAATTCGGGGCAATGGAAAGTGATCCTTTGTGCATGCTTTGTTGAGGTCGGTGAAGTCTACACACATCCTCCACTTGTTGTTCTTCTTCTTTACCATCACCACATTAGCTAACCAATCTGGATATTTAACATCTTCAATGAAATAAGCTTTCTGGAGCTTCTCGACTTCCTCCTGTATATTTTGATTCTTCTTGGGACTGAATACTCTTCTTCTCTGCTTCACAGGCTTGATCTCCTTATTTACATTGAGCTCGTGACATAAGAAGTATGGGTCTATCCCAGGCATATCTTCATGACTCCATGAAAAAGTTTATCTTCTGCTTCTCAGGAAAGTTATCAATTCCTGTTTTCATAAGGCTTCCAACGATGTACCTATTTGTGTAGTTCGCTCAGGGTGCTCGTCGTCCAGAATGATGTTTTCAGTAGCTTCCGCCACTTGACCCTTCACGAGTTGCGACTCATCTCGAGGATCCAATGTTTCAATTTCTTCACCTTCATCCACTTGATAGGTAGTAGTCTTTTTATTTGATTCTTCCAGTTCTTCTTGCTCGGCGGATGAATAATAGCATTCCTGAGCTACTTTCTGATCACATTTCACAACTCCTACTCCAAAGTTTGTTGGAAATTTTAGGCACTGATGCACTGTAGATAGTACAGCCTTTAACTTCTTCAATCCTACTCTTCCCATGATGATATTGTACGATGATTGGACATTCTTATCCATCACGAAGAAACGTATTATTTCTGTCCGACAAGCAGGCCACGTACCAATTAATATATCTAACTTGATCGTCCTAAGTGGAAATACTTTCTCGCCAGCAAAACCGATGAGGGGTCTGTGGTAAGGCTCCAGTTGAGATAGCTTTAGATTTAAACTATCGAAACATGAGTAGAACATGATGTCTGTCGAGCTACCATTGTCGACCAACACTCTTGAAATCATTACCTCCTTCATTCTCATCTTGATCACCAATGGATCATCGTGAGGATATAACACACCTGTAAGGTCATTTTTTGAAAAACCGATGACCAATTTCTCCTTGTTCACCTTTCTCGGGCGATCTTCCTCAGCTAGATTTATTCGCTGAATGTGCGAGCAAGCTTGAGCCTCACCGAGGTAAGCTTTTCTTTCTGCAGTAAGGTCTCCTCATCCTGCATCTCCTCCTGTAATAACATTACAATCAAATGACCCAAAGCGTATTGAAAATACCTCTCGTTCTGGATGCCTTGGTTTCTTGGGAAGATCGGGGTCATCATCTGGATTAACTTCATGGTTTCTCTTCTTATTCTCCTCTGCTCGACGAGGAGATCTAGACCTCTCTCTAGTTCGGTCGTTATTTCTTCTTTTACCTCCTCGATCAACATACTTTGCTAGCTTTCCTCGTCGGATGAGTGTTTCAATCTCAATCTGAAGAGCTATGAAATTTTTGGTCATATGTCCATGATCCTTGTGGAACTCGCAATATTTTTCCCTATTCCTCGTGTCAGGATCTCCCATGACGACCTATTTTTGGATTATTTGTCACCACCATTGTTATTATGTTCTTTCTTCTTAGCTTTATCACCTTCCACCTTGGTTTCTTTGGCGTCCATATTCTTCTTCGCAGACATAGCCTCCTCGGCATTCATAATCTTGGACGTTTTTCCCATCAGGTCCGACATGGTTCGAGGTGGTTCTTTGGCCAAAGTGTAGTACAACTTGTTTGGCAGTAGTCCACTCATCAAAGCAGTAATCGCTATCTTCTCCTCATAATCAATGACTTCGAGTTTCTCATTATTAAAACGAGTTATATAATCTCTAATACTCTCACCAGCTTTTTGTATAACACTTAACAAATGTGCTACTCGTTTAACTGGCTTTGCTCCAAAGCAGAAATTCCCGATGAATAACTCGTCCAGTTGAAGAAAAGTTAAAATCTTACCCCGAGGAAGATCATTATACCATATTTGAGCAGATCCGGTAAGTGTTCCCGAGAATGCTCTGCATCTCATCTCATCTGGGACAGCATATATGTCGGCTGTAGCTTGGTATTGTTCTATATGAAGGACAGGGTCAGTCTTCCCATCATACTTGGGAGTCACAACAGGTGCTTTGAACTTTGATGGTGTTGGAAAATCAACAATGTCCTGGACAAAAGGTGTTCCTCGAACAAAGGTTCGTTGTAGAGGGTTTTTGGCCTTAGCCATTTCCCCTAATCTATCCTCCAGCCTCTGAATAGATCCTTTCCATGCATCATTTCCTTCCTCGAGCCTATTGGTTCGAGAAACTGATCACGTTGAAATGGCTTCCTAGGATTTATCTTGACGAGCAGCTGGTCGGTCATAGGATCTATCTTGACGAGCAGCTGGTCACGACTGGGCAGATCCTTCCCTTAAATCTGATGGTCGTCGAAAGCTCCTCGACGATGCATTAAGAGTACTTTTGTTCCTCCTAGGGCCTAATCGGTCGAAAGGAGAAACCCTACTTAATCTTTCCAAAGCGATGGTCCTTTCTGGGGAGAAGGTGACACGTTGTTCAGTATCTGTGGCTCGCACTGACGAAGTTTGTCCAGGTTGATAAGAAAAATCTTCATATTCCTCATTGCGATATGAATTAGTACGCCTAGTACGCGAAGAAGGCACACAGGTATTTCTTTGAATGCTTCGTGGTCCGGAATGGGTTGATGCACCGCCATGGAGGGTTTGGATGATTTGTCTCATCGTTTCTTGCATGACGGTCTGGCCCTGAGCCAGATTTGCCATTATTCCAGTCAGATCTGAGATAATTGGTGGAGCAGATGGATTTGGAGGGGTTCCAGCATTTCGATGGCTGGATTCAGGAATATCAGCCATTGGTAATGGATTATTTTTGGTGAGAAAACGATATTACGAGTTGATTCCCACAGACGGCGCCAATCTGTTGATGTAAAAAATTAGATCACTCTAATAATTCAATCACAGATAAATAAATGAGACAAAAGATTTTTAAAGTGGTTCAGCCTTATAAGAATGGCCTACGTCCACTGTTGTGTTATTGCTGAGTGTTTAGGAATTCTTGATTACAAATTCTCTCAAGAAATTCCTCTCTCGATTCCAGAGTTTGGATTCCGTCCACCTATAATGAGGATTGTATAATGTATTTATAGCCCGGAGGCTGTAATGTGAAAAGGTAATACATTTAATGCCCTTTTTGCGTGTGCGTCTGAATGATAAGCATTTAATGAACCAGTTGAACTGTTGGTTATCCAGCTATTAATGCTTTGTTCGAGATGCAGCTCGGACCGCCTGAGTTTCTCGGACCGCCTAAGCTTCTCGGTACTCAAGAGTTCCTCGGAGAGGCATTGTTCCTCGGAGCGTGTGTGTTCCACGGGGAAGCAGTGTTCCTCGGAGCGTGTGAGTTCCTCGTTGTAGTCTAGTTCCTCGGAGCGCGTGGGTTCCTCGGAAGTGTTTGTCGTCGCTATGTAGATATCCACATGTCTTCATATGATTGGTCCATGTCAGCAGATTAAATTTGGTATCAACACTGATAATGAACCATATGAGACTCTTGTTTTAATTTGGTATAGGATTGATCACCCGATATTTTTTTAGGTGGGGTGTCACACTTATCTACCTCCACCAAACACCAATTAATATTTACAAACCCTATTTAATATTTTAACCTTACAAATATCACCACTTATTTTTAGAAAATTCACCCACAAAAATTATACATTGTTAAAGTATATATTGGAGCAATAGAAGTTTTTTCACCTGAAATTTCTTCGGTTAGAATATTTGTTATTTGTATTTTTATTAAGTAAATTGAAGTTTGTTTTGTATATTGTGTGGTTTACAATTTTTTGTTACAATATTTTTTTTACATTTTTCGTATAACAAATTAAAGTTTGTTGTTTTTATTGTGAGATTTACAATGTATATATAAATCTTTTAGGTTAAAGAAATTGATTTACATTTTTAAATAGAAGGTTATAATTCTCATAAATTACATTATTTTTTGTGACTTTCTTATGTGAAAAAATTTATGTTACATTTCTTAGATGCAGATGGATGGAGAATTATATTTGTTTCATATTTGTGCAGTGATAAATTTTTTGAAGAGATGGATAATATTATAAAAGCCATATGTCGATCAGTGGGCAATAAAGGGGTTAATAAGTAACGAAGATGGGTGTAAATATGGGGCTAATAAATTGGAAATGCGGGGTGGTTGGGGCCTCTCACGGATATGTTTTTGAAACTTTAACACCGACATGTAGCCAAACAATGGATTTAGTGTACCGGCTAGAGTACGTTATTTGACCTAAATATTCCATAGTGCGATAGGGCCATTGTATAAGATTTATAGAGCGTTGGTAGGACACAACCAACACATTTTACCTCCTCGTCGGTGAACTCGGTTTCACGCTATATGATTTCACTGTGCTAATTGATAACATTTTGTTTCCTTAAAAGTTTTCATCAAAATTAGTGTTGTATAACTTATATGACTATGGTGTAAACTTTATTTTGGTACCTCAGTTAGTGTGGGATTGAGAGTACTTATGGACGACTCTAAGTGCATGTGACTTTCGCAAAGTTTGTTGAGACCCTCAAAACATACTTCCATGGGTTGGACTACTTCGTCCAAAAAATATGTCACGGTGGTTTAATTTCTTATGTCAAATTGAATGAATGGTTTGATAGAGTTTTTAAAAATGAAATATCGGTTGATGATGTTGTCCTAGCCAGAATTTTTTATTTTTATTGCATTGGGAAAATATTTTTCCCCAATGTAAATGGCAGGGAGTGTAATTGGAGCTTGGCAATTTTAGCATGTATTACCAGATCCCAGGTGCAACGTCGAGGGAAGAATTTAATGCAGTTGACTATTTTTGGCAAATATTGGTGGTAATTGACAAAATATTTTATTTTATTTTAGTTCTTTTTACAACCTATCACTTTTTTTAGCTCGAAAAAAAACTAATATATACCAATAGAAGGTTGTTTCAACACGTCTCCCACCAAATGATTTTTAAGAACCACCAAATGAATATATTTGAAAAAATTCAGTCAATTGTGATCTTCTTTCCTGTTGTGCATATAGGGATGTCAAAGGTCACAGTAGCAAACTATCTACATCTCCTTAGTAATGTTATACAAATGCCATACAGAGCAAGTGGATTATTAGATTGCATCCATTGCAAGAATGCAATTCTTGGTTGCACCTTTCATGCACTACATGGATTTTTCATAGCCTTTGGCTTCAATGTAGTTACATTGGCTTCAATTCGGGACATTCCAAGTCTGGAGAGTAATAACCTGGAAACGGAAAGGGTGCTGTTCCTATACTTTATAGGAAGGTCCACTTTTTCTTGCTTTGAAATTACCTTCATCTTCATTACTTTCACTTTTGCTTTAATGCCTTGAGCCCCTTTTTGACAAAAAAAATGCCTTATCCTACACTTTCGTGTCTTTGCACATTCGTAAGACATAAGCGGTCGTATCACCACCTCGTATTTGGTATCATTTATATCCTTATCAGATAAGGTGAGAATCCCCTTAAATTTTGTGGTAACCTAATTGTCCATATCAAAGTGAGTGCCTGAAAATTCAATTGGCCTGCATCAAGATCCCTTGAATCACCTTTTAAAGTTGAAGAGTTTACACAATTTCTCTAAGGTAAAGGTAAGGTTATTTACCCATTCCTTGCACGCTTTTACATATTATACTTTTGGACATTACTAATACTTTTTTGTAATTTGTAGTTTTTCATATACGACTATGTGCGCAGTAGTTGTCCATCATTAATTAAAGAACTATCTTATTGTAATTTAAATTGTTTCAATGTATTAATTTTAATAAAAATGGTATTTTCCAAAAGTTGCTAATATAATATATTGCCCTAAATAATGTTTTCCTATGTGGCATCCTCAATGTCGCATCCCATATGTGGCATCCTAAGTGTATCACTCCAGATATGGCATTACAGATGTGGTGTGCCAAAAATTGTTGCGTCATAGATTGGCGTCCAATTTTCATGAAGCCTATAAATTGCAGTTATTTATTTCTTACTTCAACCCAAAATTTTGTAAACCAAAAAAATGGATAGCATCAAGCAAATTCAAGAAATGCAATGCAGACACAAGAAAAATGTGAAGAATAATATGGTAATGGCCTATCAGTTCAATCAAATAGTTTAGACAAATTCCCTTTGTAACATAGTTAATGACTTGGAGGAGGACAAAACAAGGATAACAGTATGCCGACCAAGGGAGCCTTGGTCATAATACGCTAATTGAGGATTATTTTGGCGTGGCACTTGTCTATCGTTCAGATTTTTTCAGTCGGTGATTTAGAATGCACCGGATATTATACAACTGAATCCATGAAGATGTATTGTGTTACAATAATTACATCATACAATAAGGCCCCGTTTGGTTGTCTCAAAATTATAAATTGAATCATTAATAAATTGATCCATTTACAAATTGATCCATTAATTGTGTTTGGTTTCATTAATGAAATGATTCATTAATTGCTCCATTTTAGCTCATGTGCAAAATCTGAAATTGAATCATTTCACAAAAAACGTGAAATGAATCCATTTGAAATAGGAGCCACATAAAGTGCATATTTCCTCTCCCTCTCCCTCCCCCTCTCCCCCTCCCCCTCTCTCTTTCCCTCTCCCTCTCTCTCTTGATTTGTTTTTATCCTTTTTTCATAGAACCTTAACATCAATTTCAAATTACCAAACATTGTGTAAAATTGGATTTAACTCATTTCAAATTCACTAATTTACAATTCACTTATTCACAATGAACCAATTTACATAATCAAACAATTTGCGCAACCAAACTGTGCCTAACCAAATGCCTTGGTATATTGGGTTTGACTTCACATCAAGAGATTGTTTTTGTCCTATCAGAGCATATGGATTGGCAGTTGATATTCACGGTGAATACATTTGTATCACCGAGTCCACCACACAAAAAGTTATTGTACGATTTGTCCTTGCGGTTGCTGCAGTGTTTAGCCCCGAGTACACTATGAAGCCAAAAGATCTAGATGTCCAACGCAACTTCGAAGAAAATTCTAGGGGAGGTTTTCTAAGAATACTCGGTAGTATAAATTGTATGCACCAGCAGTAGAAGAATGGTCTCACATACTGGAACAACAATACCATGGGCATAACATAAGCATAAAGCAACTATTATCCTTGAGGCGGTGGAATATTAGGATATTAGGATTTGACAATCATTCTTTGGAATGAATGGTAGTTGTAATGATATAAATTTGTTGAATAGGTCAAGGGATCTTCTGCATGGAAAAACACCTCCCATCCACTTTTGAAACTAATCACAACGTTTATAACATAGGGTATTTTTTTTTATCTAAAGGAATATATCCCTCTTACGCAATGCTTGTGCAAACATTCAAGAGGCCTAGAAACTAGAAGGAAAATGTAATACCCCACCCCTATAAATTTATTTAATTATATGTGGAATTTATACAAAGAGGAACAAAGTATAAATTGTAGAGATTTGTGGGAAAAGTGGATAAAAAGTAATATTAGATTGATGGATTTGGTGTGGATTATATATAGGGAAAATTAGTATTAAAAAATAGAGGGTTGTTGTTGTAAAGCTCCCATTTCTTTATTAATATTGAAGTTGGTATCCCATATGTGAGGTAAGAAAATTAGTGGACGAAATAAGGAGTCAGAAATATCTTCGTGTTGACTGGAGAACAGTCCGTCGTTCAAATGACTCACCCTATCGTTTGAACGACTAAAGGTCGTCGTTTGAACGACATAGCTCGTTGTTCGAACGATCAGGTCAAAGTTTGTCCCCTTGCTGCGCTGTTGACTTCGGTTCGTTGGCTTGGAACTTATGACTGAAGGGATTAAATTCCTTGTGTATAATAAGAGTTGTGACTGGGACGTTAATATAAGAGAGAGAGAGAGAGAGAGAGAGAGAGAGAGAGAGACGAGGACTGTGAGTCAGACCACGGAGCTCAACCTTTGCTGTCACCAAAACTAACCATTTGATCATCTAGGACCAGTGATCTATCGATTTGAGCATTAACCAATACCTAACATAGTAACTATTTGTGAGGATAAGGTTTCTTTGATTAGTGAATAATTCAATTATTGGATTATAAGAGAGGAATGCAGGTTAAGAAAATATTACACAAAATCCCATTTGTGTTTACCCTTTCCTCAAGAAACCGACGTCTCCCTCTCTCCCTCTCAAATAGCTTCAGCCCTTTTCATAGGTTTGGTAAACTACACTCACCAAAACAACCATATTCGCCCATTAAAATTAACATGCCACTCCTTATCAAAAAGGCAGTTAGCATTGGTGCTTGAGGAAGCTAGGGTTTTGAGGAGTTCGAATTCTTAAAGCTTTAGAGTTGGAGCTTGTGTGGGGAGATTTTGTGACAACCTTTAGGGCCACCTTTGGAGGAGTCACCCATCTTCACCACCACCACCACCACCATCCTTGAAGACCCTTAATGTGGGAGACACTAACTTTGATATAAGTTTTAAATGTAGTGTAAGTTCAGCATGTTATTTATATATATTAGGCTAATTTATATGTGGATGGATGTATGTTGCATTCTTGTGTTGATTTGTAACCATATTAATGTTCCTGTCAATATGAGTTACAAAGGGATGATTTAAATGAATCTTGTTAACATTGGATAATTTCATAATATAGTTATTGAACATTTTGGGCAATGAAATGGGTTTTAAAGATGTTAAAATAAATAATTGACATTTTTATGGAATAAAAATGTAGGAAAATATTATTTTAGTGTATTTCAAGTAAAAAAGAAATAATAAACATTTTTATGGAATAAAAATGTAAGAAAATGTCATTTGGTATATTTTCTTGTAAAAGAAAATAATGGACATTTTACAGAATAAAATGTATGAAAATGTTATTCTAGTATGTCTTCTAGTAAAGAAAAGTAATGAACATTTTTATGGAATAAGAATGTGTGAAGATATTATTTTAGTGTGTTTTCTAGTAAAACTAATGATGGTCATTTTTATGGAATAAAAATGTAAGGAATTGTTATTCTTGTTTAGAATAAAAGGAAAATGCACGTTTGTTGCAAATGGTATAGAACGAATGTATGTTAAAACCATGTATAAGGATCTAAAAAAAAAATTAAAGTCCACTTTCTCATACATATAAACTTGTAGTATTTCGATAATAAAAATGTGAACAAGTTAAGAAAAATTTTGATTGGGTATAAACATAAAATGTGAAAAATGGAAGTTTATGATGTGAATGTGTGATTTTGTATATTCAAGGTGTAAAGTGTCAAGTGTGACAATTGGGTAATAGTGTGGTATTAAATAAGTGTTGAAATAACTCATGGTGTTTTAAATATTAATTTGTAAACTTAATAACCACATTGCAAAATAATACTTGTTAAAGGATTAAAGTGCAAGTTTGGTAAACAATAAAGATAAATTGGTAATTTACTTAAAGTGGAACATTTTTATGTAATAAAATTGTCAAAGAACGTCCTTACACTAATATGGGAGAAATTGAAATAAGTCCTAAAGTGTGAATGATTTTAGTATAAATCACGTGTGTGTGAATAAGGGGCTTAAAGATGAAAATAAATAATTTTCCAAGTATTAATGGAAAAACGAATGGTAAAGTCCGAATTTTGACTTCGATCGGGTAAAAATAAATAAATGGAGTAATGTGGACATGTATAAAATGTTAAACACATTAATAAAGACTCGGATGCAACTGAAAAATATGCAAGAAGGGCCCGAAACCCTCGGGTGAAAAGCCCTAAATCACTGGCTAAAGCATATGGTGGACATAACCGGTGGTGTGGAGCCCATTAAAGTATGTGGTTAATGTGAATGATTCAGAGAAAAGGTTAATAGAATGTGGAACATATCAAGAGATGGGTTGCATTGAGGAACATGTGAGTAAAACCTAAATTGAATGAATTAATAATTGTTCCGTTCATGGGTTAAATGGATTCGTAATGTGTAAAGTCAATAATGACCTTAAATTGAATGAAAGGCATAAAGTGTAGTGGTTAATGGGTGATTTAAGCGACCTTAGAGGTTCAACCCGCAATTAACACAAGAATGTGTTCATGAATGTTTTCCAAAGGTTAAACAAGTATTTTCCAACATGGCGGTCGTGTGTGTTCAATACGTGCTTTCAATAAAAATACTAAAATGGGCTAGTCGTGTAAGAATGGGAAATCTCGGTAAAGGCATGATTTTTCGTTAAACCCATGTAGTTGTTTAAGTATTTAACCACATTAGTTAAATGAAAGAACAAATGTTAAATATTTACAAAAGGTACTTTGTGAAATTAAAGTGAATTAATCGGAATAAGTAACATTTTTGTATATATATATATATATATATATATATATATATATATAAGAAAGTTGCATGTATACGTAGTTATAACATGTGGAGTCCCTTTCTGCCATTCGATTTTATTTTGCATTGTTGAATATTTGCCACTGGGCATCGGCTCACACCCTCGCTTTGTCATGTAAGGTTGAGAGAAGTTTCGTATTTCAGAGCGTTGTATAGGTAAGTACCTTATTTATTTTACGTTAGTAAGCTTTGTTTACTTAGACTTTGGGGGTTATCCCCGTGGGTCCCACACATAGTTAATCTTGAAACTGGAATCGCATGCTAAACTAGTGAAACGTTAATTAAAATAAAAATGGACTAGCAACATTATATAGGTTGTTCCATCGTACTTCACACCTAACGTTCGGTTCAGACCGGGTTGAATCATGGGTGATCCATATATCCGTGCGGGGCCGTTACAAATGGTATCAGAGCTCGAAGTTCAAGGTTCCTTTAGGGAGTGATGTGGAGAGGTCGGTAGTGGATCTTTCGACGTCGTGTTGGTTTTTGCCAGTCATGCTAGTTTGATGACGAGTTGGTTCGTGTCCTCGACAGTAAGGTCAGAAACGTTAGCACGACAAGTAAGTTAGTGCTAAGTGGAATATGACCAAGTTAATTGTTGTAAATCACTTTCGTAATTCTGACTAAGTATGTAATAGTTTATGAATGTCCATGTAAGAAAGTAAGTGGGGACACCGTGGTCTCTAGTATGAAGTGTAGTTCAATCTTTGATGACATCGAGTCTTTTAAGATATTAATAGAATGCGATAATGACCATGGGGCAGGTAGAAAAATTGTATATAACCAATGGTAGGGATTAACAGTTAGAGTGTCATAAGTGGGAATTCGTGATTTTAATTTATATGAAGCCTTAGGTGCGATGCATATAAGGAGTCCATATCAATGTTATAATTAGATAAATCCGATTGTTATGGGTAATTGATTGGATGCCTAATTGATTATTAGCACGTGAGTGATGTAGTTACTAGTGTTAGTCCTGTAGCGGGAATGTATTAGGTCCCTTAGTTGTGGACTTGGATTTAGTATACCTCGATTCATGTTTCTTGACTGTGATGTGAGCTTAGATAATATTGATGATTGAGGTAACCTAGGAGTAAAACAAAAAAAGTCGTAGTGACTTATTATTAAATGAATGAGTTGTGATGTCTTAGAATATGACCTCTTGCGGCGTCATTAGGGTGGGCCTTCTCTTGGGCAATACCCAACGTCCTATGTCCTACAAGAATATAGATGATATAAATTTAGAGTTTAGTGATTGTAGTGTGACATTAATAAATAGGATCCCTTGTAGCATTCGTGGGCATGTACCTTGGTGTTCATAGGGAGTACTCGACGTCCTTTATCCTACCAATACAAAATATATAGTTGTGTTAATTATTATATTAGCATGTAGTATGAGTTCTTAGAGATATATACTAAGATTTATCTAGTGAGATATTAATGCGAGTGATAGTCATTCCCTAGTAATAGTGAATCAAAGTTATGTAGCACATGCCATGGTATGACTCGTGGTTTCTTGTAGTAGACATGTACATAGTTTAGAGAAATAATTGAGTTTGACATCATCGCCATGGGGCATTGGGAATCATTATTACATTGAAGTTTACATAAGTGATGATATAATTTGATGACTATAGTGCGGTTAGATCATACTACCTTGTGACGGTGCCTTGGAGTTTATACTATGACTTTTGCTTATAGGCATGTGTCACGATATGACCTTCAAGGATGAATTTGAAATTAGGTTGATCGATGCTAGGTGGTGCACCTAGTAGACTTAGAACACGATGATGTTAATCATTTTGTTTTAGAGATAGCACTAGGGATAAAGTGTTAAGCTTGAATATAGCTCCAACATGTGCTACCTGTAAGGTTAGTAATGACTCCATTGAGAAAAACCACAAGGCATTAGTGATGCTTGAAGGTTGAGATGCCATTAGAATGATTATGATTCTAGGATCATGTAGATGATACTAAGAGTGGTAGAAATAGTTCAGGAGTTAAATGTCTAAGATTAGGTGAGCGTTGTGTTTCACTTGATGAGAATGATCTCGAAAACTGAGGTTAGCCACGACATGTTAAAATTTTGGAGGCCTAGCTGTGATAGGTTGCTAACTAATGATGAGTGATAAGAGCAGTAACTCCACCTTGAATTAGGATCGTCATCCTTACCGGTAATGGAGAGGTAGTATCATTTCTAAGAAGGGAAACCCATCATCTCAACTCCTCGAAGAAAATTATTCTGTCTCCCATATGTTCGTAGTGGACGGATGATTCTTAGTACGACTCATCAAGGTTAAGATGCCAAGATAGGGTGCATGGAAAGGCCATGGTACTTAAAAAGTATAAGTAAGAGTTATAGGCTTTAAGTATACGCCGTTGGTTCATACTTCGTATGATTCAAATTATCGTCGGAGTGAGATTGCTTTCTTTGGCATGGAAGTTGCCTAATTTGTTGCCTTATGCGATCCTGGTAATGGGAAGTTATGGATTAGTTATGATTCGGGTGTGGTGCTCCGTAAGCTCAGTAGTGATGTGGGTTAGGCCTCTTGTGGTCGATGCATCACGGTATATGAGTGCACTATTCTTTGGATACACCTTTATCCATCACTAGTCTATGTGTATGCGTGTTCTCACACTCTTACATATAGTTGCCTATGTTGCATTGTTGCTCTAAGGTTATAAGGTTTTTTAGTTAATCGATATAATCAGTTATGATTTGGTCGTGTATTTCGAGGTTGTAACTTGAGAATATTATGAACATTAGGAATTAAGGAGGTGATCGTTGTTATAGGTTCGTGTAGTAATACTCGGGATGACACAGGGATCTCGTATGAGATATCATTCGGGTAGAACTACATGATAAGGTGATTGTCATAAGCTAGGCATGATCCAAGTTTGTTTGAGGAGACGTAAGTTATGAATCCTAATGTAGGAATGATCCATAATAATGGGTTCATTGTCGATATTGCGATATTTGATGAGTATATAACCTGAAAGCTTCGTTTAGGTAGGAAAGTTTGGGGACTAGCAATAGGACCTTGTGGTCCATCATGATCGGATTAACTATGATGATCGATTAAAGTAAAATCTTGGGGCTAAGACCATTGCGTCGAGGATTCCTAGAATTGGGAACTCACCATAGATGACTGGGTTATATATAGGGAGAATTAGTATGTACCCTAGAATTTGATGTGGTTTATATATAAGGAAAATTAGTATTAAAATAGAGGGTTATCATTGTAAACCTCCCATTTCTTTATTTATGTTGAAGTTGGTAACCCATGTGTGAGGTAAGAAAATTAGTGGACGGAATAAGGAGTAAGAAATCTCAGCGTGTTAACTGGAGAACAGGCCGGCGTTCAAACGACTCAGCCTATCGTTTGAATGTCGCATCCCGTCGTTCGAATGAACATGTCGAAGTCTGTCCCCTTGCTATGCTGTCGACCTTAGGTTCGTTGGCTTAGAACTTATGACTAAAGGGGTTAAATTCCTTGTGTATAATAAGTGTTGTTACTGGGACGTTAATATATATATATATATATATATAAAGAGAGAGAGAGACGAGGACTGTGAATCAAACCACGCAACCTTCGTTGTCAACAAAACTAGCCATTTGATCATTTAGGACCAGTGAGATGTCGATTTGAGCATTAACTAATACCTGATATAGTAACTATTTGTGAGGATAAGGTTTCTTTAATTGGTGAACAATTCAATTGTTGGATTATAAGAGAGGAAAGTAGGTTAAGAAAATATCAGACGAAATCCCATTTGTATTTACCCTTTCCTTGAGAAACCGATGTCTCCTTCTCTCCTTCTCAAATACCTTCAGCCATTTTCATAGTTTTGGTAAACTACACTCACCAAAACAACCATATTCGCCTAGTAAAATTAACATGCCACTCCTTGTGAAAAAGGTAGTTAGCATTGGTGCTTGAGGAATAAAAATGTAAGGAATTGTTATTCTTGTTTAGAATAATAGGAAAATTCACGTTGGTTGCAAATGGTATAGAATGGATGTATGTTTAAACCATGTAAAAGGATTTTAAAAAAATAAATAAAGTTCACTTTCTCATGCATATAAACTTGTAGTATTTCGATAATAAATATGTGAACAACTTAAGGAAAATTTTGATTGGGTCTAAATATGAAATGTTAACAATGGGAGTTTATTATATGAAGGTATGATTTTGTATATTCAAGGTGTAACGTGTCAAGTGTGACAATTGGGTAATAGTGTGGTATTAAACAAGTGTTGAAATGGCTAAAGGCGCTTTAAATATAAAGTTGGAAACTTAATAACCACATTGCAAAATAATACTTGTTAAAGGATTAAAGTGCAAGTTTGGTAAATTGGTCATTTACTTAAAGTGGAACATTTATATATAATAAAAATGTCAAAGAACGTCCTTACACTAATATTATAAATCATGTGTGTGTGAATAAGTGACTTAAAGAAGAAAAGAAACAATTTTCCAAGTATTAATGGAAAAATGGACGATTAAGTCCAGATTTTGGCTTCGGTCGGGTAAAAGTAAAGAAGTGGAGTATTGTGGACATGTAAAAAATGTTAAACACATTAATAAAGACTCGAATGCAATCGAGAAATAGCAAGAAGGGCCCGTAGCCCTTGGGTGAAAAACCCTAAATCACTAGCCAAAGCATATGGTGCACATAGCCGGCGGTGTGGAGCCCGTTAAAGTATGTGGTTAATGTGAATGATTCCGAGGAAAGGTTAATGGAATGCTGAACATATCAAGAAATGGATTGCATGGTGGAAAGTGTGAGTACAACCTATTTGAATGAATTAATAAGTGTTCCGATCATGGGTTAAATGGACTTGTAATGCGTAAAGTGAATAATGATCTTAAATTGAATGAAAGGTGTAAGGTGTAGTGGTTAAGAGGTGATTTAAGGGACCTTAGAGGTTTAACCTGTAATTAACATAAGAATGTGTTCATAAATGTTTTCCAAAGGTTAAACAAGTATTTTTCAACATGGTGGTCGCGTGTGTTGAATGGGTGCTTTCAATGAAAATACTAAAATGGGCTAGTCGTGTAAGAATTGGTAATCTCGGTAAAGGCATGATTTACTGTTAAACCCATGTAGTTGTTTAAGTATTTAACCGCGTTAGTTAAATGATGGAACAAATGTTAAGTATTTACAAACGGTACTTTGTAAGATTAAAGTGAATTAATCGAAATAAGTAACGTTTTTGCATAAAGTGGTTTCACGTATTAAAGCGCGCGCACACACACACACACACACACACACACACACACACATATATATATATATATATATATATATATATATATATATATATATATATATATATAAGAGTTGCATGTATACGTTGTTATAACATGTTGAGTCCCTTCCTGCCATTCGATTTTATATTGCATTGTTGAATATTTCCCACTCGGGATCGGATCACACCCTCGCTTTGTCATGACAGGCTGGAAGAAGTTTCGTATTTGAGAGCATTGTAGAGGTAAATACCTTATTTATTTTACGTTAGCAAACTCTGTTCACTTGGACTTTGGGGGTGATCCTCGTGGGTCCCACACATAGTTAATTTTGAAACTAGAATCGCATGCTAATGTAGTGAAATGTTAATTAAAATAAAACTAGACTAGAAACATTATATAGGTTGTTCCATCGCACTTCATACCAAATGCTCGGTTCGGACCGGGTTCACTCACGAGTGATCCATATATTCGGGCTGGGGCATTATAGAAAATCTATTTGCATAGAGGTATGAGGGTGCGTGGAAGGATGTGGAATGGGCTTTTGGTGTTTTATAATTGCGGTTCGCTTGTTTGTACACTCCAAGAAGATTGTGGAGCATGTACAAGATAGAAGGCTATCACAGAATCATGTGTAATACTCCATACCATGATGGTGTAAAGCGAAGGGAGTGACTGCGACTTGCATGAAGAGTATGATGATGTCTCAGAGGAAGTTGAAATGTCTCGTAACTCGACAGACAAGGAATACGCAATCGAAGAGAGGACAAAGCACATGCATGATAAGCGTAACCACTTGAAGTTACATTTTGATTTGGTTGAACACGTGTGGGAAAATTTCTCTATTTCTGAAGCTTAATTGGTTAATTATCTTCTTACTTTGTTATCTATACAAAAAAAAACCTTGGTGTTCAAACTGTCATATCTTAGATTATAAAGACTACATGCTTTAATAAATATTCATAACAAATTTAATACAATTACAATAAAGAGTACTAGCTGTCAGTATGGTAATCCAATTAAAATTTTCCCCAATTATCAAAAATTAATTGATAATATGCGTGAATTTAAAAATTAGAGTAACTACCTGATGAGGGATAACCCGAGTTTTACAGGGACCGGGCCTTATTGAAAATGATCTGAAGAAGATAATCATGAAACTCCTTTTGGGAGGGAGATATGTTGATGGTGTCAGTGTTCATAATCATTTGGCCTTGCATGAGTTCATCTCGAGCATCTTTCCTCTCACGAGATGCTTATGCGTGTTTTTGAATTTCCACGTCCTCATCCTTTGATTTTTATGTGCATTTTTGAATTTCCACTTCACCTGCCTTCAGTTGCATCCCCTATTGATCCCCCTTGGTATTGTACATCAATTTCTCAATTGGATTTTCTAAACTTACTGTAAGAGTCATTGAAATCTTTTACATTTTTCATTATTTCTATAGATACTTGATGGTTAGAAGCCTCTACTTTTCCTTGCTATGTGCCTTTATTTCTTTCCTTCTAGGAGGCCTCAGATAAGGTTTTTCTATGTCAACTCGTGGCTCACTCGACATATTTTCTGGTGTAGTTTCTGCACCGGGCATAGATTGGCTACCCAATTTGCCAGACACTGGACTGTCAAAATAAGAACATGGATCGCCATTAACGGTTTGACTCATTTGAAATTTATGGATGATTTTTAATATCTAATCACACGAATCGGGATAAAATGCCTTGCCGTTATTTTAAAACGACATGAGAGTGTGTTTTAATACCTTCAATTTTTTTTTGTCATATCAAGTTTTTAAATTTAAAAATAGTAATTTTTGATGGATTATGCTTGCACTTTGATTGTTTTGATAGTCTATGTCTAAATAAATTTGCGAACTTTAAAGCTTGTATTTTCTAGGAGAAAAGGTATTTTAGCCGTCTATTAGAGAGATTAAACATATTTTGACTTAAACGTTTTATTTTTCGAATTAAACGCGATGAGAGTCAGTTTAATTTGTGTTATAAAAAGGGAATGACAACGTTAAATTAGTGAGCAATATTAATTACGGGATAAATGGATCCCAAATCCTAATTGTTTCATATTATTTACAAATCTCGTGTGTTACTTGTAACACCCTGTATTTGTAAGGATAAGGAATTTAATTAATTTGGTGAGATAGGAATTAATTTTATCCGGAGGATTTAATTAAATTAGTGAATTGGTTTAATTAATTCGAGTTATTTTAAAAATTACATATGTTGTAATTTGAGGTCGAGATTGGTGAATTTTAATAAAGTGACTCGAATTTCGATTCTGAGTGCACGGTTGATTCCAGATAAGTCGAGATAGTCGGAAAAGTGTACCCATGGGTAGTAATTAGGTCTCGAGGAATTTTTATGGATAACCGGACCTACACGGGGGTATTTGGGCCATTTTAATTTAGCCCACAAGCTTAATTTCTGGATTCACCTAATAAAACATAAGTTAAAGAGTTTGTTGCAGTCACAACTCAAATAAAAAAATCCTAGTTTCACATGAGAAAAGAGGGATCAAGTGGGAGAGCTTTTGGGTTCCCAACCAATAAGAGATTGATGTGTTCTTCATCAAATATTGCCTACAACAAAGGGAATCAGACTCTACGAATTAATCTAAGAAATTAGTTAAACTTCCTTTCATTTAATTTACAGTATCACAATTCATATCATGGTGGGTGCAAATCATGTTTGTTTTGAGTGGGTTATCGCATAGAATACGGGTGTTTATAAATTGGATAGTTCACGCAAATTAAAGGAAAAATTTATATGGTAGCACAAATTAAAAGAGCTTATATATATGATGTTATTCGTAGTCCCAAAGTCCTTGACGGGTAATCATTAAGTTTGAAGTTAAATTTTTGAGAAAACAATTTATGAAAACCCAACTAATTTCTCACTATTAGTTTTATACATCGTAGATGGGTTATGAGTGGTTTGAGAAGCATGAATTGGTGGGGTTTATAAGTATTAAGTCTAGGTTACAATAAGGACCTTGAGAGTGAACTTTAATGGCGGAACTGCTGTCGCAGGGAAGGAGATGAAGGCGGAATAGTTTGGTCGTTCGAACGACCGTTGGACTCGTTCGAACGACGGTGGGGTTTCCATTTTTGTTTTGATCAATTCGTGGTTGGATTGAAATTTTTTTTCGGACCAAATCCTTGACTCAGTTAGCGTACAAAAGAATCAGGGGGAAGGAATTAAAGGGGTTTTTATTTTAAATAATTTATGTGGGTAAAACTAAAAGGGAGGATAATTACTAAGGGTCTTAAGAAGCGGACACTGAGGATGATTTAAACTGCTTAAAGGGGGTTTAACCTATTGGTGGAACTTTGTGTAATAAACTTAAAGGGAGAAATACTTAGGACTTTGGGAAGTGGATATTAAAATGTCTGATTTAAATAGTGTGCCAATCTAAATAATTGTAAATTGGTGAAGTAAAATTCAAAGGTGAATACACGGACCAAGTAAGGGAGTCTGGACATTTTTATTGAGTGACACCACTTAGATAAAATTAATTGAGTGGAAATTAATTTAATTAAGGTCGGAGGTTTAACTCGGATTATTTTTGGGAGGATTTCTACGAGAGTTAGGCACGGGGTAACACTAGACCAAAAACAGTATATTGGCACACCTTAGTATTAAAAATCTGGCAGAGTTTAAAACCGTTCCAAATTCTGGCACGATTTAATGACAATCTGGCACACTTTAAAACCATGCCAAAAATTTTCACTGTTTAAAAGTGTTCCAAAACTGAACACACTTGACTAAAATATAAATACCTTGAAAAAGTACTAAAACTCAAGTCACTCTTCATTTTGAAGCCACACCCCCATTCCCCGCTCTTTCTCTAACCCATCCCCCACTATTTCTCTACCAAAATTAACTTTCTCTCTATCTTTCAAGATTAGGCCAATGGGATCTCTCTTTATCTTTCTCTCTCTCTCTCTCTCTCTCTCTCTCTCTCTCTCTCTCTCTCTCTCTCTCTCTCTCTATACCTTTGCTTAAGCTGTGAAGAACTACTCGAGATATTTTTTGCGGAGAAGGTCCGATAAGGAGAAGACGGTGAGACTTGTCTGGTAATCCCCCATCTCTCTCTCACTACATATCTCTATAGCATATCCTTCCTTTCTCCAAAAATTAGTGTTTTGTTACAATACAAATCGATATTCCACATGTTCAATATATTGCAAATTTGTAATGTGTTGTATACCCAAATCGATATTCCAAAAATTAGGGTTTAAAGATCTATTTTTTTTTAAAATTTGTTTGTGTTGAATATATATACATGTATATATTTATTTGTAGAGATGGAAAGGGAGTTGGTTGAGCTATTTGAGTCAATGAAAAGTGGAGAATGCAATCGTCGTTGAAAGAGGGCACCCAAGGAAGATCGATTTCTTGATTCACTTGAGGAATACAAATGTTTTGGTGCCCACACAGGAAATTTTGGTCTATTATTTTTTTTCTTTTGTATTGTATTATTACTTTTATTAGTCCTTATTGGTGTATTCTATTTGCATGATTTGTAATTGGAGCTTTGGAATCATTTAATTTTCATAAATTTAATCTGGTAACCTATGGGTTATTTGGTGAAAATAGTTATTCAGCCTCATATTACTACGGTCACAAGAGTAAAACTGACCATAATGATGACCTGATTTTTCTTTTGAATCTTGACTCCAAAGATAAAAAAGATAAGATGTTGTGTCCAATATCAAGATAAATGTTGCGTCTAATATCAAGAATTATGTATGTTTCTCATTTGATTCTGAGTTGAAAAATCATTACGTGGAATGACAAAATTATTGCATTCGTGCTGATAATGTGTGAAGAGAAATAACGAACAGTGAGAATTTTAGAGAGGGGAAGAGTTCTCATTAATTGGTGTGTTACAAATGGGGGGGGGGGGGGGGGGGTCACCCCTTATTTATATTTCAAATCGGTAGAGTTCTAATAAGAGTGGACATCCACTTAAATAAGATAAATACGATATTTATAACACCCATAAATTTGTTTGGTGAAAGATTTATAAAGATTACTTTGGCTAAGTAAAGAGGAATATTTCAAAAGATTTGGCATGTGGGTTTTTCTATAGAAAGATTTTCATTTTGATTCCTTAATTCAGGCTTAGGGATTCTGATTTTATTTTTAGCTCCGAGTTTTGAGTGAGTCGGGTTATTGGGTTTCGGGTTTAGGTTTGGACAGGGGTTGCCAAGGGTCGGTTTTGCTTTTTGGCATAAGACAGTTGAAAATTTCCTATTTTCCATGTTCGAATGAGCGTGAACCATAGATAGCTTTTGATATATTTTATGTAATAAGATTAAAATAATAGAGATAGCTACAAATCACATCGATCAATGTGTGTATCTGTGTGTGTGACAGGGGACTATGTAAATATGTTTTTCTATTTATAAACTGAGTTTGGAAAGGGTAGGGAATCTATTTATATATATTGTACAAGATTTAGGAGAACTTTGGACTAGTAGTAGGGAAGGTCTAGTGAAAACAATGGTCCACCTTGATCATGCTTTGGATAATCCATAATTGAGGATCCTCCACTCAGAGGGGGTTGTGAATAATCTCTCAAAGACATTTTCAGATCAAAGCTTTATTGTTATTTGCACTGATGGTAATTTTTTTCCTGCTCCTAATCAGTGTAGACCTTTTTGTTTACTTGATTGTTTGGTTTAATCACCCAGATATAAATAAAATTCTCACTAATAATTAAAATACCGACATCGGTCTTATAGATAACCTTCACAAATATTGTTAAACAAAATAGAATTTGTAGGAATTAAATTAAATCGGTTAATTTTATTAATTAATTTATGAATAAATTAATTAATTATTCTTTTCTGTTATGTGAAATTGACTTTGTTTGATAAGCAATTTCGGTAGAAAATTATTACATGTGCATTATGTAATTGATATATGATGTGCGACAACTACTGATTTATTCCTTGAAATTTATTCTTTCTTTGTAATAAGAGTGGCAGATGCAAATTCTTTATGTAATAAGGTTTATTAATTAAATACCTTATTTAGAAGGGATTGGTCCGTTTTAATCAGGAGGGTCTGTTGCGTTGCGCACTTCAAACGATGAGGTTAAGCACAAACACATTTACCCATAATAAGAAGTTATATGTTGTTGTATTGTTGACTGCTCATATATGTTGTGTGCTGCAGCTGTGAAGATCTGTTGTTTAGTAGGGTAATAGAATACACCAAAACTGAGGATTGCATTTGGCATGAATGCTTGTTCTGTGTGGCAGCATCCAAAGAAAAATAGATATTGTGTCTCTTAAATGAGCTCCACATGCAATATATGTACTTTTGTTTAGTGATATGGTGTATAAGTCATCTTTAAATACTATGTGAGTCTCTTAAATGAGATCCACATGCCATATGTGTACCTCGTATCTGCTAGAGACGCAACTAGTCAAGGGCATTATGAACATTTTTTTACTGCTGGCAGCAAAACCTCCCAGAGTTCCTGATCGGTATTCCCGAGGATCTCATTTCCCATGGCAATCCCGCAGATGCGGGTCCCAGGAACGAATGACTCCACATTTTCTTTCACCCAATTCATGGTCCGATCCTGGCTCACACTTATGTCTTTCTGAAACTCATTACCGAGTCCAATTATTATTTCCGGACCCTTTGAAATCCTAAAGAACTTCGTGATCCGCATCATAGATTCTAATGTTTTTAATCTTGGCTGCCTTGAGAAGAGTTACCACACTCCCGGATGGTGGGAGAATATCAGCTATCGTTCCGTAATTTACTCCATATGTTCTCGTAAATGCACGCACAACTGCAACTATATAAAACAACAGCAAAATATCTCTATTAATCATAGTTTACCCATATACATTTGACTCATATATATACTTTACTCGGACAATGGTGGGCATTGCTACATATTTATACTCTTCTATATGTTAACCATTACACTGTGATTGGTTTTTTTCCTTACTGGTTTTTGCTCATAAGAGTTCACATTTGGTATCTTCTTGGGTCATATTACTTTGCAGGATTACTTTAGGGTAATATGGTAACGTAAATAATATTGTCTAGCAACAAGGCTAAAATAGAAATTCGAAATACTGCAAAACAAATGGATACAAATATATGATTGTCGTAGACATTCATTTCTGACATTCAATCTATGTCTGCAGCCATTGATGCTCATAGTTCCCGATGTCTAAGATGTTTACACTCCTCTTCAAACTGATATTATTGTTCAACTTTCTGAGGTTAGCCCTGTAGTATTTATAATTTTTAGTCATTTGGGGATTTGTTCTTTCAAGTGATTACAACTGCATTTTATTATTTGCTTGAGGTTTCAGTGCTGTCAACATTTAGAGCTATCGCTAGAAAACATCCCAACCATGTTTCAGGATAATAGAACTGCTGATTCCTCTTTTGGTGCGGCGATCAAGCTCTGATACCAATTTTAGAAAACCGAATAGGTTCGGCGTGTGATAATTGATTAAATTCACAACTATCTAATTTGGCACACTTATTTAATGTCAGACCCTAAACATGCATCTAAAGAGCGTGATTCAACCCATAAATAAATAAAGCATGCAACACAAAATTAAGGAAAAATCCCCGAAGGGCAAAACCTTTTATTTCTAGAACTTTGAATAATTTACAAGACCATTGACTTACATACAACCTGATAATCACCCACAAGTGTAACGCACGGTGTCTTTGGCAAACCTTTAAAGTAACGGCTAGAAGAAGTGTCTGCTGGAATCTCCCGCAGGAACTCCAGGTGGTCAGCAATGAAGAAGAGAGACGGCTTCTCCACAAGGGTTGAACAAACCAAAGTTGTGTTCTTGGGTTGCACAAAAATATTCACAAAGGTTTAGCAATTGTGTGAATCAAAACATGAGTCTTGGGACTCAAAAAATATGAAGACTAGAGTAATTGGGACTCTAAAAAACGTCTTCCAAAGTCTTGCAAAACTTCTCCCCCGAAGTTGGTTTAAATAAGAAAACACATGAAGAGTTTCACAAATTAAAAACACTGAAATTCTATCCAGCGTACAGGGTACCCGAACCGGTTCGGGGTCCCCTGCAAACCGATTCGCCCCCCCGAACCAGTTCGAGCTGGGTTCGGGGAAATTCGCTGGAAAAAGTGCTTTCAACACTTAGAAAAATTTCCAAGGTTTTTCTTGGAATTATCTCCATTTTCAACGGGCCATAACTTGTTCACCGTAGCTCATATTGAGGTTCCGTTTCTTCCAATATCTTTATTGTGGCAAGCTCTTCAACCTTCCAGTTGACCGATCCTCCTGACGGTGGCTATAAAATTACCAAATTTCCCTTGAACTTCCCTATCAAGCCTTGTTGCACTGTTTTGACTTCTCTTGCATACCCTAAAATCATGTAACGTGAAGTCATTGAGGCAGATGAGTGACACATGATAGAGATAATAAATGCTTGATTCCCGAAATTCGGATTGAGTCCGTCGAGTGATATCGTGAGGTTACGTGACAAATGTAGCGGCGTACAACATACACAAATGTAACATGTTGGACATGAGAAAAATATCCTTACAAATCATCTTCGTCATTCACTGAATCTGCAATTTAAACAATAGCATGCTCCTTAACTTGATTGACATTCTTGGTTTGGGGTTTCAAAATCTCGGGAATCCAATGTTAGTTGTACTCCGGAGAGGTGTGGTTGGGAGCCTGGACATTTTGGCTGGATAAAAAAACATTGTTGTCATATATTTGCGGGACTATCTTTGGCCTAGAAGAATGGCGCCCGACTTGCCTTTTCTTGGTCGGTTCGAATCCGGACCAGTTTATATATATATATATATATATATATATATATATATATATAATAAAGGAGCATGGTTTTTGAAATGTCTGAGCATAATAACGATCTAGATCATGCCACATATTCCACTAAAAATAAAGGGTTAAGATCATTTCCCCTTTTTTTCAAAATTTGAATCTGAAATATTTAGTACCTTTTTCTTTTCCCCCATCGATACTATTTCTCTTTCCTCATATTTTGGAAATCTCCAAATCCATCCACTCCCTCACACACCTTTCTTTCTCACTCTCTCAAATACATCAATGCAATCCCATTCAGATTTTAAAATTCAAGCAACCCTCCCATATGCACACAGTTGCTCTCAAGCTCTTGGACCTTCAACCAGAGGTAGATCTATGTGTGTGTATGTCTATGTTGTAGTGTTAAGATCCTTATCCCTATTTCACGGATCTTCTCACTGTCTCTTTGTACCTCTCTCCACTGAATCTCCAAAAAAACATTTGTATCTATGTTTTTAATGCCCTTTGATTACAGACGCTTTAATTTCTGTCAATCATCTCCATTATATTTTCACTTTAAGAAACATCTAAAGGTTTCTTTGTGCGAGGGTGTATGGATTTTTTGTTTTATGTTTAGTTTTTTACTAATTCATTGACCCACGGTTTAAATAAATAGTTATATGTTAGATACACTCATTGCTTTGCATAGCCGTGTATTTAATTACATGGAATTTAAATAAATTTTCTATATTTTTTCATATTAGCCTTTATCCCCAATTGAGATGCGTGGTTAGGTTTATTCCTCTACAATTCATGTAATAATTTGTTGTCTCAAAACCGTTTTCTTTTTGTTGAAAATAACAACTATTGGCATTGATATCTTTTTTCTCTTAGTTATGTTTATTTTTACTTTTGTGTGTGTTTGTGTTTTGAGGATACACTCTCACTATATCTCTGGTACACATGCATTCTCTCCCTATTTTTTGTTTGTTTTTACTTTTAGGGATTTTAGTTTGTTTTAAAAAGCTCTATGTGATCTTACATCTTAGTATTCTCCACCCCTTTCTTTAAGCACATGTAGTGACTATATTTTACCTTATGTGATATTCCTCTATATGCAGGTTCACCCGCTATATTTATATCAACGTGTTTATTTTTTTTTCTCTAATCTATTTACGTTGTTTTGTTTAATCGGTTGAGTACAATAATGGGATGTTATAATCTGCAAGAAGAACTTGAGTTGAGTAAAGATCATTAAGAATAAGTAATGTACGTCAACTGGATACATGCTTAGTATTATACAGTATGTTGTAGTCTTGGCATTGGAACTAAATTATTGATTATCCATCAACATTTTTCTTTTTGAAATCCAGTGTGTGACGTCATTATCACCTTAATTTTATATGGAAACAGAGTCTTGTAAAAGGATAAAATATTTCCACCCTAAATTGCTTCCAACCATCTCCTTTCAAATGGATAATGTTTGCAGCATATGCGATGCTGTTTTGAGTGCATCCTTGGAAATATTCATCATGGGTGAATACAACAACTGCCAATTGTAATACTTTGTAGGTCAATGAAGCATTGTGATGTTAAAGACTATCCATACACTAATACAGATACTTTATGAATTACATGGCATTTGTCCTTTTAGTTTTTAGTCCTACACACTAAAGTATTCCCACAAACTTTGTTTTTTTTACATGTAATATTTCAATATTATAGTTATGTAAATTTAGAACATCACTATATCATATAAGTTACCATTCATAGTACTTCACTATATGTATGTGTTCATTATGTATGCTTCACTATATCAAAGAAATAACGTGAAACCCCACCACATATTGTTCTTATATTAATGTAGGTTCAGTTGGAGATGCTATTGAATGCAATGTTAGACTTGGTATACAGTTTATGAAAAAGAACAATTACCTTTGTTAGTTATACTTTATTCCATTAATATTTTTTTCTCTTCATATTAGTAGGTTAAAGTTTGATTGTATTAGATTGATAGTGTTGGAAACCGAGCGTCCGTGTAAATAAGCTAGTCGTTGTTGTCGGCTTTCGACCATAATACAAAAAAAAAACTAAACTATAACTACACTCTTGCAGATTATAGTTGCTAGTTTGGGTATCGAATCCTCAGGGAACTAGGACGAGTGGACGTGATGACAAAGGTAAGACTGTTAACCCTAACTTGACACTAAAAAGAAATTAAAAGATGATTGAGATGGGAAATAAATAATTAACTAAATGCAAACACTAAATTACTTAAAAGATTGAAAATGATTAAACTAAAACTTGAATTATATGATGAGAAAAACAGGTCGGGAATAAAATCCCTTAACCCTAGTGTACTGATGGTATAAAACTAATCATAAATTTAAGTGATTAATTAGACCCAGAATTTAGTACTCCCAAGTATTACGTATATGAGGTTCAAGCCCGCACCATACTTGATCAGAGGATGAGTAAATCGGTATTGCGATAGTTACACTCGAATTGCATTCTGAAGCATCCTGGTTACCCTGAAGAAAACAAGATCCAAAGATCTACAATTGTCGCATTTCTACGCAATACGATTGTAATAAATCCTTAAGTTTAGAGGATTAATTTTATACACGTGCAACTATTACATCGGGTTGAGTTCATGCCTCCCAACCTTTAAAAACCTAGCCTAACATGGTGAAATGAATGAAAACTACGTTATCTACAATGCATGAACTCATAATTGCGTGCAAAGGGAGATTAAACATGAGAAATAATAATAAAAGTGCTGAAAATAAAAGTTACCAAGATTGAAGAACAAGAACATGCAAGAAGAAATCAAAGGTTGAAGAAAAACTCGAAAAGCTCTTGAATTAATGGTGAAAAGTACGTAAATTCTTCTCCTAGATGTTCCTACTTGTTATGGAGCTTTTACATCAATGAAATCTGAATAAAAAGAGTCCTAATGACTAAATATATAGGCTAAAGTTCGTTTAGAAGAGTCCCCAAAACATAAAACTCTTTTGACTAAAATATAAGCATAAAATAAAAATCTTGTATCTGGCAATTCGTCACACTTAGAAAGCGTGACTAATTTTGTAACGGATCTGGTGCGTGACAAATGGGCGAGCCGGTTCTTTTTTCTCAGCTTCAGTTCGGTTCCGTTTTTAACAGTTTTTTCTTGGATTTCTTTCTCAACTTCAAATGGGCATAACATCTTCACCGTAGCTCGGATTGAGGTGCCATTTTTTCCAGTGTTATTGTAATTGAAAGATCTTCAACATTCCAGTTGGCCCCACCTTTGGACTAAGGCTGAAAAATTACAAAAATGCCCTTTAATTCCCCGTTTCTTGATTTTCTTTCACTATTTTGAGTTCTCTTTGCCACTAACTTGCATTAAATACCAGTAAAACACATAAGAGATACATAAAACAAGAAATACTTACCAAAAAGGGTTAGTTGCATAAATATGAGACAAATCGAAGCTATTTACACCGCACGGGATCATAAAAATACTAAAATTAAGGGGATAAATGTGAAGAATTTATGCCTAATCAAACCCCTCTAACATAGAACTTTTTGCGTCCATAGCAATGTAAAAGAATGAGAGTACGAGTTAAGGACCCTTCAAAAACTTTATTGGGACAGAATACCTTTTTCGCGGGCAAGCGATTGCATTTAGCATATGTAATAAGCCTTTAAACTCCTAGGTTACCCTTGTAGGACGAGTGGTTTCTCGTGAGGGTTTGTAGTGAATATACCCACAAAATTCTTTATTGACTCGAAGAAAAATCAAATTACTTAAAAATTGTACAATTTAAACTCCCAAAAAACAGTCACCTTAAAGTCATATTTACAAGTCTGAAGTCATAGTACGTGTGTGCGAAGCCAAAAATCGAACCGCTAACTTCCACCAATTGATCATTACGTTACTTTTCGAAAATTCGTTTTAATTCAAATGCTCACAGGATGCTCTCTCAAATGAATCTCTCGAAATGTGGATATTCTATCGGTATGCATGATTTATAAAGAGTAAATATAGTGGACGCAAAGTTACGCACATAAGTAGAAAGATGGAGATTTTATAGTGATTGTATCTCATCAACGGAATATGGTTTGAAACATGGGAACATTGCCTCTTATACGTACGTTTTATCTCTTTTATTATCTTTTGTGTTTTAACTCTCCACGCGATAACTAATTTCGAAATTTGGACTTGGTTAGGAATTTTTCGAGTTACAAGTATGTTGGGTAAAATGAAAATGGTAGGGAAGGTTGGAATTGGAAAATTCATTTATGATGTCCATTTGTGCTTTTTTCGAGCTATTGTTCATTTTTTTTCTTCTTTTTCTATTTTTTATGCTTTTCTTTCCTTGCTAATTTTGTTGAGCATATCTTTTTTTTTCTTGCCCCTTTTTGTTGCACTTTTCGGACTTAAATTTTTAATTTTTCCATTTTTCACAATTCCGGGCTATTTGGATTTTTTGGGTTGTCAAACGAAAAGGAAAAAAAAATTATTAGGCTCAAATTGGGTTGCGAATGGATGAATTTTTCACGACTTTTTCTGGCCAATATTTTTGGATAACAAACGATGGCCTACTTCATTGTCCAAATGCGAGTTGTTTTACCATATGCGTCTCAATATTAATTTAGTTCAGAGATATTTTAGTGCGCATTATTCAAGACAATATCTCACACATTTCCCATAACCGATCAAAACAATAAAATAGAGATCATCAACGACTTATTATAACACTAAAAAGAACATTGAGTTAATCATTAACTCGGATTGATTTAAAAACTCGCAAAAAGTGATAGGCTAGAAATCTCACTGGGTTGGTTAATCTCCACACTTACTCGTAAATTCGTTAATTTTAGCTCAATTTCCATCTTTGGTCAATTCCGGCTTTGTGCATTTTGAATTTTACAATTTGAGATAGAAAAAATGTGACATTTTTGAAGCTTTTAAATTCCAATCTTTATTTATTTTGAAGAAAAATATTTTTGGCTTTTTTCAAAAATTTTCAATTTTTTTTTTGTCTTTTCAACATTTTTCAATTTTTTTGGAAATTTCTTAGAGGAACATACTTTGGAGCAAACATGTGATCAAATCAATGAAT
Source organism: Sambucus nigra (assembly GCA_949130495.1). NCBI lineage: Eukaryota > Viridiplantae > Streptophyta > Magnoliopsida > Dipsacales > Adoxaceae > Sambucus > Sambucus nigra. The sequence goes on along the minus strand of OX422217.1, from coordinate 32,142,606 downwards.
CTAAACAATAAATGGGAAGAATATCCCGCACCCCCTAACTTAAATGTTGCATTGTCCTCAATGCGAATCAAGAACATAACATAAAGAGAGGAAAAGAATGATATTACCCAAAATGGAGCGATCCCCGATAAGTACGAGTTTATTGAATCTACAAAACATGTTAGAACCAATCATAACAAAAATAATAACAAAATAACATGTTATACACTAGAAGTCAAAAAATTTGAGGGTCCACCCAACATACAATTTGACTTTGAGAGACAATCGGTGTACCCTCAAAATTTTCATTTATTCCTTCTGGAAAATAAGAATTTCGTTTGAATAACGGAAGGCATATGTAAGGCGAAAAAAATTGGTCCATCACCAATACAAAAAACTTTGGAGATGATGATGGACAACGGTTTGCATGCTAAGGGGGCCAAGTACCAATTGGGATCCAAGAAGAATAGAATCCTCTCCCAAGGATTTTTCAAGTAGTATGGGGAGAGGGGCACCCAAAAAGGAAGAATCTATCTTGGAAACCAATTCACGCAAAGAGTCCTCGTTGACAAAAGCTTTAACTAATTCAAAAGATACACTTGATTCATGGGACTCACAATTCAAATCATCTCCCCCTTTTTTTTCATTTGGAACGGGAGGTAGTGCACGTGTAAGTGAATAGCCCATAAGATGAAGCATCTCAAACAAACATTCTCGTTCAAAAATCAGGTCAATGTCATCAAGACTTTCTTCCAACTCTTGTGATAGATCTAACGGTTCGATAAGAGTGAATGAGAATGGTGAGGAAATAAATTCAATCTCAACTGGTTTATCACCACTTAAAGATTTAGTTTTATGGGAGCAAGACTCACTTTCTATGGGATGTTCGTCAAAATTTTGAGGTAACACATACGTCTTATCTTCCTGTAAACTTTCCAGATAAGCATCAATCTCCTTGCCAGTTGCTTTAATTTGAAATTCTATAGCAGTAAGGCCATCCAGATGATTTTTGCTAATAAGTAGGAGTTCTTCCAAAGTAGGTTTCCTTGTCTCTAGAACCTCGAATTCCTTATTTGGTTGGAAACATTCTTCAATTTCAAAAATATCGGAAGAAAAATTTTCATTCGGTTCAAATAATGCATCCAATTATTCTTCAAGTATTTCATCTTGATAAAGTTGGATGGACTTGGCACTGGGCTTGTATTTATGAAACTCATGTTTGGTGATATTGATCCAATGATTATATATCTAAAGCTCACCCTCCTCACTATTATCATAACAATTAAAACCATCAAAAGAGTTAAAGTGAGACATTTCAAATTAAGAAATTCAAAAACGTGACACCTATCTTTTTGGATTTTTTTAAGGTCAAATTAGGGATTAACCAACGTAACCTAAAGTCTACCTAATTCCACGACAATGACGCCATTTTGATCGTGTTGGAAACCGAGCAACCGTGTAAATACGCTAGACGTTGTTGTCGGCTTCCAACCACAATACAAAACAAAACCTAAACTATAACTACACTCTTGCGGAATATAGTGTCTAGTCTGGGTATCGAATCCTTAGGGAACTAGGACGAGTGAACACGATGACAAATGTAAGACTGTTAACCCTAACTTGACTCTAAAAAGAAACCAAAAGATGATTGAGATGGGAAATAACTAATTATGAAAACTCTAAATTACTTAAAAGATTGTAAATAGTTAAACTAAAACTTGAATTATATGATGAGAAAAACAGGTCGGGAATACAATACCTCGACCCTAGTGTACTGATGGTATAAAACTAATCGTAAATTTAAGTGATTAATTAGACCCAGAATTTAGTACTCCCAAGCATTATGTATATGAGGTTCAAGCCCGCACCATACTTCATCAGAGGACGAGTAAATCAGTATTGTGATAGTTACACTCGAATTGCATTCCGAAGCATCCCAGTTACCCTGAAGCAAACGATATCCAAAGATCTATAATTGTCGCATTTCTACGCAATACTGTCGTAATAAATCCTTAAGTTTAGAGGATTAATTTTATACGCATGCAACTATCACATCGGGTTGAGTTCATACATCCTAACCTTTAAAAACCTAGCCTGACATGGTGAAATTAATGAAAACTACGTTATCTACAATACATGAACTCATAATTGCTTGCAAATGGAGTTTAAACATGAGAAATAATAACAAAAGTGCTGAAAATAAAAGTTACCAAGATTGAAGAACAAGAACATGCAAGAAGAAATCAAAGGTTGAAGAAAAACTCGAAAAGCTCTTGAATTAATGGTGCAAAGTATGTAAATTCTTCTCCTAGATGTTCCTACTTATTATGGAGATTTTACATCAATGAAATCTGAATAAAAAGAGTCCTAATGACTAAATATATACGCTAGAGTTCGTTTAGAAAAGTCCCCAAAACATAAAACTCTTTTGACTAAAAGATAAGCACAAAATAAAAATCTCGTATCTGGCAATTCGTCAAACTTAGAAAGCGTGACTAATTTTGTAACGGATCTGGTGCGTGACAAATGGATGACCCGGTTCTTTTTTCCCAGCTTCGGTTCGGTTCCGTTTTTAACAGTTTTTTCTTGGATTTCCTTCTCAACTTTAAATGGGCATAACTTCTTCACCGTAGCTCGGATTGAGGTACCGTTTTTCCCAGTGTTCTTATAATTGAAAGCTCTTCAACTTTGTAGTTGGCCCCACCTTCGGACTAAGGCTAAAAAATTACGAAAATGCCCTTTAACTCCCTATTTGTTGGTTTTCTTTCACTATTTTGAGTTCTCTTTGGCACTAACTTGCATGAAATACCTGTAAAACACATAAGAGATATACAAAATAAGAAATACTTAACAAAAAGGGTTAGTAGCATAAATATGAGACAAATAGAAGCTATTTACACCGCACGGGATCATAAAAATACCGAAATTAAGGGGATAAATGTGAAGAATTTATGCCTAATCGTAGATTATTAAAAGTGAACTAATTTGTACAAAATAAAAACTTGTAATAAATGAAAAATTTGTTATGAAATTGTTACGTTTGTGGATAAAGTGGTGGGTTTGATACAAGTCACTCTCAATATATCCTATAGGTTGTCAAGCCTTAAAGGCATGCAATGAAGAGAAAGAAGGACTGTAGCAGACCAGGACTGAGAATATGTTCCAACTTATTCTAGTGGCAAACATCACACTCCAACATAAATGTTTCCACGTCTCTCTTTAGACCTTGATAATAGAACCATAGTTTAGCCCTCTTGTAGGTGTCTTCAATACTTGAATGACCCCCAATATTTGAGTTGTGAATGACCTCTAATATTTTCTATCTCAATTGGTGTCCCTATCCCATTACCATCCTGCCTTATTTTTTTAGCGTTCCTTTATCGAGAGTGAATTCATGGGAGGTTCGGGGGCTGATTAGTAACTATTTCAAAGTTTCAGATAGATGGGCATCATCATCATCATAACTTTGAATAACTAAGAATAATTTGGACGGGTTTTTAATTTTTCAACAGAGATTTGGTTTTGATTCGATTCCAAACATTTCCCGACCACTTCCAAACATTTTTAGATTCGATTCGAAACATTTCCCGACTATTCACATGAGCCATTTTCATAACAAGTGATTTTGATTAATTTTTTTTTAACAAGGTACTTTATTAAAAAAAATTGTCCATGTGCTTGCAACAATTGGTCTATACTACAAGACAACCTATCCCTTTATTTTAACCCTCCCTCAACTACATGTTGCTGCCTAGCTCCATCTGCAGCCCTCCTCCGCTGCTGCCCAACTCTGTTGTTTCCCTCCTTAACTGCCACACTCTCTCACATGCACAGGTAATATTTCCCACCCTTTTACTCTGTTTTTTATTTTCCTATTCACTTATTTTGTTATGTTGTTGTAATTTTTAGTTGATATGGTTACACCAATTTCTTCTTCATATTTGTTTGCAGACTTCTTATAGTGTTGTAACAAAGAACTCCGAGACAGATTAAAAAGAAATGTGTGAGATTGAAAATATATATGTAATGTTTCTTTTAATAAGAATTTGTCGTAGGATGTTTTTGAATTTAAAGTTTCCGCGCTGCTACTCTATTATACATCAGTGGTGAGCTAAAGCCTATAATATAATTTTTAATAGGCATCCAATATTGGATAACTAACTCACTGTACTGTTTTTGCTTGAGACTAATAATAAAATATTTTGTTTTTTTCTTTATACAAAGACTTAGAAGACCTATATGGTTAGTTTGTAAGGATTATATTACCTTGGAATGAGTCTTTATTCGTAACTAACTTAGTGACACGAATATGAAAATGGTCTATTAATGAGTAAGTGCTATATCTAGAGTATTTTTGTCAATGGCATTCATAAATCACACATAGTGTTCAAAGTTTTGTAATATATTTAGGTTTATTTTCTTTGAATCATTGTTACTTTTCATTTGAGTTTGGTAGCATAGTTTCATGTAAGTATTATGCTAAAAGTTTTACTCAAATTCCTAATGTTTGAATGAGTACAAATGTAACTGTTCTTTAAAATCAATTATTGCTTTTAATTAGGTGTTATTTGACTTTTTTTTATTGTTCAACTTTTAAATAGGGAATCTTATCCATTAATGACAACTATACTTATCCATTCATATTGTTCAACTTTTGTAAATTGTTTACAAATGGTATGCAATTCATATCTATCTCAACATGAAACTTTGGAATTAGTTCTGTAAAATGCTTACCTGCTACTTTCTTTATTTCACCAACATTTTATGCATATTTTAGTCTTTTTCATACTCAAGTAATTGTGACTATACACACAATTTTAGTGCTAATACCAGTTTTTGCTTTGCATCTGCAGGTACCAACTCATTATAGTTCACTCAAGTAGCCTTGGAGATTATTGCAAGTGGTTAGAAATGTTTAAAGACATTGACCTGGATGTTTACTGTGTTTCTTTGACCGATTATGGTCAATTCATCAACGAAAGCAATGGAGTTCCCACTAACAAGATGTTGGCAAGCAAGAATCTCTTCGAAATGATCATATAAGTTGATGGCCTTCAATCTTGTCAAATGATAATGATTAATTACTCTTTTTTGTTTGTTTGTTTGGTTGATTGGAACTCAATGGAAGTTCTATGGTTGTGCATATATTGAGATGAATTTCATATTTATTGCCATGAATTTTATATTAATGTAATTCGAGCCATTAATTTTTAGTGGGCTTATTGTATGTGTATTAGTTTTATTGCAGACTATTTGTATTATTGTTGTACTATTTTTGTCATACTGGTTTTATATTATTATTGAAGTTTTGTTATTCTAAAACAGGTAAACAAAGTAGTTGAAATGTTATTGATTTTTTTTGGGTAATATTATTTATAATTATTTTTTTTCTTTTGATCCAAAAATTTGGCACAGTTCAAAACCGTGGCAAAAGTGTAACAAATTTTGGCACAGTTTTAAACTGTGCCAAAAGTGTACCAAAATGTACTCAATCTGGCACAGTTATAAAATGTGCCAAAAATGTGCTAGAAATATTAAATTCTGGCAAGATTATAAAGTGTGCCAGAAGTGTTCTTGTTTGGTCAAAATTGGCACACTTTTAAACAGTGCCAGAAAAAACTAGACATTTTGGAACACCTGATTTTGGCACAATTCAAAACCGTGCCAGATTTGATCCTGGCACAGTTTTAAACTGTGCCAGATTCCTGTTTTTGGTGGAGTGTAACCGGTTTAATTTATCAGAGTGAAAGATAATTATTTATGGGAATTTCGAGTAATTTTGATACGTAGACCCGTAGTGTGAAATATGGTTAATTTCTATAAAAATGAAGGGGAAACTAGGTCCCTTAGAGTAAGGAATGATACTTAAATCAATACGATAGTGAGAGAATCATAAAATAAAAAGTACGATGAGTATTCAAGTATTCTATACTACGTACGAAGTTATGGTATTTAGGTGTGTGTATACCTACTGATTATCTATAAGTGGGGTGAATACCTATTGTATACATGATTGTATTGTGGTCGAGGTAACATTCTGAAACAGTCCATGAAAAGAATATTGGGGTGGATGTAACATTCTGAAACCTATATTTTAAACAAATATTGGGATCGAGGTAACATTCCAAACCAATAAATGAACAGAATATGGTGGTTGAGGTAACATTTCGAACCAATATATTAAACAAATATTGGGGTCAAGGTAACATTCCGAACCAATACATGAAAAGAATATTGGGGTCGAGGTAACATTTCGAACCAATATATTAAACAAATATTGGGGCCGGGGTAACATTTCAAACCAATACATGAAAAGAATATTGGGGTCGAGGTAATATTCCGAACCAATATATTAAATAAATTTTGTGGTCGAGGTAACATTCTGAACCAAACGTCCTTAATGTGTGATACAGGGACATGATAGCAAAGTATGCACTTATAGTAAATATTGTGTGTGGAATATATACCGTATGAATAATCTACTTATGTGTCATAGTAGACTACTAGATGATAAAACCAAATGGAAAGGTAATTAAGTAGAGAAATTTAATTATATGATTAAATGATAACATGTGATAAATGTTGCTTATAATGATTATAACATATGAGCGATGTTAATAAGATAGCGTATTGTATGGGCGGTACAGGGACTTGGAAGTGTTAGTCATAAAAGGTAATACTTATGTCTAGTTAGCTTGGGTAGAATAGCTAAGTGGGCTAAGTAGAGACATTAGGTGTGCGCATTAGATGAGGGGTGTACTATACCTCAAGTGAGTTTGACACTAGCTTAAATATGAAACGTTTCCATGCATATCTAATCATTGCGATTTAACTACTTGCTATATATTTTCAAAATGTTTTACTTGGGCTCTGACCCATGTAATTTTTTTTTCAAAACCTTTTAGGTGTCCAGCCACATGGATGCCCAATTTGAGGATTTTAGCCAGGGATGCGCAGCTGCAAACTCATGTGGAAGTTGCAAGACATTACTATAGACACTTATCTAATTTATTCCTAGTGTAGGATAAGTATTTCAGTACTAGGATTTAGTTATTTATTTGACCTTGTGTATACAGGTTTTTGTTTCAGTTTACTGTTGTATTCTATTATTAAACCAATAGTTTATTCGGTGATCTTTTTTATATTATTCATCTTTGTTGGATGTAGTTATTAGTTTATGTTGATGGTTTATTATTTAATTTCACTTGTTGTTAATTAATGAAATATAAAAAATTGGCACCAGTCTAATTAAATTACTAGGTGGTTAGTAACTTTAAAAAGGTTTTTGACATTGATGCTGAGAATGAGCCATGTGAGACCAATATTTTATTTTGATCACGGGCTGACCACCCAATATTTTAGTGTGCGGGGTGTCACGGATGGTTTCAGGGCATCAGGTTCTAGAGTCCTTAAGATATGTGCGGGTCATTACGTTTCAACATAGAGTGTGGAACTGGTATAGCATGCATTTGAGGAGAGGTGCATTAGTAGTTTTGATCAGGCAGGATGGATCCGATGATGTAGTGCTTGAGTTGATCATGCAGAGTGTCATCCCTAGTGTTTGCAAACTAAATGAATCCTTGGAGATACTTACCTCAGAATCTTCAGTAGTTGCTATAGTCTTCTGAACGAGCAGTTGCACATAATGCTGGGAATCATCGGTTCATGATTAACTGTCTTATAAAACAATATCCATTCCTGGCCTCATCTTCTTGTCCACATGATCATACCATGGTTTGGGGAAGACAAAAAATGGGGAATCTTCACCCTCTTTGATGAATCTTTCGTTTAAGGAATCCCCTAGGACAATGTTGGTACTTTCTAAACTTCTCTTCAACCAAGGTTGGTGGAGAATTCCGAGTTCCTCTGTTGATGGTTGATAACCCAATATGCAAGGAGGAAAGGCTTTCTTTAGCACTATGGGTTCCAGTATACCCTATTGTCGTCGCCCCAGCCCCAGTCCGGGCATAAAGTGCTTATTTTTTAACATCTGAATCACATTGAAGTTGTCGTGAGGGTTGTGTTCTCGACATACAAATCGAATAAGTGGAAAAGTAGTTCATCAAAACCCTAATATAAATGTGTTAAATGGAGATAACCATATTCAAATTGAAGTACTAAAGTCAAAAAATATAGGCCACAATCACTTCTCTTGAGGAGGTATTTGAAAAAGTTCAATCTCTGACCTATAAATCCAATAAAGTGGAAATAAAAAAATATCATGAGAAAAAGTCAATAAATGCAGCCACAAAATTAATCCCTAAAAACATATCTGGTAACAATTTTGACTCGTCAAATATTATTATTAATGACCCTAAAAATACCAGAATCTATATTATAACTCCAATACAATGGTATTAGAGGTTTTAATATCATTTAGTGGATTTAACTCACTCAAGTTCGCACACTCCTATGTCTGCACCCCTTTGTCTTCTCACACATTTTATCTTCTCCTTTTCTCAAATCAGTCTATATTCCCATATTTTTAGTCATTTCATCTCCTCCTCCATGTATATTTATAATTGGGCCATTCTCCCATTTTACAATGAAGAACAATCCCCATCTCGATCTCACTACATCACAACACCCAACTCCAACCCAGGAATAAACCTCGACAAATTCTACCAAGATGTCAAAGCCATCAAATACCTCTAATCCCTCCACAATACCCTTCAACAATCCCACGTACAATCCAAAACCCTCCACAATGCCAAATCCGTCAAAGACGTCTACTCAAAAATGGACAACGACATCGTTTCCTCTCTCAAGAAATCCAAACTCACCTTTACCCTTCATCCTCTCCTCCAAATCCATTCACTCTCATCAAACTCCTCATAATCCACCCCAAACCTATCCGCTAAAACCCTCAACAAATGCTTCCATTTAAACACTTCTTCACAGCTGCCCATATGTGTTGCTCCGCTATCAAATCCGCATATGACACAACCGCGTAACACTCCCAAGATGCCTTTGACCCAAGAAACTTCAAAGTTTTTTCTCATGTTTACATATAGAAGCGTAAACACAAAGTATCCACAACGTTCATCATGGATAACAGGGAAAATCCAAAGATAATAGCGGGAATATGTACAGACCATGTTAAACCAGGTTTATTTGCTACTGTTTCAGCGGGTATATCTTCTAGGGTGTGGTAAAAATTTGGATGGGTAAATGTGGCTCATCTTCCACCCATGGGGTTTCTTGTATTTTGACTTTTTCAAAATACTCAAATGGTCCACAATAGTGTCTATGGCCAGCTTGGATACAGATGTGTTTGAGGTTGTGGGAGTTTAAAATGAGAGCGTTGAGGACGTTTTGAAACGTGTTACCATTAATTTGACTTTCATCTGATCTACTCATCTATTTTTTTTACTATACCTTCTCTATTTGTGTTGTATCTATACCCATTTACCCAAAAATCATATATGTTCTTTGCAATAATTTCTTCATTCTCGGGTTTTTGAATACCTATACATGTATTTCCCAATAGAAATTTTTAATCTTTAGTTCAGTCTATTGTCATTGTTTTTAAATTGTACTTCAGTCTCTTATAATAGTTTATTAAAATAAAATAATAAATAGGAACGTGTTATCAAATAGTAAAGAATCACCTCAGTCTTGAAGAAAAGTTTAATTGTTGATTTTGTGTTAAAAACTTACAAATGTTCTCACAAGTTCTACGTAATGACACATTTTGTGAGTGTGGAAGAATTTTTAAATAAGACATTTGAATGGTTCAATATTTGATAGTAATTTGTCAAAACATACACAAAATATTTTATTGACGTGTCAATGTGATTTGTATCAATTTGTATCTGAAATCAGCATATTAAATATACTTGACAGACATATCTCCAAACCCCTATTAAATTATGCAAATATTGTTAATAGAAAAAAGATAATCTATAAGAGAGATTTTTTGTTGAAGTTTATAGTCTTGGGGCAAAAGTGAGAATAGACTATAACCCAGGAAGCTTACTATAATATACTAAATGCATATTTTTTTCCCCTTACTTTAGGCTGCATATTTTTCTTTTTTCTATGTTTATAACTACATTAAAATTTTCATTGTCACTGTGGTTATATGTTTATATTGTAACGTCTCTTCAATGATCAATTAAATGGGAATAAATATCACTACGAGCCCCTTTGAATGATTCTTTTTAGCTTTTTGAAAGATAGTAATCAACCTATTTTACCACATGAGTTTTTTATTTATTCTAAAATTTTTGATGGGGTATTATAGGTTGTGACACACTTCACAGTTGCATGGTACATGCCTTCAGCGGCGATAAACCCGTTTTTTGAAGAGTTAGCCTCAATTTATCGAAGTGTAATGTTTCTCACGGTTGATGTGGACGATGTCAAGGTATTTATTTATATTAGCGCCAATTTTTATCATAGGAAATTTCATTTTTGGTCTCAACAAAAATTTATTGTCTAAACTTATCATTTTCGAAATAATTGAATACATTTCAATGCAAGAAATGCGCTTTGACTGTTGTTCTCACGTGGGTTTAACTTACATGACTAACTTTATAATCTTACCTAGGTTTATATACATATTTGGAAAATAGGACTATTAAATAATAACGGATTAAAAAGAAAGAAAAATTATTCATTTGAGACAAGTAGAGTATTGATTATCTTGATTTCATGTGTAATATGATGCCTAAAAACATTGTTGTACCATGTAGATAGAATTGGGATTTACCCAACTTTATCTCTTACAATGTGATATATAGCCCAAGGCTATATAAAATACACATTTATGCTTTGTGCATAAAAGTCATTTTCTTTTGCTATTGGAATAATAGAAGATTATTCAAAATAAATAACCAAGATGAAAAAATAGGTTATCTAGATTGGGCATTTTACCCAAAAACTCGGAAAGCAAGCGTTAATGTTACCTGCTGCAAAGATGTTTGTCGCATGTCTGTGAGACTTCGAGTGTCGCCCCATGTCATCCTGTGCATTTGAAATGCATCAATGAGAATGCGTAAATGTTTGGAGCAACATTCAAGTTGACAAATGCATTTTATGTTTTTTTCCAAACTAAGATGCATAAAATGTTTGAGTCCATGAGTAGTTCATAATGAGTTTTATGGTTTAAATTTTCTTCTTCAGTATTTTAGGTCCATTATCACTTTTTTAGCAATAGGGTCACGAAAAAATCATATTACAATGTGATAATAATGTAATTTACAGGAGAAAATGGACCTCCAAGTAAAAATATTGATAATTTTAGATCCCAAAGTGCATTATAAAGAATTGCATCTCCTCAAAGTACAAATAACTTGATTTGAAATATTGTTAATAATATATAAAGCAGTGAGGGATTTAGTAATTTGCTATAATCTGTAGTTGTCAGCTAATAAAACTAAAATGTGAGGTTCAAAGTTCCCAAGTTAAAGTACAAGCCAAAGGACTCCAAATGTTATTTATATTAAAATGTTTTGCTATAGAAATTTTAGGGCTCTAATTAATCTTGGATTATCGTTGCTTTAAATTTTATTTATTGATATATTAGATGTCATCTTATCATGAGTTTTCTTGAATCCCGCGGACATATGGACAGTATATACTAGAAAAAGGATATCGAAAAGAAGAAAAAAGGTTTGAGGTTTACTTAAACTTTGTTTTCCTATTTTGCACATGTTCTGTGGTGATAACTAGAATTTTGAATTATGGATTTATTTTACAAGGTGGGAGTTCTTAATGTCAACCAATTTTTATGCGTGATTGAGGTGAATTTTTCATTAATAACTAATAGGAAGACATAAAATAATAGAAAGGCGTCGAACAATGGAAAAATATTATTATCTTACTATTCGTATTGTTTGTTAATTGAATTGGTTTAGTGTTCTTTGATTTGTTAACCATGTTTGCATCAATTTAAATTTGTTTTTAGTAGAACTTGCTTTCATCCGGAAGTGTATTGTGTGAAATTTCTTTCCATTAACTCTCTTTATTCATGTATGCATATGCAACTCATGATAAAATGTAGGTTTGTTTTCATTAGGTTATATTTTTTTACAAATTAAACTGAATTATTATATAGTTAAAAATGTAATTTACTCACTGCCGATAAATAGTCTTAATATGCAAAGTTTTTCGTAGTTTTGTTTTCAATTATTTATTTTTAATATTTTAATCAAATATACAAATTTCATTTTAATTTGTTTATTTATTTTAAGCAAATATTATAATACGCCCGCGCATCGCACGGGTTACATGCTAGTACTCCTAAAAATATTATCAGAATATTTCATCCGGAGATATTTCAGATAATGAATCCTAAGGTGATATGCCTCCTCTAAAGGACATTCCAAACTTGTCAACTCACACAAATAATTCTATGAGGGAAGAGGAACATCCCGAAGTTAATTTATATATAGAGATTCCAAAGTTTGATCTAGAAATGTTCCCTAAATCTGCAAAAGCTTGGTCATTTATTGTAGACTCGATTGGGAGAAAATTTTGTAAAAATAAATATGAAATGTCCAAAACTGCACTTAGTAATTATTTTAATAGTTTAGGGGACATTGAAGACTCAAATTATCAAGTTTATGTGCATGGAATTAATCAAAAGGGAGAAAATAAGAAGGATTCATTTTCGTACTTAATTGTTGAGGAGAAATCGCCTCTTAAATATAATTTAAGGTTAGCTGCTACTCGTTCAAGATTTCGTAAATGTTCATAATTATTTCATTACTTTAGCTCTTGTAAGATTACTATGAGAGTCTTTTTCTCCTATAAATTAATAAATTATTTTCTTTTGAAAAAAAAATTATCCAATAACAATCCAACAACCAATAATTATCCAACAACCAAACCAAACAAAGCCAATAGTTACCCCATAATCCTTTTATAAAAAAAGATTTAAAAGATAATAGATATCAATTATATAACTACTTGAGTTAAAGTAAAGAATACCGGGTTCCTGCAATCTAAGAAGCCCATTAAATAACGTCTCTTGGATGTGTGATTAGACCAAATTGATCCTAGAGCCCCCAACGTATTCTTATACATGTACATTTCCTGATTATTTTATGAAGACTGCATTAATGAAACTGATCAAAAATGTGTATCTACCGGAACACGTGGAAATTGAGGTGGGTTAATTTGATCCTATCACAAACTCAGATGACTTTATTCTCTAGCCGAGAGCCTTATGCAAATGAATAGGGTATACTTGGTATATGACACTGTATTCTTATAACACACCACATATGCATTAAATAAGAAAAGCTTTGAATTGTCACAACTAAACATGCTTAAATCATATTAAACATCCATAAAACTAACTAAACATCCATACATCAGAGTAATGTGATAATACAATGTCAATATCATAATAAGATACAAATAAGATTGTCAAGGGTAAAATAATATTTTGATACTCAATCTTCTTTTTAATTAACTAAAAGATCCTCCAAATTAGGGTTGTCAGCAAGAGTTGACTGGAACTCCTTTAAAGCCTTTAATCCAACTGATTGAGTAGTCATATCCTTTGGTGCATGCACAATAATAGACCAATTGTCGTCGTTTAAGCACTTTGAGTAGAATATGTTCTTTACGCTATGAAAGAAATAAATAAAAGTCTCGTCGACTACTCGATCTTTACTCTTCAACTTTGATAAATCTATGATAATGAGTTTGGAGTCGGGATCAACTTTACAAGCATTCGTAGTATCCTCTACCATTACCAAGTGACAATAGAAAAATGTTTTCTTTGAAATATAGGTAATAGAATTCTAGGATTTGTTGGATTATCCTATAATAGGTTAGCACAATATCCTTTGGATTTTTATTACTTTTTCTAGCGATACAGGTGGTCAAGGAAGAAATTGATATTCCACTATTCTATGTCAAAAAAATTTCCTCATATGGATATGAAATGAAATCAAAACCATTGGTTCGAAATTTCTTAAACTCTTTCGCACAAAAACTAGTACCATTTTCTAGGTGTGCAAACTCGAAAGAGACATTACACCTTTTTAGAAGTTGTATTTATTAATAAATTTGTATTAGGGTTTGTTTTTACCATACATTAATAAATAACCGCTCACATAACATGTGAAAATTACCTTTTGATACACATTCCCTAAAAATTAGTTTTCGCGCAAATTCTCCTTTGATTTTGGGAAATTTTGTTCTCATACTTCCTACTGGTAAATTGTAGACACTAAACCAAAATGGGCAACTTGTCACGGTTAAAAACCTTCACAAGTCGAACATGTCACGGTCAAAGAACATGACATGTCTTTGGGTGATGAATTTTTTTATCAAGGATGTGTCATGTTCAAAGTTCGTGAAACATTTTTCCTTGTCACTGACGTGTCACGAATTTTGACCCTGATAAGTCCACGATAAGGAAACTTTTTCATGGACTTTGACTGTGACATGTCCCTGACAACTTAATAATTTTCATGGACATGTCACGGTCAAAGTCATTGATAATTTTCCCTTGTTATGGACTTGTCACGGTCAAAGTCCTTGATAATATTGGGCAAGAGTAAAAAAATTGCTTAGTAGTATGGCCACTACCATTGCCCAGTAGTATATTATAGCTTGTTACAAGAAATATATGATATATTTTCTACACCGACATCATACATTCATTCATTATCAAACAATAAACAATAGACAACATTCAATATTCATATTCATAATAATAAAAAACTGAACAAATAATTATTAACTTATCACAAATTGTTCACTCATCATTGTGAAAGAGAATGGTAGGCCATATTATATAAGAATTGACACAACCCTCAATAGTCTGAACGCCGCAGTATTCGTTCAACCACATGGGTTCATTCACTTTCCCCACAACACTTATGTGATGTGTATCCGTGACTTATGTGATTGTAATGTACGGTTATGCACCAAGGTACTTGCGCATATGTATCCAGGTACCTCAACCTCTTAGATATTCTATCACCAGCCCGTGTGTCTACCATATACACACTATTCCAACCAATTATTCAAAATGGACTTAGGACAAGGGGGTATGGGTGAGGTTGGCGTATATATCATATGGAGATGAGGGGGATATAAGTTAGGGTGAGGGTGTTAAAGACGGAGCAGTGGTCCTGTCATCCACCACTTTCTCCTTGACCTTCCCAGAAGTGGACTCAACATGTCCTTTAAGATCATGCTTGACAAACGCATACATTTTTTTACATTTTTCTCTCTAGGTTGTCAAACTTCTCGGCATTATTGGTTGTCAAATTATCCACCTTGCGTGCTAGCCCAGTGTTGATTAAGGCAATACCAGTGAGCCTCGACTTTACCACGCGAGAACTTACCCCCAGAGTACAACCTTTATGATCCCACCTGAGCACTTGACTTAGAGTGTCCATTTCTTGTCGGCATCACTCTGCGAGTTGTGCACTTCTATAAGCTTTTCCTAAAATAACAAAAAAATACGCGATTAAATAAATTAATAAATAAAGTTTGTGATTATAATTTTTTTTTCATAACGTAATTAAACTTATAACTTACAATATTGGCGAACACATTCGAATCCACCACCTTATCATTCCCTTTGTTCGTTCGAATTGCCACATATGAATCGAGCATGTGTGGCTTACCCCCAGACCAATCACCATCTCTAGAAATAAAATGATTCAACATTAGTGAATTAGTATATAATTATCACTAAATAGAGTAAAATGAAACTAAAATGAAAGAACAATCGAAACTTTCCATCCTATGCTCCACCTCGGTGTAATCCGTACGCCCAGCGTAGTGCACATAGACCTTCTTGGCCTGATTTTTCCTCCCTGATTCACGAGAGGACAATTGCTTTTCCGAGATCTCATTATCTACAAATTGTTGTCATCTTGCCAATGAGATAGGTTTCTTCTCAAGTACCGCGCCCCTTCATTGTAAGTTGGATTTCCGATCCTGATCCAAGTACCGCGCACGTATATTTTTCTTACACGTTTTATTGATCTTTTAATTGCTTCGACGTGGAGTCGCTTGCATGTGGGGGCAAGACGAATTGTTACTGTCAAACAAATACAAAAAAAAGTGAAATAGTATTTTTTAAATTATAAAATAAAATATAATTTAAATATACTACAAATAAAAAATAAACTAATCAAGTATCTGTAAGTCACCCTAAATGGTCGTCTTAAGCTCATAGGTGACCCTTTTCCAATCTGTGTACCCAGGAGGAAATAATCTTCTTCAGCAATTGCAAGTCCTTAGCTTGTAAGGTCGTCTTATTTTCCACTATAGTCCCTAACTTGCCCCACTTTGGGGGCGTAGTGATAGACGAGCCTTCCTCGTCCCTACTTCCTTGACGCCCTGATGTAGACATTTCCTGTAAAAATTATTATTAGTAGAAACATATACATGAGAAAATGATCAAATCTAAATGAATAAAAACATTAATCTATCATCCAATAATAACAAAGCACTATAAGAATATAAATTAACGTCAGTAGAAGAATAAAAATTCATATCATAAACCAAACTAAGCATTATTTCAAATAATTGGAATACTTTATTACAAATCTAATAATTATTTCAAATTCAAGTTAAGTCACGGACTTTGAAAAAATTCTTAAACTGATTAAAATCCAAATTGATCTATTCACTAACCAACCAACCAATTTTGATTCAAATCCACAAAAACTTATTAAATCCAAATGAATAAAAGCATTAAATTTTCATCCGATAATAACAAAGAACTAGAAGAATACAAATTAACGACATTAGAAGAATAAAAATCAATATCATAAACCACATTAAGCATTGTTTCAAATAATTGGAATAATTATTACAAATCTAAAAATTATTTCAAATCTTGGTTATCATCTAAAATGGGTTAATATTCAGTAGGAGAAGCTAAGTCATCTACGCTATTGGTTAGACACTTTGGCGCATGTAGTACAATGGACTATGGATGATTGTTTATATACTCCTAGTAAAACACATTCTTGACCTTTTAAAAAGCACAAAAGGGCTCATCACCCACATGCTCGTTGCTCTTCAACTTGGACGATTAAACCAACTTTACAAGCATTTTTATCCTCAACTCTTACCCAATCAACTTTACAAGCATTTTTATCCTCAACTCTTACCCAATCAAAGTAAACAAAATCTCTTTGAAGTATATATAGTCCAATTCAAATATATTTCGAGTGATACCATAGTAAATCATTTCAGCTTCAAGGAGGTTTTTATCTTTATTATCACGAGAAAATTAGTAAGAACCTTATATGAAATGCTTGAGTTTTGTACATTTGTATTTTCCATGTACATCTTTGAACCGAATATATAACCATTGAATTGATACTTTTTGTACTCATGTGCCATGAACAAAGCTCCAATGGCTAGACGAGCAAGTCTTTATGTCACATCACCCATCTTTATGACTTGAGATTATAGATAAATTAGTTAGGTTAGTTTTAAAGATTTCCTGTAATATGTCATTTAGTAAGATATATTATCATTATAATTACCTCGTGTGACACCCACGACCTAAATTTATTGTCTGATTATGACATCATTCTTCATCTTTTATTTTTCTCACACGCATCATATTTCATGCATTGACCGTGATGAGTGTATTATTAAATTGATCAAGTACTAAACTTAAAATGAAATAAACTAACTTTTTTAATTCATAAACATCTTTATGAGTTTCAAATATATAACTTTTACAAGCTATAAACATGTTAATTTCACTTGTGTGCCCATTACCTGAACACGCTCATTGATGAACTCATTACTAATAGCTACGATGCTTGGGTCAAACATATATTCCCTAGTGTAGATCGATGACTCCATGGTGATGTATTTCTCTACAATTCATCCTTTAATGTATCATTTATTCTTGATATAATCTTTGAAAACTATTAATAACCTTTCAAATGGGTATATCCACCGATATCTAACTAGGTCGTAAAGAAGGCCTCGTCGCATAAGTTTACCAACAAGTGAGTTCTTGTGTAAAAAAATAATGGGGAAAAGTACTTCTCCAACATAAAAATCGCTTTGCCTAGATCTACTTTTATGGCCACTATGTGCTTTCGATTGACTACCTTCTCACATAAAAGTGTGAAGCATATGCTAATTTACATAATGGCCCTCCTTAAATCTTTATGCTTGGATAAATAGTGCTTAACCAACAAAGGAACCAATTGCATGATCACATGCTAATCGTGATACTTGCACTTATGTAAATCATGGGTAGAATAATTCACAATCCTTTGCAAGTCGGATGAAAAATTAGATGGAACCTTCAAATTATATATTGTGTCTTAAAGCACCATTATTTCCCACTCGTCAAAGTAAATGCACTAGGGGGAATTATTGTCACTCCCCTCCTATCTTCTTTCAACCATAGTTGTTGCTTAAGATTCATTGATTTAAGGTATTTTCGTGCATTTTCTCCATCCTTTGAGTGACTCCTCCAAGGAATGTGCCCATAATATGTTCTGTGATGTTCTTCTCCGCATGCATCACATCCAATACATGACACAACGGGTTACTCTTCAAATAAGGAAGGTGAAATAAAATTGACATCCTAGACCAAGCCTTTATTGTCTCGGTTTCATCTCCAATTAGGATCTTCTTATGCCGGACATTCTTCAATTTAGGATTCTTACTTGGCATATTAGGGACACAATTAAAAGATTTACTCTCAATTTCTATACCTGAATTTTTTATCGGAGGTAGCCTATGTTTAACCCCGCCCAGTAAAAAATTAAAACCTTTCTCAAATTTAAAACTATAACCAGGAGGTAAAAACCTCCTATGGGAATGGTATATATTTTTTCGCTAGCAATGAGACACGGAGATTCAATCTCCTCTACACAAATAGGACACCCTATACAACCATATAATACACAACCGGATAAAGTTCTATACGTTGGAAAGTCATGAATTTCCCACATCAACATAGCTTTCCACACAAACTGTCCTTTTTTAAATGAGTAAAATGCTTGCACACACTCTTTACACAACTCTTTTAATTCTTCTACCAAAGTAATAAACTAGACATCAATGTCTTCACTTTTTGCCTTTGGCCCAGGTATCAACAAAGACAACATCAAAAATTTAGGTCTCATAGACAATGAAGGAGGGAGGTAACGTCAAAAACATGCATTGTTTGATGATTCAAATTTACAGTAAATTAAATTTTACCCACGTGATACAATAATATGGTGGTAAACAATCATAAACTCAAAAAGTGTAAATAATTTTTCCTCATTTGTGCCCTTATTTTTTGAGTGAATAATGTTGCACACACAGGAGTTAGAACCGATCTAGTAGCTAATGTACTTTATATATATTGTATCTATATTTTATCCAACCATGAAAATTAATTTAAAAAACAAAACAATTGAATTGAATCAATAAATAAATTAACAACTGATGAATTAAAATTCTAACACATCCTAATTCCAATTCCAAGACACATAATTTTTTCCCAAACACACTCAATGTTTTATTGGAATATAACAAAATATTGTAAAATATTTTATTCACAGCAAATTCTAAAAATACCCCTATACAAAACAAATGATTTTAATGGTGGTGGAACAAAGACAAGACGCAGCGGCGCTGTGGTGGAGATGCGACCAAGAGATCGAGAGAGAGAAAAATGACTGTGGGTGGAACAAACATGGTGTTGGACGAATGATTTCAATGGTGGTGGTGGTGTAACAAACATAAGAAGTAGTGGTGGAACGATTTTAATGGTAGAACAAACGTTTGAGAGAGAGAGAGAAAGAGATGGTTGAACAAGAGAGATAGAAAGAAATGCTGAAAGAAGCGGATGGACGAAACTGTTAGGGCTTTATTTTGTGTTTGTTGTTATGGTCATGTCACGGTCAAAGATCGTGACAACAAACAAACATTGTCACGGTCTTTGACCATGACAAGACTGTCACAAGTCCGTGATAAGTTGTTGTCATAGTCATGTCATGATCAGAGACCTTAACAATGGCTCCCTATTTTTTGTAATGGTTTTTTATCATGATAATTCCTTTCATGTGAAAAGTGACAAAAATCACTTTTTGGTGTAGTGACAGATTAGATAATAAAATATAAAATACATATTATTAAAATAAAAGAATTCAGAAGATACTCAATATCTCCAGTCTTCGAATTCATCTTGCGATTCGAACACATAATAAGCTGCTTGCTCGTATTGTAGATTTGTGAGTTTCACCTATATAGGGTTTCCAAATGGCAATTCGTCCTTAAAATTGTCAAGTTCCTTGATCATTCGTTCTCTATGAGGATTGAACCTCCTCACCTCTTGTTCTAGCATATGTTCCTTAACATATAACGATGATTCCATAGTTACTTATTATTTAGAAAATGACCCTCTAATATATTGTGTATTATTTATGTGATGTTTGAAGGTTTTCATCAAGCTCTCAAAAGGATACATCCAACGATACCTAACAGAACCACATAATAAAGCTTCATCGCATAAATGCACAAGAGGGTGGAAGTTGATATCGAAGCTTTAATGTGCCTTCTATTTACTCCACAAAGTAGGGTTAAACACAAACTAATTTACATATAGTTGCCCGATGGAGAGCTTTGTGTACAGAGAAGCAATGACAAAATGGTAGAGGGATTAATTGGATGATTACGTGAGAGTCGTGAGACTTGCACTATTTCAAGTCATTTTCTTGGTAGCTTACTACCTTACGTAAATCACCAGAATAACTGGGTCGAGTCTTTAAGTTGAACAACGTGTCTAAGAGTATCATCTTCTCACTAGTAGTCAAAGTGAAAGCAGTTGAAGGAAAGAAATTCTTTCTGTTGTAGGATCATTTTTTCATCAAAGTTTCTTCTTTATTTTCATATCCTGATATCTTGGTAGGCCCGCTCCCCATCTGTGGAACGAATCCATGTAGACATGTTCCTATCGATGTTCTACAATATTCTTCTCATTGTGCATCACATCAATTACATGCCTTACACAATGATCTTTCTAATACAGTAAATAAAAAAATATTGATCGATTGGACCTTGGCTTTGCTTTACTAGAGTTGTTCGGATCCCCCTAGCTTTATGCTTTAGGTTTACAAACTGAGTATGTTTAATTATGTACCAATTCCTCGTAGTCGTTGTCACTTCCCTCTCCTCGATCTACTAACCAGAAAGCCCAGTAGTTGGCGTCCTGCGATCGTGATCGACAGGAAAAAAGTTAGACTTCTCAATCCTGAAAGGGTGAATGGTTGGAAGAAAGCTGCGATGACACGTGTAACTCATCTTACTATTATGTTATAGCTAACTAGATTCAGTTTCCTCCCCACATCTAGGACATCCATAATAACCATGACCATTACAACTGGATAAGGTTCCATAAGCAGGAAGGGGATGGATCACCTACATCACCATTGCTTTAAGTGTGAACTCTTCACTCTTATGAGAGTCGAAATCCATCATGCTTTTATCCCACAACTCTTTAAGTTCTTTGATTAATAGGGATAAGAATATATCAATATCATTGTCGGGAGCCTTCGTCCTGGGTATCAATAATGATAACAATGTGAACTATTTCTCATTCACAGTGTCGGGGGGAGACTTAAAGGCACCATTAGAAATGCCAATAAGTTTGACTTGTACTTAAAGTATTGAAGGTGTTAAACCCATCGGTTGAGATTGCAAGATGAATGTTGTGCGGTTCCATTGGAAGTTCATGGTGTTTTTGAGTTTGAAATTTTCTAGGTGAGTGAATCAACTGGATGACGCATCAGATTCCCACCCACCTCACATCGAGCGTGCCATTCCATGTCCTTCTCTATCCACGGTACATAAAAAAACCGTTTTAGCCATTACCCAGGTGGAAAATAATTCAAAACTTTTTTATGGGACTTGAGAACACTTGTGACATTTTGCAGCTTTGTCCTTTTTATTTTCACAAACCATGGATCTAGGATCACCTCATACAGGGCATTCATGAATATGCAATCATACTTAAGAATAAATTTGTCTTTCAATTAATATGCAATCAATATGAAATCATACTTGCATGCATGAATAAATTTTACTTTCAAAACCAAACCCTTCAAGCCCATCTTCGTGGTAGGATAATTGTCTGGTAACATGTTCTATTTTAGGAGAATTTCTTTAACGCACTTAAGAATTTTGGTTACGCTTTTCCCATACAAATCAAATTGACTCTTCAATTTATTCAAACCAATCATTACATATAATATCGAGTGACCTTAATTGAAACCTTTATACAACAGTTTAGTCGCACCGGCTTTCAAACGTATGTATTCCCAATCTCCTAGTAGTTCAGCATCATATTATTCATTTGCATGGTCATAATGCACATTATCCGTATCCATAGGTTGGTGGTTTTGATGGTTGTGGACTTCATAATCATCAGCAATTAAGTTGGTCAATGGACAATGTATTGGTGATGATACACCACTTACTCTCGTTGGGGTTCCATTACGCGGTTGGGTATTGACAATTCATTCGGAACTTAAGGTATATCTTTTTCACCATGGTATGTCCATATTTTATAGTCAAATGAATTGACTCATGAATATATGCATGAGTCAGTTCATTCGTTACATAAGTTTATTCATGCACTCGAATATAACTCATTTGGCAAATTTAAAGGATATATCGACAATTTAAAAGGCAATTAAATTTTGAGAAGATGATCACTCGCAAATTTCCAAAATAAATTTAACAATTTAAGTTATTTGATAATCATCAGTTAATGTAAGGGATATTATCCGGCCACACGTTCAAGGAGAGAACGAGCCCAATAATTCGATCAAGATCTCTCATCCATGAAGATAAGGATGGTTGGAGTTAACCGACCTGCGAGAATCAAGGAGGAATATACGATCGATCAAGTTGGGATAACTACCACAATAATTGTGTCCTATACGGATCAATTACTTTATCTTATAAATTTAAACCTAGACCCCCCCCCCCCCCGGGGAGGGGGGGGGGGGGGGGGGGGGAGGGAATGAGATGTGATCATAAATGTTTAAACCAAACTAATAAAAAATAAGAACGTCATGTTTACATAGGCACTTGGCCAAACCACGTAAAATACCATTCTTGTGTGATTGTGAAGAATTTATTCAATTTGCTCGACTAATCTGTGTTGAATCATAACCAGTAGGATTTTACTACATGCAATTCAACATCTGAAAAATAACCTATATACTCATTTTGCATTTCAATTCTAAAAGGTTGAGTATTAGTATTAAATTTGGTGGACATGTATATTATGATGAGAAGATTATTTATAGAAAATAATAAAAAGGGGATAATATAGAAAAATGCCTTGTTAAAATTTTCATTATATCTATAGGTCATGGGCACAAAATAATTTTGTTATAAAATTAGCCCCTAAAATTATTCAATACCATAAATACCCTTTCAACATCTTAAAATTTAATTATTTAGTATGTTCTTTATTTTCATAGACACGTAGTATACTCCATCAAAGGACAATCAATATTTATTTTATAAAACTAGTCCTTAATTTATTTGTTCTTAGTTAAAATTTCTATTTTCCTTTTTAAATTTAGCCCCTATTTTTTTTCGTAGAATGAAGTTTTTATATGTTTTTTAAAAAATATAATTTTTTTTTCAAACATTGTACTAAGGATGTCACCGAACCTCTTATCATAAAAACTCCCGCCACCACTACTCATTCTCTAGAGTGCAAACTTAATATTCATCATCCAAATTTTATATTTTCTACTTTATATTTAATTTTTTTAGATGTAATACCATTGAACCATTGTTTATCTCCTTATTATCATCGCTCCGACACTAAATTAAAAAATTATATTTGCATTTTTTTTCACTCCAAATATAAAATTTGTAGTGTTAATTCAACAAACTTATGTCGGAGTGTTACTGAAAACTTGAGTTTGCATCGTAATTATATTATTTTATAAAAAAATGAAGGACATAAAACATTAAAAACAACTAGAAAAATAAAAAATAATAATGCAAAGTTAATTTTACACTTTGGCGAAGGAGCACTAGTGGTTGGACTATAATGACCGAATGCCCGGTGATATCCATGGTTTATTCTAGAAAAGATTGTAAAATTTGTATATTTTTAAATGAAACACCATATTTCAGCAAAAAAAAAAAATAGGAACTAGATTTATAAAGAAAACCCAAGTTATAAAAATGGTATTGTAAATAAAATATTTTTCTAATGAGGACAAAAAACAGGAGCATTTGTATTAAATAAAAGTTGACTGGCCTCAAATCATAATAAGAATTTAAACTTAATAATGTTTTTTTATCAAGAACAAAAAAAATATAGGGGCCATTTTATAAAAGAAAATTTGACTCTCCCAAAACCATAATAGGGACTCAAACTTAATTTTTAATGTAAGGTAGAATTGACATTAAAAAAAATGAAATGAACTTAAAAAAATGGGGACTATATCTAAAATAATAAAGCTGAATGTCTTATATAAATAACCAATATTATTTTAAGTCCTAAGACTGCATATGTTGTCAATTTATAAAATACCGCAAGTGCACGGGCTATTATAGAATAACGAGTGTAAGTACGGGTCGAATCCACATAGATTTCTCAATTTTTTCTTTTAAAAGAATTGCAACTGTCCAACTAGACTAAATGGGATATAGAATAATTATGAACTACACTAAATAAAAGCAACTACGAATAATGAGAGTAACACATGAGATTTGTAAATAATATGAAACAATTAGGATTCGAGGTCTATTTATCACTTAACTAATATTGCACACTAATTTAATGTTGTCATTCCCTTTTTATAACTAAAATTAAACCGATTCTCGTCACGTCTAATACAGAAAATAAAACATCTAAGTCAAAATATTTTTAATATCTCAAATAGACGGTTAAAATCCCTATTCCCATAGAAAATACAAGTTTTAAAGTCCGCAAATGTATTTAAGCATTGACTTTCAAAGCAATCAAAGTGCAAGCATAATACATCAAAAATTACTATTTTTAATATAAGGTAGAATTGACATTAAAAAAAAATGAAATGAACTTAAAAAAATGGGGACTATATCTAAAATAATAAAGTTGAAGGTCTTATATAAATAACCAATATTATTTTAAGTCCTAAGAGTGCATATGTTGTCAATTTATATAATACCGCAATTGCACGGGCTATTATAGAATAGCGAGTGTAAGTACGGGTCGAACCCACCGAGATTTGTCAATTTTTTCTTTTAAATGAATTGCAACTGTCCAACTAGACTAAATGGGATATAGAATAATTATGAACTACACTAAATAAAACCAACTACGAATAATGAGAGTAACACATGAGATTTGTAAATAATATGAAACAATTAGGATTCGAGGTCTATTTATCACTTAACTAATATTGCACACTTGTTTAATGTTGTATTCTCTTTTTATAACTCAAATTAAATCGACTCTCGTCACGTTTAATTCAGAAAATAAAACATTTAAGTCAAAATATTTTTAATATCTCAAATAGACGGTTAAAATCCATATTCCCTTAGAAAATACAAGTTTTAAAGTTCGCAAATGTATTTAAGCATTGACCATCAAAACAATCAAAGTGCAAGCATAATCCATCAAAAATTACTATTTTTAAATTTCAAAACTTGATACGACAAAACAATTTTAAAGGTTTTAATTTTCACTCTCGTGTCATTTTTAAATTAAATATTGAATCTTTGGTGCAATTAAAATAAGTCGGGAATGAACAATAATTAAATTAGCGTGACAATATTAACTAACTATGATAAACTTCACCCTAATACAAATAGAAGAATCAAGCTACCATAATGAAGAACAAAAACAAATTGCAAGAATGAGTAGGGATCTTCTTTAATATATCAAACTTACAATAAGTTGTCTCACAAATAATCTTCAATTCTCTAAAAAAAATGATAAAAACTTGGTCCTCGGATTGAATACAATCACTAAGAAATTGCTCCCTGGCAACAATGTCAAAAACTTGTTGTCAATTAATAAAATACCGCAAGTGGACGGGTTATTGTAGAATAGCGAGTGTAAGTACGGGTCAAACCCACCGAGATTTGTCAATTTTTTCTTTTAAAAGAATTGCAACTGTCCAACTAGACTAAATGGGATATAGAATAATTATGAACTACACTAAATAAAAGCAACTACGAATAATGAGAGTAACACATGAGATTTGTAAATAATATGAAACAATTAGGATTCGAGGTCTATTTATCACTTAACTAATATTGCACACTAATTTAATGTTGTATTCTCTTTTTATAACACAAATTAAACCGACTCTCGTCACGTTTAATTCAGAAAATAAAACATTTAAGTCAAAATATTTTTAATATCTCAAATAGACGGTTAAAATCCATATTCCCTTAGAAAATACAAGTTTTAAAGTTCGTAAATGTATTTAAGCATTGACTATCAAAACAATCAAAGTGCAAGCATAATCCATCAAAAATTACTATTTTTAAATTTCAAAACTTGATACGACAAAACAATTTTGAAGGTTTTAATTTACACTCTCGTGTCATTTTTAAATTAAATATTGAATCTTTGTTGCAATTAAAATAAGTCGGAATGAACAATAATTAAATTAGCGTGACAATATTAACTAACTATGATAAACTTCACCCTAATACAAATAGAAGAATCAAGCTACCATAATGAAGAACAAAAACAAATTGCAAGAATGAGTAGGGATCTTCTTTAATATATCAAACTTACAATAAGTTGTCTCACAAATAATCTTCAATTCTCTAAAAAAAATGATAAAAACTTGGTCCTCAGATTGAATACAATCACTAAGAAATTGCTCCCTGGCAACAATGTAAAAACCTGTTGTCAATTAATAAAATACCGCAAGTGGACGGATTATTGTAGAATAACGAGTGTAAGTACGGGTCAAACGCACCGAGATTTGTCAATTTTTTCTTTTAAAAGAATTGCAACTGTCCAACTTGACTAAATGGGATATAGAATAATTATGAACTACACTAAATAAAAGCAACTACGAATAATGAGAGTAACACATGAGATTTGTAAATAATATGAAACAATTAGGATTCGAGGTCTATTTATCACTTAACTAATATTGCACACTAATTTAATGTTGTATTCTCTTTTTATAACTCAAATTAAACTGACTCTCATCACGTTTAATTCAGAAAATAAAAGATTTAAGTCAAAATATTTTTAATATCTCAAATAGACTTTTAAAATCCATATTCCCTTAGAAAATACAAGTTTTAAAGTCCGCAAATGTATTTAAGCATTGACTATCAAAGCAATCAAAGTGCAAGCATAATACATCAAAAATTACTATTTTTAATATAAGGTAGAATTGACATTAAAAAAAAATGAAATGAACTTAAAAAAATGGGGACAATATCTAAAATAATAAAGTTGAAGGTCTTATATAAATAACCAATATTATTTTAAGTCCTAAGAGTGCATATGTTGTCAATTTATATAATACCGCAATTGCACGGGCTATTATAGAATAGCGAGTGTAAGTACGGGTCGAACCCACCGAGATTTGTCAATTTTTTCTTTTAAATGAATTGCAACTGTCCAACTAGACTAAATGGGATATAGAATAATTATGAACTACACTAAATAAAACCAACTACGAATAATGAGAGTAACACATGAGATTTGTAAATAATATGAAACAATTAGGATTCGAGGTCTATTTATCACTTAACTAATATTGCACACTAGTTTAATGTTGTATTCTCTTTTTATAACTCAAATTAAATCGACTCTCGTCACGTTTAATTCAGAAAATAAAACATTTAAGTCAAAATATTTTTAATATCTCAAATAGACGGTTAAAATCCATATTCCCTTAGAAAATACAAGTTTTAAAGTTCGCAAATGTATTTAAGCATTGACTATCAAAACAATCAAAGTGCAAGCATAATCCATCAAAAATTACTATTTTTAAATTTCAAAACTTGATACGATAAAACAATTTTGAAGGTTTTAATTTTCACTCTCGTGTCATTTTTAAATTAAATATTGAATCTTTGGTGCAATTAAAATAAGTCGGGAATGAACAATAATTAAATTAGCGTGACAATATTAACTAACTATGATAAACTTCACCCTAATACAAATAGAAGAATCAAGCTACCATAATGAAGAACAAAAACAAATTGCAAGAATGAGTAGGGATCTTCTTTAATATATCAAACTTACAATAAGTTGTCTCACAAATAATCTTCAATTCTCTAAAAAAAATGATAAAAACTTGGTCCTCGGATTGAATACAATCACTAAGAAATTGCTCCCTGGCAACAATGTCAAAAACTTGTTGTCAATTAATAAAATACCGCAAGTGGACGGGTTATTGTAGAATAGCGAGTGTAAGTACGGGTCAAACCCACCGAGATTTGTCAATTTTTTCTTTTAAAAGAATTGCAACTGTCCAACTAGACTAAATGGGATATAGAATAATTACGAACTACACTAATAAAAGCAACTACGAATAATGAGAGTAACACATGAGATTTGTAAATAATATGAAACAATTAGGATTCGAGGTCTATTTATCACTTAACTAATATTGCACACTAATTTAATGTTGTATTCTCTTTTTATAACACAAATTAAACCGACTCTCGTCACGTTTAATTCAGAAAATAAAACATTTAAGTCAAAATATTTTTAATATCTCAAATAGACGGTTAAAATCCATATTTCCTTAGAAAATACAAGTTTTAAAGTTCGTAAATGTATTTAAGCATTGACTATCAAAACAATCAAAGTGCAAGCATAATCCATCAAAAATTACTATTTTTAAATTTCAAAACTTGATACGACAAAACAATTTTGAAGGTTTTAATTTACACTCTCGTGTCATTTTTAAATTAAATATTGAATCTTTGTTGCAATTAAAATAAGTCGGAATGAACAATAATTAAATTAGCGTGACAATATTAACTAACTATGATAAACTTCACCCCAATACAAATAGAAGAATCAAGCTACCATAATGAAGAACAAAAACAAATTGCAAGAATGAGTAGGGATCTTCTTTAATATATCAAACTTACAATAAGTTGTCTCACAAATAATCTTCAATTCTCTAAAAAAAATGATAAAAACTTGGTCCTCAGATTGAATACAATCACTAAGAAATTGCTCCCTGGCAACAATGTAAAAACTTGTTGTCAATTAATAAAATACCGCAAGTGGACGGATTATTGTAGAATAGCGAGTGTAAGTACGGGTCAAACGCACCGAGATTTGTCAATTTTTTCTTTTAAAAGAATTGCAACTGTCCAACTTGACTAAATGGGATATAGAATAATTATGAACTACACTAAATAAAAGCAACTACGAATAATGAGAGTAACACATGAGATTTGTAAATAATATGAAACAATTAGGATTCGAGGTCTATTTATCACTTAACTAATATTGCACACTAATTTAATGTTGTATTCTCTTTTTATAACTCAAATTAAACCGACTCTCGTCACGTTTAATTAAAAAAATAAAACATTTAATTCAAAATATTTTAATATCTCAAATAGACGGTTAAAATCCATATTCACTTAGAAAATACAAGTTTTAAAGTTCGCAAATGTATTTAAGCATTGACTATCAAAACAATCAAAGTGCAAGCATAATCCATCAAAAATGACTATTTTTAAATTTCAAAACTTGATATGGCAAAACAATTTTGAAGGTTTTAATTTACACTCTCGTGTCATTTTTAAATTAAATATTGAATCTTTGTTGCAATTAAAATAAGTCGGGAATGAACAATAATTAAATTAGCGTGACAATATTAACTAACTATGACAAACTTCACCCTAATACAAATAGAAGAATCAAGCTACCATAATGAAGAACAAAAACAAATTGCAAGAATGAGTATGGATCTTCTTTAATATATCAAACTTACAATAAGTTGTCTCACAAATAATCTTCAATTCTCTAAAAAAAAATGTTAAAAACTTGGTCCTCAGATTGAATACAATCACTAAGAAATTGCTCCCTGGCAACAATGTCAAAAACTTGTTGTCAATTAATAAAATACCGCAAGTGGACGGATTATTGTAGAATAGGGAGTGTAAGTACGGGTCAAACGCACCGAGATTTGTCAATTTTTTCTTTTAAAAGAATTGCAACTGTCCAACTAGACTAAATGGGATATAGAATAATTATGAACTACACTAAATAAAACCAACTACGAATAATGAGAGTAACACATGAGATTTGTAAATAATATGAAACAATTAGGATTCGAGGTCTATTTATCACTTAACTAATATTGCACACTAATTTAATGTTGTATTCTCTTTTTATAACTCAAATTAAACCGACTCTCGTCACGTTTAATTAAAAAAATAAAACATTTAATTCAAAATATTTTTAATATCTCAAATAGACGGTTAAAATCCATATTCCCTTAGAAAATACATGTTTTAAAGTTCGCAAATGTATTTAAGCATTGACTATCAAAACAATCAAAGTGCAAGCATAATCCATCAAAAATTACAATTTTCAAATTTCAAAACTTGATATGGCAAAACAATTTTGAAGGTTTTAATTTACACTCTCGTGTCATTTTTAAATTAAATATTGAATCTTCGTTGCGATTAAAATAAGTCGGGAATGAACAATAATTAAATTAGCGTGACAATATTAAGTAACTATGACAAACTTCACCCTAATACAAATAGAAGAATGAAGCTACCATAATGATGAACAAAAACAAATTGCAAGAATGAGTATGGATCTTCTTTAATATATCAAACTTACAATAAGTTGTCTCACAAATAATCTTCAATTCTCTAAAAAAAAATGTTAAAAACTTGGTCCTCAGATTGAATACAATCACTAAGAAATTGCTCCGTGGCAACAATGTCAAAAACTTGTTGTCAAATAATAAAATATCGCAAGTGGACGGATTATTGTAGAATAGCGAGTGTAAGTACGGGTCAAACGCACCGAGATTTGTCAATTTTTTCTTTTAAATGAATTGCAACTGTCCAACTAGACTAAATGGGATATCGAATAATTATGAACTACACTAAATAAAAGCAACTACGAATAACGAGAGTAACACATGAAATTTGTAAATAATATGAAACAATTAGGATTCGAGGTCTATTTATCACTTAACTAATATTGCACACTAATTTAATGTTGTATTCTCTTTTTATAACTCAAATTAAACCGACTGTCGTCACGTTTAATTAAAAAAATAAAACATTTAATTCAAAATATTTTTAATATCTCAAATAGACGGTTAAAATCCATATTCCCTTAGAAAATACATGTTTTAAAGTTCGCAAATGTATTTAAGCATTGACTATCAAAACAATCAAAGTGCAAGCATAATCCATCAAAAATTACAATTTTCAAATTTCAAAACTTGATATGGCAAAACAATTTTGAAGGTTTTAATTTACACTCTCGTGTCATTTTTAAATTAAATATTGAATCTTTGTTGCAATTAAAATAAGTCGGGAATGAACAATAATTAAATTAGCGTGACAATATTAACTAACTATGACAAACTTCACCCTAATACAAATAGAAGAATGAAGCTACCATAATGATGAACAAAAACAAATTGCAAGAATGAGTATGGATCTTCTTTAATATATCAAACTTACAATAAGTTGTCTCACAAATAATCTTCAATTCTCTAAAAAAAAATGTTAAAAACTTGGTCCTCAGATTGAATACAATCACTAAGAAATTGCTCCCTGGCAACAATCTAAAAACTTGTTGTCAAATAATAAAATATCGCAAGTGGACGGATTATTGTAGAATAGCGAGTGTAAGTACGGGTCAAACGCACCGAGATTTGTCAATTTTTTCTTTTAAAAGAATTGCAACTGTCCAACTAGAATAAATGGGATATAGAATAATTATGAACTACACTAAATAAAAGCAACTACGAATAATGAGAGTAACACATGAGATTTGTAAATAATATGAAACAATTAGGATTCGAGGTCTATTTATCACTTAACTAATATTGCACACTAATTTAATGTTGTATTCTCTTTTTATAACTCAAATTAAACCGACTCTCGTCACGTTTAATTCAGAAAATAAAACATTTAAGTCAAAATATTTTTAATATCTCAAATAGACGGTTAAAATCCATATTCCCTTAGAAAATACAAGTTTTAAATTCGCAAATGTATTTAAGCATTGACTATCAAAACAATCAAAGTGCAAGAATAATCCATCAAAAATTACTATTTTTAAATTTCAAAACTTGATACGACAAAACTATTTTGAAGGTTTTAATTTTCACTCTCGTGTCATTTTTAAATTAAATATTGAATCTTTGGTGCAATTAAAATAAGTCGGAAATGAACAATAATTAAATTAGCGTGACAATATTAACTAACTATGATAAACTCCACGCTAATACAAATAGAAGAATCAAGCTACCATAATGAAGAACAAAAACAAATTGCAAGAATGAGTAGGGATCTTCTTTAATATATCAAACTTACAATAAGTTGTCTCACAAATAATCTTCAATTCTCTAAAAAAATGATAAAAACTTGGTCCTCAGATTGAATACAATCACTAAGAAATTGCTCCCTGGCAACAATGTCAAAAACTTGTTGTCAATTAATAAAATACCGCAAGTGGACGGGTTATTGTAGAATAGCGAGTGTAAGTACGGGTCAAACCCACCGAGATTTGTCAATTTTTTCTTTTAAATGAATTGCAACTGTCCAACTAGACTAAATGGGATATAGAATAATTATGAACTACACTAAATAAAACCAACTACGAATAATGAGAGTAACACATGAGATTTGTAAATAATATGAAACAATTAGGATTCGAGGTCTATTTATCACTTAACTAATATTGCACACTAGTTTAATGTTGTATTCTCTTTTTATAACTCAAATTAAACCGACTCTCGTCACGTTTAATTCAGAAAATAAAACATTTAAGTCAAAATATTTTTAATATCTCAAATAGACTTTTAAAATCCATATTCCCTTAGAAAATACAAGTTTTAAAGTTCGCAAATGTATTTAAGCATTGACTATCAAAACAATCAAAGTGCAAGCATAATCCATCAAAAATTACTATTTTTAAATTTCAAAACTTGATACGACAAAACTATTTTGAAGGTTTTAATTTTCACTCTCGTGTCATTTTTAAATTAAATATTGAATCTTTGGTGCAATTAAAATAAGTCCGGAATGAACAATAATTAAATTAGCGTGACAATATTAACTAACTATGACAAACTCCACCCTAATACAAATAGAATAATCAAGCTACCATAATGAAGAACAAAAACAAATTGCAAGAATGAGTAGGGATCTTCTTTAATATATCAAACTTACAATAAGTTGTCTCACAAATAATCTTCAATTCTCTAAAAAAAATGATAAAAACTTGGTCCTCAGATTGAATACAATCACTAAGAAATTGCTCCCTGGCAACAATCTAAAAACTTGTTGTCAATAAATAAAATACCGCAAGTGGACGGATTATTGTAGAATAGCGAGTGTAAGTACGGGTCAAACGCACCGACATTTGTCAATTTTTTCTTTTAAAAGAATTGCAACTGTCCAACTAGACTAAATGGGATATAGAATAATTATGAACTACACTAAATAAAAGCAAGTACGAATAATGAGAGTAACACATGAGATTTGTAAATAATATGAAACAATTAGGATTCGAGGTCTATTTATCACTTCACTAATATTGCCCACTAATTTAATGTTGTATTCTCTTTTTATAACTCAAATTAAACCAACTCTCGTCACGTTTAATTAAAAAAATAAAACATTTAATTCAAAATATTTTTAATATCTCAAATAGACGGTTAAAATCCATATTCCCTTAGAAAATACAAGTTTTAAAGTTCGCAAATGTATTTAAGCATTGACTATCAAAACAATTAAAGTGCAAGCATAATCCATCAAAAATTACTATTTTTAAATTTCAAAACTTGATACGACAAAACAATTTTGAAGGTTTTAATTTACACTCTCGTGTCATTTTTAAATTAAATATTGAATCTTTGTTGCAATTAAAATAAGTCGGGAATGAACAATAATTAAATTAGCGTGACAATATTAACTAACTATGATAAACTTCACCCTAATACAAATAGAAGAATCAAGCTACCATAATGAAGAACAAAAACAAATTGCAAGAATGAGTAGGGATCTTCTTTAACATATCAAACTTACAATAAGTTGTCTCACAAATCATCTTCAATTCTCTAAAAAAAATGATAAAAACTTGGTCCTCAGATTGAATACAATCACTAAGAAATTGCTCCCTGGCAACAATGTAAAAAATTGTTGTCAATTAATAAAATACCGCAAGTGGACGGATTATTGTAGAATAGCGAGTGTAAGTACGGGTCAAACGCACCGAGATTTGTCAATTTTTTCTTTTAAAAGAATTGCAACTGTCCAACTTGACTAAATGGGATATAGAATAATTATGAACTACACTAAATAAAAGCAACTACGAATAATGAGAGTAACACATGAGATTTGTAAATAATATGAAACAATTAGGATTCGAGGTCTATTTATCACTTAACTAATATTGCACACTAATTTAATGTTGTATTCTCTTTTTATAACACAAATTAAACCGACTCTCGTCACGTTTAATTCAGAAAATAAAACATTTAAGTCAAAATATTTTTAATATCTCAAATAGACGGTTAAAATCCATATTCCCTTAGAAAATACAAGTTTTAAAGTTCGCAAATGTATTTAAGCATTGACTATCAAAACAATAAAAGTGCAAGCATAATCCATCAAAAATTACTATTTTTAAATTTCAAAACTTGATACGACAAAACAATTTTGAAGGTTTTAATTTACACTCTCGTGTCATTTTTAAATTAAATATTGAATCTTTGTTGCAATTAAAATAAGTCGGGAATGAACAATAATTAAATTAGCGTGACAATATTAACTAACTATGAAAAACTTCACCCTAATACAAATAGAAGAATCAAGCTACCACAATGAAGAACAAAAACAAATTGCAAGAATGAGTATGGATCTTCTTTAATATATCAAACTTACAATAAGTTGTCTCACAAATAATCTTCAATTCTAAAAAAAAAAATTTAAAAACTTGGTCCTCAGATTGAATACAATCACTAAGAAATTGCTCCCTGGCAACAATGTCAAAAACTTGTTGTCAATTAATAAAATACCGCAAGTGGACGGATTATTGTAGAATAGCGAGTGTAAGTACGGGTCAAACGCACCGAGATTTGTCAATTTTTTCTTTTAAAAGAATTGCAACTGTCCAACTAGACTAAATGGGATATAGAATAATTATGAACTACACTAAATAAAAGCAACTACGAATAATGAGAGTAACACATGAGATTTGTAAATAATATGAAACAATTAGGATTCGAGGTCTATTTATCACTTAACTAATATTGCACACTAATTTAATGTTGTATTCTCTTTTTATAACTCAAATTAAACCGACTCTCGTCATGTTTAATTAAAAAAATAAAACATTTAATTCAAAATATTTTTAATATCTCAAATAGACGGTTAAAATCCATATTCCCTTAGAAAATACATGTTTTAAAGTTCGCAAATGTATTTAAGCATTGGCTATCAAACAATCAAAGTGCAAGCATAATCCATCAAAAATTACAATTTTCAAATTTCAAAACTTGATATGGCAAAACAATTTTGAAGGTTTTAATTTACACTCTCGTGTCATTTTTAAATTAAATATTGAATCTTTGTTGCAATAAAAATAAGTCGGGAATGAACAATAATTAAATTAGCGTGACAATATTAACTAACTATGACAAACTTCACCCTAATACAAATAGAAGAATGAAGCTACCATAATGATGAACAAAAACAAATTGCAAGAATGTGTATGGATCTTCTTTAATATATCAAACTTACAATAAGTTGTCTCACAAATAATCTTCAATTCTCTAAAAAAAAATGTTAAAAACTTGGTCCTCAGATTGAATACAATCACTAAGAAATTGCTCCGTGGCAACAATGTCAAAAACTTGTTGTCAAATAATAAAATATCGCAAGTGGACGGATTATTGTAGAATAGCAAGTGTAAGTACTGGTCAAACGCACCGAGATTTGTCAATTTTTTCTTTTAAAAGAATTGCAACTGTCCAACTAGACTAAATGGGATATCGAATAATTATGAACTACACTAAATAAAAGCAATTACGAATAATGAGAGTAACACATGAAATTTGTAAATAATATGAAACAATTAGGATTCGAGGTCTATTTATCACTTAACTAATATTGCACACTAATTTAATGTTGTATTCTTTTTTTATAACTCAAATTAAACCGACTCTCGTTACGTTTAATTAAAAAAATAAAACATTTAATTCAAAATATTTTTAATATCTCAAATAGACGGTGAAAATCCATATTCCCTTAGAAAATACAAGTTTTAAAGTTCGCAAATGTATTTAAGCATTGACTATCAAAACAATCAAAGTGCAAGCATAATCCATCAAAAATTACTACTTTTAAATTTCAAAACTTGATATGGCAAAACAATTTTGAAGGTTTTAATTTACACTCTCGTGTCATTTTTAAATTAAATATTGAATCTTTGTTGCAATTAAAATAAGTCGGGACTGAACAATAATTAAATTAGCGTGACAATATTAACTAACTATGACAAACTTCACCCTAATACAAATAGAAGAATCAAGCTACCATAATGAAGAACAAAAACAAATTGCAAGAATGAGTATGGATCTTCTTTAATATATCAAACTTACAATAAGTTGTCTCACAAATAATCTTCAATTCTCTAAAAAAAAATGTCAAAAACTTGGTCCTCAGATTGAATACAATCACTAAGAAATTGCTCCCTGGCAACAATGTCAAAAACTTGTTGTCAATTAATAAAATACCGCAAGTGGACGGATTATTGCAGAATAGCGAGTTTAAGTACGGGTCAAACGCACCGAGATTTGTAAATTTTTTCTTTTAAAAGAATTGCAACTGTCCAACTAGAATAAATGGGATATAGAATAATTATGAACTACACTAAATAAAAGCAACTACGAATAATGAGAGTAACACATGAGATTTGTAAATAATATGAAACAATTAGGATTCGAGGTCTATTTATCACTTAACTAATATTGCACAGTAGTTTAATGTTGTATTCTCTTTTTATAACTCAAATTAAACCGACTCTCGTCACGTTTAATTCAGAAAATAAAACATTTAAGTCAAAATATTTTTAATATCTCAAATAGACGGTTAAAATCCATATTCCCTTAGAAAATACAAGTTTTAAATTCGCAAATGTATTTGAGCATTGACTATCAAAACAATCAAAGTGCAAGAATAATCCATCAAAAATTACTATTTTTAAATTTCAAAACTTGATACGACAAAACTATTTTGAAGGTTTTAATTTTCACTCTCGTGTCATTTTTAAATTAAATATTGAATCTTTGGTGCAATTAAAATAAGTCGGAAATGAACAATAATTAAATTAGCGTGACAATATTAACTAACTATGATAAACTCCACGCTAATACAAATAGAAGAATCAAGCTACCATAATGAAGAACAAAAACAAATTGCAAGAATGAGTAGGGATCTTCTTTAATATATCAAACTTACAATAAGTTGTCTCACAAATAATCTTCAATTCTCTAAAAAAATGATAAAAACTTGGTCCTCAGATTGAATACAATCACTAAGAAATTGCTCCCTGGCAACAATGTCAAAAACTTGTTGTCAATTAATAAAATACCGCAAGTGGACGGGTTATTGTAGAATAGCGAGTGTAAGTACGGGTCAAACCCACCGAGATTTGTCAATTTTTTCTTTTAAATGAATTGCAACTGTCCAACTAGACTAAATGGGATATAGAATAATTATGAACTACACTAAATAAAACCAACTACGAATAATGAGAGTAACACATGAGATTTGTAAATAATATGAAACAATTAGGATTCGAGGTCTATTTATCACTTAACTAATATTGCACACTAGTTTAATGTTGTATTCTCTTTTTATAACTCAAATTAAACCGACTCTCGTCACGTTTAATTCAGAAAATAAAACATTTAAGTCAAAATATTTTTAATATCTCAAATAGACTTTTAAAATCCATATTCCCTTAGAAAATACAAGTTTTAAAGTTCGCAAATGTATTTAAGCATTGACTATCAAAACAATCAAAGTGCAAGCATAATCCATCAAAAATTACTATTTTTAAATTTCAAAACTTGATACGACAAAACTATTTTGAAGGTTTTAATTTTCACTCTCGTGTCATTTTTAAATTAAATATTGAATCTTTGGTGCAATTAAAATAAGTCCGGAATGAACAATAATTAAATTAGCGTGACAATATTAACTAACTATGACAAACTCCACCCTAATACAAATAGAATAATCAAGCTACCATAATGAAGAACAAAAACAAATTGCAAGAATGAGTAGGGATCTTCTTTAATATATCAAACTTACAATAAGTTGTCTCACAAATAATCTTCAATTCTCTAAAAAAATGATAAAAACTTGGTCCTCAGATTGAATACAATCACTAAGAAATTGCTCCCTGGCAACAATGTCAAAAACTTGTTGTCAATTAATAAAATACCGCAAGTGGACGGGTTATTGTAGAATAGCGAGTGTAAGTACGGGTCAAACCCACCGAGATTTGTCAATTTTTTCTTTTAA
Source organism: Sambucus nigra (assembly GCA_949130495.1). Taxonomy (NCBI): domain Eukaryota; kingdom Viridiplantae; phylum Streptophyta; class Magnoliopsida; order Dipsacales; family Adoxaceae; genus Sambucus; species Sambucus nigra. Next base: position 32,103,918 of record OX422217.1, on the reverse strand, counting down.
AAGAATTGCAACTGTCCAACTAGACTAAATGGGATATAGAATAATTATGAACTACACTAAATAAAAGCAAGTACGAATAATGAGAGTAACACATGAGATTTGTAAATAATATGAAACAATTAGGATTCGAGGTCTATTTATCACTTAACTAATATTGCACACTAATTTAATGTTGTATTCTCTTTTTATAACACAAATTAAACCGACTCTCATCACGTTTAATTCAGAAAATAAAACATTTAAGTCAAAATATTTTTAATATCTCAAATAGACGGTTAAAATCCATATTCCCTTAGAAAATACAAGTTTTAAAGTTCGCAAATGTATTTAAGCATTGACTATCAAAACAATCAAAGTGCAAGCATAATCCATCAAAAATTACTATTTTTAAATTTCAAAACTTGATACGACAAAACAATTTTGAAGGTTTTAATTTACACTCTCGTGTCATTTTTAAATTAAATATTGAATCTTTGTTGCAATTAAAATAAGTCGGGAATGAACAATAATTAAATTAGCGTGACAATATTAACTAACTGTGATAAACTTCACCCTAATACAAATAGAAGAATCAAGCTACCATAATGAAGAACAAAAACAAATTGCAAGAATGAGTAGGGATCTTCTTTAATATATCAAACTTACAATAAGTTGTCTCACAAATAATCTTCAATTCTCTAAAAAAAATGATAAAAACTTGGTCCTCAGATTGAATACAATCACTAAGAAATTGCTCCCTGGCAACAATGTAAAAACTTGTTGTCAATTAATAAAATACCGCAAGTGGACGGATTATTGTAGAATAGCGAGTGTAAGTACGGGTCAAACGCACCGAGATTTGTCAATTTTTTCTTTTGAAAGAATTGCAACTGTCCAACTAGACTAAATGGGATATAGAATAATTATGAACTACACTAAATAAAAGCAACTACGAATAATGAGAGTAACACATGAGATTTGTAAATAATATGAAACAATTAGGATTCGTGGTCTATTTATCACTTAACTAATATTGCCCACTAATTTAATGTTGTATTCTCTTTTTATAACTCAAATTAAACCAACTCTCGTCACGTTTAATTAAAAAAATAAAACATTTAATTCAAAATATTTTTAATATCTCAAATAGACGGTTAAAATCCATATTCCCTTAGAAAATACAAGTTTTAAAGTTCGCAAATGTATTTAAGCATTGACTATCAAAACAATCAAAGTGCAAGCATAATCCATCAAAAATTACTATTTTTAAATTTCAAAACTTGATACGACAAAACAATTTTGAAGGTTTTAATTTACACTCTCGTGTCATTTTTAAATTAAATATTGAATCTTTGTTGCAATTAAAATAAGTCGGGAATGAACAATAATTAAATTAGCGTGACAATATTAACTAACTATGATAAACTTCCCCCTAATACAAATAGAAGAATCAAGCTACCATAATGAAGAACAAAAACAAATTGCAAGAATGAGTAGGGATCTTCTTTAGCATATCAAACTTACAATAAGTTGTCTCACAAATAATCTTCAATTCTCTAAAAAAAATGATAAAAACTTGGTCCTCAGATTGAATACAATCACTAAGAAATTTCTCCCTGGCAACAATGTAAAAAACTTGTTGTCAATTAATAAAATACCGCAAGTGGACGGATTATTGTAGAATAGCGAGTGTAAGTACGGGTCAAACGCACCGAGATTTGTCAATTTTTTCTTTTAAAAGAATTGCAACTGTCCAACTAGACTAAATGGCATATAGAATAATTATGAACTACACTAAATAAAACCAACTACGAATAATGAGAGTAACACATGAGATTTGTAAATAATATGAAACAATTAGGATTCGAGGTCTATTTATCACTTAACTAATATTGCACACTAATTTAATGTTGTATTCTCTTTTTATAACTCAAATTAAACCGACTCTCGTCACGTTTAATTAAAAAAATAAAACATTTAATTCAAAATATTTTTAATATCTCAAATAGACGGTTAAAATCCATATTCCCTTAGAAAATACAAGTTTTAAAGTTCGCAAATGTATTTAAGCATTGACTATCAAAACAATCAAAGTGCAAGCATAATCCATCAAAAATTACTATTTTTAAATTTCAAAACTTGATACGACAAAACTATTTTGAAGGTTTTAATTTTCACTCTCGTGTCATTTTTAAATTAAATATTGAATCTTTGTTGCAATTAAAATAAGTCGGGAATGAACAATAATTAAATTAGCGTGACAATATTAACTAACTATGACAAACTTCACCCTAATACAAATAGAAGAATGAAGCTACCATAATGATGAACAAAAACAAATTGCAAGAATGAGTATGGATCTTCTTTAATATATCAAACTTACAATAAGTTGTCTCACAAATAATCTTCAATTCTCTAAAAAAAAATGTTAAAAACTTGGTCCTCAGATTGAATACAATCACTAAGAAATTGCTCCGTGGCAACAATGTCAAAAACTTGTTGTCAAATAATAAAATATCGCAAGTGGACGGATTATTGTAGAATAGCGAGTGTAAGTACGGGTCAAACGCACCGAGATTTGTCAATTTTTTCTTTTAAATGAATTGCAACTGTCCAACTAGACTAAATGGGATATCGAATAATTATGAACTACACTAAATAAAACCAACTACGAATAATGAGAGTAACACATGAAATTTGTAAATAATATGAAACAATTAGGATTCGAGGTCTATTTATCACTTAACTAATATTGCACACTAATTTAATGTTGTATTCTCTTTTTATAACTCAAATTAAACCGACTCTCGTCACGTTTAATTAAAAAAATAAAACATTTAATTCAAAATATTTTTAATATCTCAAATAGACGGTTAAAATCCATATTCCCTTAGAAAATACATGTTTTAAAGTTCGCAAATGTATTTAAGCATTGACTATCAAAACAATCAAAGTGCAAGCATAATCCATCAAAAATTACTATTTTTAAATTTCAAAACTTGATACGACAAAACTATTTTGAAGGTTTTAATTTTCACTCTCGTGTCATTTTTAAATTAAATATTGAATCTTTGTTGCAATTAAAATAAGTCGGGAATGAACAATAATTAAATTAGCGTGACAATATTAACTAACTATGACAAACTTCACCCTAATACAAATAGAAGAATGAAGCTACCATAATGATGAACAAAAACAAATTGCAAGAATGAGTATGGATCTTCTTTAATATATCAAACTTACAATAAGTTGTCTCACAAATAATCTTCAATTCTCTAAAAAAAATGTTAAAAACTTGGTCCTCAGATTGAATACAATCACTAAGAAATTGCTCCCTGGCAACAATGTCAAAAACTTGTTGTCAATTAATAAAATACCGCAAGTGGACGGGTTATTGTAGAATAGCGAGTGTAAGTACGGGTCAAACCCACCAAGATTTGTCAATTTTTTCTTTTAAATGAATTGCAACTGTCCAACTAGACTAAATGGGATATAGAATAATTATGAACTACACTAAATAAAACCAACTACGAATAATGAGAGTAACACATGAGATTTGTAAATAATATGAAACAATTAGGATTCGAGGTCTATTTATCACTTAACTAATATTGCACACTAGTTTAATGTTGTATTCTCTTTTTATAACTCAAATTAAACCGACTCTCGTCACGTTTAATTCAGAAAATAAAACATTTAAGTCAAAATATTTTTAATATCTCAAATAGACTTTTAAAATCCATATTCCCTTAGAAAATACAAGTTTTAAAGTTCGCAAATGTATTTAAGCATTGACTATCAAAACAATCAAAGTGCAAGCATAATCCATCAAAAATTACTATTTTTAAATTTCAAAACTTGATACGACAAAACTATTTTGAAGGTTTTAATTTTCACTCTCGTGTCATTTTTAAATTAAATATTGAATCTTTGGTGCAATTAAAATAAGTCCGGAATGAACAATAATTAAATTAGCGTGACAATATTAACTAACTATGACAAACTCCACCCTAATACAAATAGAATAATCAAGCTACCATAATGAAGAACAAAAACAAATTGCAAGAATGAGTAGGGATCTTCTTTAATATATCAAACTTACAATAAGTTGTCTCACAATTAATCTTCAATTCTCTAAAAAAATGATAAAAACTTGGTCCTCAGATTGAATACAATCACTAAGAAATTGCTCCCTGGCAACAATGTCAAAAACTTGTTGTCAATTAATAAAATACCGCAAGTGGACGGGTTATTGTAGAATAGCGAGTGTAAGTACGGGTCAAACCCACCGAGATTTGTCAATTTTTTCTTTTAAAAGAATTGCAACTGTCCAACTAGACTAAATGGGATATAGAATAATTATGAACTACACTAAATAAAAGCAACTACGAATATTGAGAGTAACACATGAGATTTGTAAATAATATGAAACAATTAGGATTCGAGGTCTATTTATCACTTAACTAATATTGCACACTAATTTAATGTTGTATTCTCTTTTTATAACACAAATTAAACCGACTCTCGTCATGTTTAATTCAGAAAATAAAACATTTAAGTCAAAATATTTTTAATATCTCAAATAGACGGTTAAAATCCATATTCCCATAGAAAATACAAGTTTTAAAGTTCGCAAATGTATTTAAGCATTGACTATCAAGACAATCAAAGTGCAAGCATAATCCATCAAAAATTACTATTTTTAAATTTCAAAACTTGATACAACAAAACAATTTTGAAGGTTTTAATTTACACTCTCGTGTCATTTTTAAATTAAATATTGAATCTTTGTTGCAATTAAAATAAGTCAGGAATGAACAATAATTAAATTAGCGTGACAATATTAACTAACTATGATAAACTTCACCCTAATACAAATAGAAGAATCAAGCTACCATAATGAAGAACAAAAACAAATTGCAAGAATGAGTAGGGATCTTCTTTAATATATCAAACTTACAATAAGTTGTCTCACAAATAATCTTCAATTCTCTAAAAAAAAATGATAAAAACTTGGTCCTCAGATTGAATACAATCACTAAGAAATTGCTCCCTGGCAACAATGTCAAAAACTTGTTGTCAATTAATAAAATACCGCAAGTGGACGGATTATTGTAGAATAGCGAGTGTAAGTACGGGTCAAACGCACCGAGATTTGTCAATTTTTTCTTTTAAAAGAATTGCAACTGTCAACCTAGACTAAATGGGATATAGAATAATTATGAACTACACTAAATAAAACCAACTACGAATAATGAGAGTAACACATTAGATTTGTAAATAATATGAAACAATTAGGATTCGAGGTCTATTTATCACTTAACTAATATTGCACACTAATTTAATGTTGTATTCTCTTTTTATAACTCAAATTAAACCGACTCTCGTCACGTTTAATTAAAAAAATAAAACATTTAATTCAAAATATTTTTAATATCTCAAATAGACGGTTAAAATCCATATTCCCTTAGAAAATACAAGTTTTAAAGTTCGCAAATGTATTTAAGCATTGACTATCAAAACAATCAAAGTGCAAGCATAATCCATCAAAAATTACTATTTTTAAATTTCAAAACTTGATACGACAAAACAATTTTGAAGGTTTTAATTTACACTCTCGTGTCATTTTTAAATTAAATATTGAATCTTGGTTGCAATTAAAATAAGTCGGGAATGAACAATAATTAAATTAGCGTGACAATATTAACTAACTATGATAAACTTCACCCTAATACAAATAGAAGAATCAAGCTACCATAATGAAGAACAAAAACAAATTGCAAGAATGAGTATGGATCTTCTTTAACATATCAAACTTACAATAAGTTGTCTCACAAATAATCTTCAATTCTCTAAAAAAAATGATAAAAACTTGGTCCTCAGATTGAATACAATCACTAAGAAATTTCTCCCTGGCAACAATGTAAAAAACTTGTTGTCAATTAATAAAATACCGCAAGTGGACGGATTATTGTAGAATAGCGAGTGTAAGTACGGGTCAAACGCACCGAGATTTGTCAATTTTTTCTTTTAAAAGAATTGCAACTGTCCAACTAGATTAAATGGCATATAGAATAATTATGAACTACACTAAATAAAAGCAACTACGTATAATGAGAGTAACACATGAAATTTGTAAATAATATGAAACAATTAGGATTCGAGGTCTATTTATCACTTAACTAATATTGCACACTAATTTAATGTTGTATTCTCTTTTTATAACTCAAATTAAACCGACTCTCGTCACGTTTAATTAAAAAAATAAAACATTTAATTCAAAATATTTTTAATATCTCAAATAGACGGTTAAAATCCATATTCCCTTAGAAAATACAAGTTTTAAAGTTCGCAAATGTATTTAAGCATTGACTATCAAAACAATCAAAGTGCAAGCATAATCCATCAAAAATTACTACTTTTAAATTTCAAAACTTGATATGGCAAAACAATTTTGAAGGTTTTAATTTACACTCTCGTGTCATTTTTAAATTAAATATTGAATCTTTGTTGCAATTAAAATAAGTCGGGAATGAACAATAATTAAATTAGCGTGACAATATTAACTAACTATGACAAACTTCACCCTAATACAAATAGAAGAATCAAGCTACCATAATGAAGAACAAAAACAAATTGCAAGAATGAGTATGGATCTTCTTTAATATATCAAACTTACAATAAGTTGTCTCACAAATAATCTTCAATTCTCTAAAAAAAAATGTTAAAAACTTGGTCCTCAGATTGAATACAATCACTAAGAAATTGCTCCCTGGCAACAATGTCAAAAACTTGTTGTCAATTAATAAAATACCGCAAGTGGACGGATTATTGTAGAATAGCGAGTTTAAGTACGGGTCAAACGCACCGAGATTTGTCAATTTTTTCTTTTAAAAGAATTGCAACTGTCCAACTAGAATAAATGGGATATAGAATAATTATGAACTACACTAAATAAAAGCAACTACGAATAATGAGAGTAACACATGAGATTTGTAAATAATATGAAACAATTAGGATTCGAGGTCTATTTATCACTTAACTAATATTGCACAGTAGTTTAATGTTGTATTCTCTTTTTATAACTCAAATTAAACCGACTCTCGTCACGTTTAATTCAGAAAATAAAACATTTAAGTCAAAATATTTTTAATATCTCAAATAGACGGTTAAAATCCATATTCCCTTAGAAAATACAAGTTTTAAAGTTCGCAAATGTATTTAAGCATTGACTATCAAAACAATCAAAGTGCAAGAATAATCCATCAAAAATTACTATTTTTAAATTTCAAAACTTGATACGACAAAACTATTTTGAAGGTTTTAATTTTCACTCTCGTGTCATTTTTAAATTAAATATTGAATCTTTGGTGCAATTAAAATAAGTCGGGAATGAACAATAATTAAATTAGCGTGACAATATTAACTAACTATGATAAACTCCACCCTAATACAAATAGAAGAATCAACCTACCATAATGAAGAACAAAAACAAATTGCAAGAATGAGTAGGGATCTTCTTTAATATATCAAAGTTACAATAAGTTGTCTCACAAATAATGTTCAATTCTCTAAAAAAATGTTAAAAACTTGGTCCTCAGATTGAATACAATCACTAAGAAATTGCTCCCTGGCAACAATGTCAAAAACTTGTTGTCAATTAATAAAATACCGCAAGTGGACGGATTATTGCAGAATAGCGAGTTTAAGTACGGGTCAAACGCACCGAGATTTGTAAATTTTTTCTTTTAAAAGAATTGCAACTGTCCAACTAGAATAAATGGGATATAGAATAATTATGAACTACACTAAATAAAAGCAACTACGAATAATGAGAGTAACACATGAGATTTGTAAATAATATGAAACAATTAGGATTCGAGGTCTATTTATCACTTAACTAATATTGCACAGTAGTTTAATGTTGTATTCTCTTTTTATAACTCAAATTAAACCGACTCTCGTCACGTTTAATTCAGAAAATAAAACATTTAAGTCAAAATATTTTTAATATCTCAAATAGACGGTTAAAATCCATATTCCCTTAGAAAATACAAGTTTTAAATTCGCAAATGTATTTGAGCATTGACTATCAAAACAATCAAAGTGCAAGAATAATCCATCAAAAATTACTATTTTTAAATTTCAAAACTTGATACGACAAAACTATTTTGAAGGTTTTAATTTTCACTCTCGTGTCATTTTTAAATTAAATATTGAATCTTTGGTGCAATTAAAATAAGTCGGAAATGAACAATAATTAAATTAGCGTGACAATATTAACTAACTATGATAAACTCCACCCTAATACAAATAGAATAATCAAGCTACCATAATGAAGAACAAAAACAAATTGCAAGAATGAGTAGGGATCTTGTTTAATATATCAAACTTACAATAAGTTGTCTCACAAATAATCTTCAATTCTCTAAAAAAATGATAAAAACTTGGTCCTCAGATTGAATACAATCACTAAGAAATTGCTCCCTGGCAACAATGTCAAAAACTTGTTGTCAATTAATAAAATACCGCAAGTGGACGGGTTATTGTAGAATAGCGAGTGTAAGTACGGGTCAAACCCACCAAGATTTGTCAATTTTTTCTTTTAAATGAATTGCAACTGTCCAACTAGACTAAATGGGATATAGAATAATTATGAACTACACTAAATAAAACCAACTACGAATAATGAGAGTAACACATGAGATTTGTAAATAATATGAAACAATTAGGATTCGAGGTCTATTTATCACTTAACTAATATTGCACACTAGTTTAATGTTGTATTCTCTTTTTATAACTCAAATTAAACCGACTCTCGTCACGTTTAATTCAGAAAATAAAACATTTAAGTCAAAATATTTTTAATATCTCAAATAGACTTTTAAAATCCATATTCCCTTAGAAAATACAAGTTTTAAAGTTCGCAAATGTATTTAAGCATTGACTATCAAAACAATCAAAGTGCAAGCATAATCCATCAAAAATTACTATTTTTAAATTTCAAAACTTGATACGACAAAACTATTTTGAAGGTTTTAATTTTCACTCTCGTGTCATTTTTAAATTAAATATTGAATCTTTGGTGCAATTAAAATAAGTCCGGAATGAACAATAATTAAATTAGCGTGACAATATTAACTAACTATGACAAACTCCACCCTAATACAAATAGAATAATCAAGCTACCATAATGAAGAACAAAAACAAATTGCAAGAATGAGTAGGGATCTTCTTTAATATATCAAACTTACAATAAGTTGTCTCACAATTAATCTTCAATTCTCTAAAAAAATGATAAAAACTTGGTCCTCAGATTGAATACAATCACTAAGAAATTGCTCCCTGGCAACAATGTCAAAAACTTGTTGTCAATTAATAAAATACCGCAAGTGGACGGGTTATTGTAGAATAGCGAGTGTAAGTACGGGTCAAACCCACCGAGATTTGTCAATTTTTTCTTTTAAAAGAATTGCAACTGTCCAACTAGACTAAATGGGATATAGAATAATTATGAACTACACTAAATAAAAGCAACTACGAATATTGAGAGTAACACATGAGATTTGTAAATAATATGAAACAATTAGGATTCGAGGTCTATTTATCACTTAACTAATATTGCACACTAATTTAATGTTGTATTCTCTTTTTATAACACAAATTAAACCGACTCTCGTCATGTTTAATTCAGAAAATAAAACATTTAAGTCAAAATATTTTTAATATCTCAAATAGACGGTTAAAATCCATATTCCCTTAGAAAATACAAGTTTTAAAGTTCGCAAATGTATTTAAGCATTGACTATCAAAACAATCAAAGCGCAAGAATAATCCATCAAAAATTACTATTTTTAAATTTCAAAACTTGATACAACAAAACAATTTTGAAGGTTTTAATTTACACTCTCGTGTCATTTTTAAATTAAATATTGAATCTTTGTTGCAATTAAAATAAGTCAGGAATGAACAATAATTAAATTAGCGTGACAATATTAACTAACTATGATAAACTTCACCCTAATACAAATAGAAGAATCAAGCTACCATAATGAAGAACAAAAACAAATTGCAAGAATGAGTAGGGATCTTCTTTAATATATCAAACTTACAATAAGTTGTCTCACAAATAATCTTCAATTCTCTAAAAAAAATGATAAAAACTTGGTCCTCAGATTAAATACAATCACTAAGAAATTGCTCCGTGGCAACAATGTCAACAACTTGTTGTCAAATAATAAAATATCGCAAGTGGACGGATTATTGTAGAATAGCGAGTGTAAGTACGGGTCAAACGCACCGAGATTTGTCAATTTTTTCTTTTAAAAGAATTGCAACTGTCCAACTAGACTAAATGGGATATCGAATAATTATGAACTACACTAAATAAAAGCAACTACGTATAATGAGAGTAACACATGAGATTTGTAAATAATATGAAACAATTAGGATTCGAGGTCTATTTATCACTTAACTAATATTGCACACTAATTTAATGTTGTATTCTCTTTTTATAACTCAAATTAAACCAACTCTCGTCACGTTTAATTAAAAAAATAAAACATTTAATTCAAAATATTTTTAATATCTCAAATAGACGGTTAAAATCCATATTCCCTTAGAAAATACAAGTTTTAAAGTTCGCAAATGTATTTAAGCATTGACTATCAAAACAATCAAAGTGCAAGCATAATCCATCAAAAATTACTATTTTTAAATTTCAAAACTTGATACGACAAAACAATTTATAAGGTTTTAATTTACACTCTCGTGTCATTTTTAAATTAAATATTGAATCTTGGTTGCAATTAAAATAAGTCGGGAATGAACAATAATTAAATTAGCGTGACAATATTAACTAACTATGATAAACTTCACCCTAATACAAATAGAAGAATCAAGCTACCATAATGAAGAACAAAAACAAATTGCAAGAATGAGTAGGGATCTTCTTTAACATATCAAACTTACAATAAGTTGTCTCACAAATAATCTTCAATTCTCTAAAAAAAATGATAAAAACTTGGTCCTCAGATTGAATACAATCACTAAGAAATTTCTCCCTGGCAACAATGTAAAAAACTTGTTGTCAATTAATAAAATACCGCAAGTGGACGGATTATTGTAGAATAGCGAGTGTAAGTACGGGTCAAACGCACCGAGATTTGTCAATTTTTTCTTTTAAAAGAATTGCAACTGTCCAACTAGATTAAATGGCATATAGAATAATTATGAACTACACTAAATAAAACCAACTACGAATAATGAGAGTAACACATGAGATTTGTAAATAATATGAAACAATTAGGATTCGAGGTCTATTTATCACTTAACTAATATTGCACACTAATTTAATGTTGTATTCTCTTTTTATAACTCAAATTAAACCGGCTCTCGTCACGTTTAATTAAAAAAATAAAACATTTAATTCAAAATATTTTTAATATCTCAAATAGACGATTAAAATCCATATTCCCTTAGAAAATACAAGTTTTAAAGTTCGCAAATGTATTTAAGCATTGACTATCAAAACAATCAAAGTGCAAGCATAATCCATCAAAAATTTCTATTTTTAAATTTCAAAACTTGATACGACAAAACTATTTTGAAGGTTTTAATTTTCACTCTCGTGTCATTTTTAAATTAAATACTGAATCTTTGTTGCAATTAAAATAAGTCGGGAATGAACAATAATTAAATTAGCGTGACAATATTAACTAACTATGACAAACTTCACCCTAATACAAATAGAAGAATCAAGCTACCATAATGAAGAACAAAAACAAATTGCAAGAATGAGTATGGATCTTCTTTAATATATCAAACTTACAATAAGTTGTCTCACAAATAATCTTCAATTCTCTATAAAAAATGATAAAAACTTGGTCCTCAGATTGAATACAATCACTAAGAAATTGCTCCCTGGCAACAACGTCAAAAACTTGTTGTCAATTTATAAAATATCGCAAGTGGAGGGGTTATAGTAGAATAGCGAGTGTAAATACGGGTCAAACCCAGTGAGATTTGTCAATTTTTTCTTTAAAAAGAATTGCAACCGTCCAACTAGACTAAATGGGATATAGAATAATTATGAACTACACTAAATAAAAGCAACTACGAATAATGAGAGTAACACATGAGATTTGTAAATAATATGAAACAATTAGGATTCGAGGTCTATTTATCACTTAACTAATATTGCACACTAATTTAATGTTGTCATTCCCTTTTTATAACTCAAATTAAACCGACTCTCGTCACGTTTAATTCAGAAAATAAAACATTTAAGTCAAAATATTTTTAATATCTCAAATAGACTTTTAAAATCCATATTCCCTTAGAAAATACAAGTTTTAAAGTTCGCAAATGTATTTAAGCATAGACTATCAAAACAATCAAAGTGCAAGCATAATCCATCAAAAATTACTATTTTTAAATTTCAAAACTTGATACGACAAAACTATTTTGAAGGTTTTAATTTTCACTCTCGTGTCATTTTTAAATTAAATATTGAATCTTTGTTGCAATTAAAATAAGTCGGGAATGAACAATAATTAAATTAGCGTGACAATATTAACTAACTATGACAAACTTCACCCTAATACAAATAGAAGAATCAAGCTACCATAATGATGAACAAAAACAAATTGCAAGAATGAGTATGGATCTTCTTTAATATATCAAACTTACAATAAGTTGTCTCACAAATAATCTTCAATTCTCTAAAAAAAAATGTTAAAAACTTGGTCCTCAGATTGAATACAATCACTAAGAAATTGCTCCCTGGCAACAATGTCAAAAACCTGTTGTCAATTAATAAAATACCGCAAGTGGACGGATTATTGTAGAATAGCGAGTGTAAGTACGGGTCAAACGCACCGAGATTTGTCAATTTTTTCTTTTAAAAGAATTGCAACTGTCAACCTAGACTAAATGGGATATAGAATAATTATGAACTACACTAAATAAAACCAACTACGAATAATGAGAGTAACACATGAGATTTGTAAATAATATGAAACAATTAGGATTCGAGGTCTATTTATCACTTAACTAATATTGCACACTAATTTAATGTTGTATTCTCTTTTTATAACTCAAATTAAACCGACTCTCGTCACGTTTAATTAAAAAAATAAAACATTTAATTCAAAATATTTTTAATATCTCAAATAGACGGTTAAAATCCATATTCCCTTAGAAAATACAAGTTTTAAAGTTCGCAAATGTATTTAAGCATTGACTATCAAAACAATCAAAGTGCAAGCATAATCCATCAAAAATTACAATTTTCAAATTTCAAAACTTGATATGGCAAAACAATTTTGAAGGTTTTAATTTACACTCTCGTGTCATTTTTAAATTAAATATTGAATCTTTGTTGCAATTAAAATAAGTCGGGAATGAACAATAATTAAATTAGCGTGACAATATTAACTAACTATGACAAACTCCACCCTAATACAAACAGAAGAATGAAGCTACCATAATGATGAACAAAAACAAATTGCAAGAATGAGTATGGATCTTCTTTAATATATCAAACTTACAATAAGTTGTCTCACAAATAATCTTCAATTCTCTAAAAAAAAATGTTAAAAACTTGGTCCTCAGATTGAATACAATCACTAAGAAATTGCTCCGTGGCAACAATGTCAAAAACTTGTTGTCAAATAATAAAATATCGCAAGTGGACGGATTATTGTAGAATAGCGAGTGTAAGTACGGGTCAAACGCACCGAGATTTGTCAATTTTTTCTTTTAAAAGAATTGCAACTGTCCAACTAGACTAAATGGGATATCGAATAATTATGAACTACACTAAATAAAAGCAACTACGTATAATGAGAGTAACACATGAAATTTGTAAATAATATGAAACAATTAGGATTCGAGGTCTATTTATCACTTAACTAATATTGCACACTAATTTAATGTTGTATTCTCTTTTTATAACTCAAATTAAACCGACTCTCGTCACGTTTAATTAAAAAAATAAAACATTTAATTCAAAATATTTTTAATATCTCAAATAGACGGTTAAAATCCATATTCCCTTAGAAAATACAAGTTTTAAAGTTCGCAAATGTATTTAAGCATTGACTATCAAAACAATCAAAGTGCAAGCATAATCCATCAAAAATTACTACTTTTAAATTTCAAAACTTGATATGGCAAAACAATTTTGAAGGTTTTAATTTACACTCTCGTGTCATTTTTAAATTAAATATTGAATCTTTGTTGCAATTAAAATAAGTCGGGAATGAACAATAATTAAATTAGCGTGACAATATTAACTAACTATGACAAACTTCACCCTAATACAAATAGAAGAATCAAGCTACCATAATGAAGAACAAAAACAAATTGCAAGAATGAGTATGGATCTTCTTTAATATATCAAACTTACAATAAGTTGTCTCACAAATAATCTTCAATTCTCTAAAAAAAAATGTTAAAAACTTGGTCCTCAGATTGAATACAATCACTAAGAAATTGCTCCGTGGCAACAATGTCAAAAACTTGTTGTCAATTAATAAAATACCGCAAGTGGACGGATTATTGTAGAATAGCGAGTTTAAGTACGGGTCAAACGCACCGAGATTTGTCAATTTTTTCTTTTAAAAGAATTGCAACTGTCCAACTAGAATAAATGGGATATAGAATAATTATGAACTACACTAAATAAAAGCAACTACGAATAATGAGAGTAACACATGAGATTTGTAAATAATATGAAACAATTAGGATTCGAGGTCTATTTATCACTTAACTAATATTGCACAGTAGTTTAATGTTGTATTCTCTTTTTATAACTCAAATTAAACCGACTCTCGTCACGTTTAATTCAGAAAATAAAACATTTAAGTCAAAATATTTTTAATATCTCAAATAGACGGTTAAAATCCATATTCCCTTAGAAAATACAAGTTTTAAAGTTCGCAAATGTATTTAAGCATTGACTATCAAAACAATCAAAGTGCAAGAATAATCCATCAAAAATTACTATTTTTAAATTTCAAAACTTGATACGACAAAACTATTTTGAAGGTTTTAATTTTCACTCTCGTGTCATTTTTAAATTAAATATTGAATCTTTGGTGCAATTAAAATAAGTCGGGAATGAACAATAATTAAATTAGCGTGACAATATTAACTAACTATGATAAACTCCACCCTAATACAAATAGAAGAATCAACCTACCATAATGAAGAACAAAAACAAATTGCAAGAATGAGTAGGGATCTTCTTTAATATATCAAAGTTACAATAAGTTGTCTCACAAATAATGTTCAATTCTCTAAAAAAATGTTAAAAACTTGGTCCTCAGATTGAATACAATCACTAAGAAATTGCTCCCTGGCAACAATGTCAAAAACTTGTTGTCAATTAATAAAATACCGCAAGTGGACGGATTATTGCTGAATAGCGAGTTTAAGTACGGGTCAAACGCACCGAGATTTGTAAATTTTTTCTTTTAAAAGAATTGCAACTGTCCAACTAGAATAAATGGGATATAGAATAATTATGAACTACACTAAATAAAAGCAACTACGAATAATGAGAGTAACACATGAGATTTGTAAATAATATGAAACAATTAGGATTCGAGGTCTATTTATCACTTAACTAATATTGCACAGTAGTTTAATGTTGTATTCTCTTTTTATAACTCAAATTAAACCGACTCTCGTCACGTTTAATTCAGAAAATAAAACATTTAAGTCAAAATATTTTTAATATCTCAAATAGACGGTTAAAATCCATATTCCCTTAGAAAATACAAGTTTTAAAGTTCGCAAATGTATTTGAGCATTGACTATCAAAACAATCAAAGTGCAAGAATAATCCATCAAAAATTACTATTTTTAAATTTCAAAACTTGATACGACAAAACTATTTTGAAGGTTTTAATTTTCACTCTCGTGTCATTTTTAAATTAAATATTGAATCTTTGGTGCAATTAAAATAAGTCGGAAATGAACAATAATTAAATTAGCGTGACAATATTAACTAACTATGATAAACTTCACCCTAATACAAATAGAAGAATCAAGCTACCATAATGAAGAACAAAAACAAATTGCAAGAATGAGTATGGATCTTCTTTAATATATCAAACTTACAATAAGTTGTCTCACAAATAATCTTCAATTCTCTATAAAAAATGATAAAAACTTGGTCCTCAGATTGAATACAATCACTAAGAAATTGCTCCCTGGCAACAACGTCAAAAACTTGTTGTCAATTTATAAAATATCGCAAGTGGAGGGGTTATAGTAGAATAGCGAGTGTAAATACGGGTCAAACCCACCAAGATTTGTCAATTTTTTCTTTTAAATGAATTGCAACTGTCCAACTAGACTAAATGGGATATAGAATAATTATGAACTACACTAAATAAAACCAACTACGAATAATGAGAGTAACACATGAGATTTGTAAATAATATGAAACAATTAGGATTCGAGGTCTATTTATCACTTAACTAATATTGCACACTAGTTTAATGTTGTATTCTCTTTTTATAACTCAAATTAAACCGACTCTCGTCACGTTTAATTCAGAAAATAAAACATTTAAGTCAAAATATTTTTAATATCTCAAATAGACTTTTAAAATCCATATTCCCTTAGAAAATACAAGTTTTAAAGTTCGCAAATGTATTTAAGCATTGACTATCAAAACAATCAAAGTGCAAGCATAATCCATCAAAAATTACTATTTTTAAATTTCAAAACTTGATACGACAAAACTATTTTGAAGGTTTTAATTTTCACTCTCGTGTCATTTTTAAATTAAATATTGAATCTTTGGTGCAATTAAAATAAGTCCGGAATGAACAATAATTAAATTAGCGTGACAATATTAACTAACTATGACAAACTCCACCCTAATACAAATAGAATAATCAAGCTACCATAATGAAGAACAAAAACAAATTGCAAGAATGAGTAGGGATCTTCTTTAATATATCAAACTTACAATAAGTTGTCTCACAAATAATCTTCAATTCTCTAAAAAAATGATAAAAACTTGGTCCTCAGATTGAATACAATCACTAAGAAATTGCTCCCTGGCAACAATGTCAAAAACTTGTTGTCAATTAATAAAATACCGCAAGTGGACGGGTTATTGTAGAATAGCGAGTGTAAGTACGGGTCAAACCCACCGAGATTTGTCAATTTTTTCTTTTAAAAGAATTGCAACTGTCCAACTAGACTAAATGGGATATAGAATAATTATGAACTACACTAAATAAAAGCAACTACGAATATTGAGAGTAACACATGAGATTTGTAAATAATATGAAACAATTAGGATTCGAGGTCTATTTATCACTTAACTAATATTGCACACTAATTTAATGTTGTATTCTCTTTTTATAACACAAATTAAACCGACTCTCGTCATGTTTAATTCAGAAAATAAAACATTTAAGTCAAAATATTTTTAATATCTCAAATAGACGGTTAAAATCCATATTCCCTTAGAAAATACAAGTTTTAAAGTTCGCAAATGTATTTAAGCATTGACTATCAAAACAATCAAAGCGCAAGAATAATCCATCAAAAATTACTATTTTTAAATTTCAAAACTTGATACGACAAAACAATTTTGAAGGTTTTAATTTACACTCTCGTGTCATTTTTAAATTAAATATTGAATCTTTGTTGCAATTAAAATAAGTCAGGAATGAACAATAATTAAATTAGCGTGACAATATTAACTAACTATGATAAACTTCACCCTAATACAAATAGAAGAATCAAGCTACCATAATGAAGAACAAAAACAAATTGCAAGAATGAGTAGGGATCTTCTTTAATATATCAAACTTACAATAAGTTGTCTCACAAATAATCTTCAATTCTCTAAAAAAAATGATAAAAACTTGGTCCTCAGATTAAATACAATCACTAAGAAATTGCTCCCTGGCAACAATGTAAAAACTTGTTGTCAATTAATAAAATACCGCAAGTGGACGGATTATTGTAGAATAGCGAGTGTAAGTACGGGTCAAACGCACCGAGATTTGTCAATTTTTTCTTTTAAAAGAATTGCAACTGTCCAACTAGACTAAATGGGATATAGAATAATTATGAACTACACTAAATAAAAGCAACTACGAATAATGAGAGTAACACATGAGATTTGTAAATAATATGAAACAATTAGGATTCGAGGTCTATTTATCACTTAACTAATATTGCCCACTAATTTAATGTTGTATTCTCTTTTTATAACTCAAATTAAACCAACTCTCGTCACGTTTAATTAAAAAAATAAAACATTTAATTCAAAATATTTTTAATATCTCAAATAGACGGTTAAAATCCATATTCCCTTAGAAAATACAAGTTTTAAAGTTCGCAAATGTATTTAAGCATTGACTATCAAAACAATCAAAGTGCAAGCATAATCCATCAAAAATTACTATTTTTAAATTTCAAAACTTGATACGACAAAACAATTTATAAGGTTTTAATTTACACTCTCGTGTCATTTTTAAATTAAATATTGAATCTTGGTTGCAATTAAAATAAGTTGGGAATGAACAATAATTAAATTAGCGTGACAATATTAACTAACTATGATAAACTTCACCCTAATACAAATAGAAGAATCAAGCTACCATAATGAAGAACAAAAACAAATTGCAAGAATGAGTAGGGATCTTCTTTAACATATCAAACTTACAATAAGTTGTCTCACAAATAATCTTCAATTCTCTAAAAAAAATGATAAAAACTTGGTCCTCAGATTGAATACAATCACTAAGAAATTTCTCCCTGGCAACAATGTAAAAAACTTGTTGTCAATTAATAAAATACCGCAAGTGGACGGATTATTGTAGAATAGCGAGTGTAAGTACGGGTCAAACGCACCGAGATTTGTCAATTTTTTCTTTTAAAAGAATTGCAACTGTCCAACTAGATTAAATGGCATATAGAATAATTATGAACTACACTAAATAAAACCAACTACGAATAATGAGAGTAACACATGAGATTTGTAAATAATATGAAACAATTAGGATTCGAGGTCTATTTATCACTTAACTAATATTGCACACTAATTTAATGTTGTATTCTCTTTTTATAACTCAAATTAAACCGGCTCTCGTCACGTTTAATTAAAAAAATAAAACATTTAATTCAAAATATTTTTAATATCTCAAATAGACGATTAAAATCCATATTCCCTTAGAAAATACAAGTTTTAAAGTTCGCAAATGTATTTAAGCATTGACTATCAAAACAATCAAAGTGCAAGCATAATCCATCAAAAATTTCTATTTTTAAATTTCAAAACTTGATACGACAAAACTATTTTGAAGGTTTTAATTTTCACTCTCGTGTCATTTTTAAATTAAATACTGAATCTTTGTTGCAATTAAAATAAGTCGGGAATGAACAATAATTAAATTAGCGTGACAATATTAACTAACTATGACAAACTTCACCCTAATACAAATAGAAGAATCAAGCTACCATAATGAAGAACAAAAACAAATTGCAAGAATGAGTATGGATCTTCTTTAATATATCAAACTTACAATAAGTTGTCTCACAAATAATCTTCAATTCTCTATAAAAAATGATAAAAACTTGGTCCTCAGATTGAATACAATCACTAAGAAATTGCTCCCTGGCAACAACGTCAAAAACTTGTTGTCAATTTATAAAATATCGCAAGTGGAGGGGTTATAGTAGAATAGCGAGTGTAAATACGGGTCAAACCCAGTGAGATTTGTCAATTTTTTCTTTAAAAAGAATTGCAACCGTCCAACTAGACTAAATGGGATATAGAATAATTATGAACTACACTAAATAAAAGCAACTACGAATAATGAGAGTAACACATGAGATTTGTAAATAATATGAAACAATTAGGATTCGAGGTCTATTTATCACTTAACTAATATTGCACACTAATTTAATGTTGTCATTCCCTTTTTATAACTCAAATTAAACCGACTCTCGTCACGTTTAATTCAGAAAATAAAACATTTAAGTCAAAATATTTTTAATATCTCAAATAGACTTTTAAAATCCATATTCCCTTAGAAAATACAAGTTTTAAAGTTCGCAAATGTATTTAAGCATAGACTATCAAAACAATCAAAGTGCAAGCATAATCCATCAAAAAATACTATTTTTAAATTTCAAAACTTGATACGACAAAACTATTTTGAAGGTTTTAATTTACACTCTCGTGTCATTTTTAAATTAAATATTGAATCTTTGTTGCAATTAAAATAAGTCGGGAATGAACAATAATTAAATTAGCGTGACAATATTAACTAACTATGACAAACTTCACCCTAATACAAATAGAAGAATCAAGCTACCATAATGAAGAACAAAAACAAATTGCAAGAATGAGTATGGATCTTCTTTAATATATCAAACTTACAATAAGTTGTCTCACAAATAATCTTCAATTCTCTAAAAAAAATGATAAAAACTTGGTCCTCAGATTGAATACAATCACTAAGAAATTGCTCCCTGGCAACAACGTCAAAAACTTGTTGTCAATTTACAAAAATACCGCAAGTGGAGGGGTTATGGTAGAATAGCGAGTGTAAGTAAGGGTCAAACCTACCGAGATTTGTCAATTTTTTCTTTAAAAAGAATTGCAACCGTCCAACTAGACTAAATGGGATATAGAATAATTATGAACTACACTAAATAAAACCAACTACGAATAATGAGAGTAACACATGAGTTTTGTAAATAATATGAAACAATTAGGATTCGAGGTCTATTTATCACTTAACTAATATTGCACACTAATTTAATGTTGTATTCTCTTTTTATAACTCAAATTAAACCGACTCTCGTCACGTTTAATTAAAAAAATAAAACATTTAAGTCAAAATATTTTTAATATCTCAAATAGACGGTTAAAATCCATATTCGCTTAGAAAATACAAGTTTTAAAGTTCGCAAATGTATTTAAGCATTGACTATCAAAACAATCAAAGTGCAATCATCATCCATCAAAAATTACTATTTTTAAATTTCAAAACTTGATAGGACAAAACAATTTTGAAGGTTTTAATTTTCACTCTCGTGACATTTTTAAATTAAATATTGAATCTTTGGTGCAATTAAAATAAGTCGGGAATGAACAATAATTAAATTAGCTTGGCAATATTAACTAACTATGATAAATTTCACCCTAATACAAATAGAAGAATCAAGCTACCATAATGATGAACAAAAACAAATTCCAAGAATGAGTAGGGATCTTCTTTAATATATCAAACTTACAATAAGTTATCTCACAAATAATCTTCAATTCTCTAAAAAAAATGATAAAAACTTGGTCCTCACATTAAATACAATCACTAAGAAATTTCTCCCTGGCAACAACGTCAAAAACTTGTTGTCAATTTATAAAATATCGCAAGTGGACGGGTTATGGTAGAATAGCGAGTGTAAGTACGAGTCAAACCCACTGAGATTTGTCAATTTTTTCTTTAAAAAGAATTGCAACCGTCCAACTAGACTAAATGGGATATAGAATAATTATGAACTACACTAAATAAAAGCAACTACGAATAATGAGAGTAACACATGAGATTTGTAAATAATATGAAACAATTAGGATTCGAGGTCTATTTATCACTTAACTAATATTGCACACTAAATTAATGTTGTCATTCCCTTTTTATAACTCAAATTAAACCGACTCTCGTCACGTTTAATTAAAAAAATAAAACATTTAAGTCAAAATATTTTTAATATCTCAAATAGACGGTTAAAATCCATATTCCCTTAGAAAATACAAGTTTTAAAGTTCGCAAATGTATTTAAGCATTGACTATCAAAACAATCAAAGTGAGGGCATAATCCATCAAAAATTACTATTTTTAAATTTCAAAACTTGAAATGACAAAACAATTTTGAAGGTTTTAATTTACACTCTCGTGTCATTTTTAAATTAAATATTGAATCTTTGTTGCAATTAAAATAAGTCGGGAATGAACAATAATTGAATTAGCGTGACAATAATAACTAACTATGATAAACTTCACCCTAATACAAATAGAAGAATCAAGCTACCATAATGAAGAACAAAAACAAATTGCAAGAATGAGTAGGGATCTTCTTTAATATATCAAACTTACAATAAGTTGTCTCACAATTAATCTTCTATTCTCTAAAAAAAATGATAAAAACTTGGTCCTCAGATTGAATACAATCACTAAGAAATTGCTCCCTGGCAATAATGTCAAAAACTTGTTGTCAATTAATAAAATACCGCAAGTGGACGAGTTATTGTAGAATAGCGAGTGTAAGTACGGGTCAAACCCACCGAGATTTGTCAATTTTTTCTTTTAAAAGAATTGCAACTGTCCAACTAGACTAAATGGGATATAGAATAATTATGAACTACACTAAATAAAACCAACTACGAATAATGAGAGTAACACATGAGATTTGTAAATAATATGAAACAATTAGGATTCGAGGTTTATTTATCACTTAACTAATATTGCACACTAATTTAATGTTGTATTCTCTTTTTATAGCTCAAATTAAACCGACTCTCGTCACGTTTAATTCAGAAAATAAAACATTTAAGTCAAAATATTTTTAATATCTCAAATAGACGGTTAAAATCCATATTCCCTTAGAAAATACAAGTTTTAAAGTTCGCAAATGTTTTTAATCATTGACTATCAAAACAATCAAAGTGCAAGCATAATCCATTAAAAATTACTATTTTTAAATTTCAAAACTTGATAGGACAAAACAATTTTGAAGGTTTTAATTTACACTCTCGTGTCATTTTTAAATTAAATATTGAATCTTGGTTGCAATTAAAATAAGTTGGGAATGAACAATAATTAAATTAGCGTGACAATATTAACTAACTATGATAAACTTCACCCTAATACAAATAGAAGAATCAAGCTACCATAATGAAGAACAAAAACAAATTGCAAGAATGAGTAGGGATCTTCTTTAACATATCAAACTTACAATAAGTTGTCTCACAAATAATCTTCAATTCTCTAAAAAAAATGATAAAAACTTGGTCCTCAGATTGAATACAATCACTAAGAAATTTCTCCCTGGCAACAATGTAAAAAACTTGTTGTCAATTAATAAAATACCGCAAGTGGACGGATTATTGTAGAATAGCGAGTGTAAGTACGGGTCAAACGCACCGAGATTTGTCAATTTTTTCTTTTAAAAGAATTGCAACTGTCCAACTAGATTAAATGGCATATAGAATAATTATGAACTACACTAAATAAAACCAACTACGAATAATGAGAGTAACACATGAGATTTGTAAATAATATGAAACAATTAGGATTCGAGGTCTATTTATCACTTAACTAATATTGCACACTAATTTAATGTTGTATTCTCTTTTTATAACTCAAATTAAACCGGCTCTCGTCACGTTTAATTAAAAAAATAAAACATTTAATTCAAAATATTTTTAATATCTCAAATAGACGATTAAAATCCATATTCCCATAGAAAATACAAGTTTTAAAGTTCGCAAATGTATTTAAGCATTGACTATCAAAACAATCAAAGTGCAAGCATAATCCATCAAAAATTTCTATTTTTAAATTTCAAAACTTGATACGACAAAACTATTTTGAAGGTTTTAATTTTCACTCTCGTGTCATTTTTAAATTAAATACTGAATCTTTGTTGCAATTAAAATAAGTCGGGAATGAACAATAATTAAATTAGCGTGACAATATTAACTAACTATGACAAACTTCACCCTAATACAAATAGAAGAATCAAGCTACCATAATGAAGAACAAAAACAAATTGCAAGAATGAGTATGGATCTTCTTTAATATATCAAACTTACAATAAGTTGTCTCACAAATAATCTTCAATTCTCTATAAAAAATGATAAAAACTTGGTCCTCAGATTGAATACAATCACTAAGAAATTGCTCCCTGGCAACAACGTCAAAAACTTGTTGTCAATTTATAAAATATCGCAAGTGGAGGGGTTATAGTAGAATAGCGAGTGTAAATACGGGTCAAACCCAGTGAGATTTGTCAATTTTTTCTTTAAAAAGAATTGCAACCGTCCAACTAGACTAAATGGGATATAGAATAATTATGAACTACACTAAATAAAAGCAACTACGAATAATGAGAGTAACACATGAGATTTGTAAATAATATGAAACAATTAGGATTCGAGGTCTATTTATCACTTAACTAATATTGCACACTAATTTAATGTTGTCATTCCCTTTTTATAACTCAAATTAAACCGACTCTCGTCACGTTTAATTCAGAAAATAAAACATTTAAGTCAAAATATTTTTAATATCTCAAATAGACTTTTAAAATCCATATTCCCTTAGAAAATACAAGTTTTAAAGTTCGCAAATGTATTTAAGCATAGACTATCAAAACAATCAAAGTGCAAGCATAATCCATCAAAAAATACTATTTTTAAATTTCAAAACTTGATATGGCAAAACAATTTTGAAGGTTTTAATTTACACTCTCGTGTCATTTTTAAATTAAATATTGAATCTTTGTTGCAATTAAAATAAGTCGGGAATGAACAATAATTAAATTAGCGTGACAATATTAACTAACTATGACAAACTTCACCCTAATACAAATAGAAGAATCAAGCTACCATAATGAAGAACAAAAACAAATTGCAAGAATGAGTATGGATCTTCTTTAATATATCAAACTTACAATAAGTTGTCTCACAAATAATCTTCAATTCTCTAAAAAAAATGATAAAAACTTGGTCCTCAGATTGAATACAATCACTAAGAAATTGCTCCCTGGCAACAACGTCAAAAACTTGTTGTCAATTTACAAAAATACCGCAAGTGGAGGGGTTATGGTAGAATAGCGAGTGTAAGTAAGGGTCAAACCTACCGAGATTTGTCAATTTTTTCTTTAAAAAGAATTGCAACCGTCCAACTAGACTAAATGGGATATAGAATAATTATGAACTACACTAAATAAAACCAACTACGAATAATGAGAGTAACACATGAGTTTTGTAAATAATATGAAACAATTAGGATTCGAGGTCTATTTATCACTTAACTAATATTGCACACTAATTTAATGTTGTATTCTCTTTTTATAACTCAAATTAAACCGACTCTCGTCACGTTTAATTAAAAAAATAAAACATTTAAGTCAAAATATTTTTAATATCTCAAATAGACGGTTAAAATCCATATTCGCTTAGAAAATACAAGTTTTAAAGTTCGCAAATGTATTTAAGCATTGACTATCAAAACAATCAAAGTGCAATCATCATCCATCAAAAATTACTATTTTTAAATTTCAAAACTTGATAGGACAAAACAATTTTGAAGGTTTTAATTTTCACTCTCGTGACATTTTTAAATTAAATATTGAATCTTTGGTGCAATTAAAATAAGTCGGGAATGAACAATAATTAAATTAGCTTGGCAATATTAACTAACTATGATAAATTTCACCCTAATACAAATAGAAGAATCAAGCTACCATAATGATGAACAAAAACAAATTCCAAGAATGAGTAGGGATCTTCTTTAATATATCAAACTTACAATAAGTTATCTCACAAATAATCTTCAATTCTCTAAAAAAAATGATAAAAACTTGGTCCTCACATTAAATACAATCACTAAGAAATTTCTCCCTGGCAACAACGTCAAAAACTTGTTGTCAATTTATAAAATATCGCAAGTGGACGGGTTATGGTAGAATAGCGAGTGTAAGTACGAGTCAAACCCACTGAGATTTGTCAATTTTTTCTTTAAAAAGAATTGCAACCGTCCAACTAGACTAAATGGGATATAGAATAATTATGAACTACACTAAATAAAAGCAACTACGAATAATGAGAGTAACACATGAGATTTGTAAATAATATGAAACAATTAGGATTCGAGGTCTATTTATCACTTAACTAATATTGCACACTAAATTAATGTTGTCATTCCCTTTTTATAACTCAAATTAAACCGACTCTCGTCACGTTTAATTAAAAAAATAAAACATTTAAGTCAAAATATTTTTAATATCTCAAATAGACGGTTAAAATCCATATTCCCTTAGAAAATACAAGTTTTAAAGTTCGCAAATGTATTTAAGCATTGACTATCAAAACAATCAAAGTGAGGGCATAATCCATCAAAAATTACTATTTTTAAATTTCAAAACTTGAAATGACAAAACAATTTTGAAGGTTTTAATTTACACTCTCGTGTCATTTTTAAATTAAATATTGAATCTTTGTT
Organism: Sambucus nigra; assembly: GCA_949130495.1. Classification (NCBI taxonomy): domain Eukaryota; kingdom Viridiplantae; phylum Streptophyta; class Magnoliopsida; order Dipsacales; family Adoxaceae; genus Sambucus; species Sambucus nigra. The sequence continues at coordinate 32,077,666 of OX422217.1, read as the reverse complement.
GCAATTAAAATAAGTCGGGAATGAACAATAATTGAATTAGCGTGACAATAATAACTAACTATGATAAACTTCACCCTAATACAAATAGAAGAATCAAGCTACCATAATGAAGAACAAAAACAAATTGCAAGAATGAGTAGGGATCTTCTTTAATATATCAAACTTACAATAAGTTGTCTCACAATTAATCTTCTATTCTCTAAAAAAAATGATAAAAACTTGGTCCTCAGATTGAATACAATCACTAAGAAATTGCTCCCTGGCAATAATGTCAAAAACTTGTTGTCAATTAATAAAATACCGCAAGTGGACGAGTTATTGTAGAATAGCGAGTGTAAGTACGGGTCAAACCCACCGAGATTTGTCAATTTTTTCTTTTAAAAGAATTGCAACTGTCCAACTAGACTAAATGGGATATAGAATAATTATGAACTACACTAAATAAAACCAACTACGAATAATGAGAGTAACACATGAGATTTGTAAATAATATGAAACAATTAGGATTCGAGGTTTATTTATCACTTAACTAATATTGCACACTAATTTAATGTTGTATTCTCTTTTTATAGCTCAAATTAAACCGACTCTCGTCACGTTTAATTCAGAAAATAAAACATTTAAGTCAAAATATTTTTAATATCTCAAATAGACGGTTAAAATCCATATTCCCTTAGAAAATACAAGTTTTAAAGTTCGCAAATGTTTTTAATCATTGACTATCAAAACAATCAAAGTGCAAGCATAATCCATTAAAAATTACTATTTTTAAATTTCAAAACTTGATAGGACAAAACAATTTTGAAGGTTTTAATTTACACTCTCGTGTCATTTTCAAATTAAATATTGAATCTTTGTTGCAATTAAAATAAGTCGGGAACGAACAATAATTAAATTAGCTTGACAATATCAACTAACTATGATAAACTTCACACGAATACAAATAGAAGAATCAAGATACCATAATGAAGAACAAAAACAAATTGCAAGAATGAGTTGGGATCTTCTTTAATATATCAAACTTACAATAAGTTGTCTCACAAATAATCTTCAATTCTCTAAAAAAAATGATAAAAACTTGGTCCTCAGATTGAATACCATCACTAAGAAATTGCTCCCTAGCAACAACGTCAAAAACTTGTTGTCAATTTATAAAATACCGCAAGTGGAGGGCTTATGGTAGAATAACGAGTGTAAGTACGGGTCAAACATACAGAGATTTGTCAATTTTTTCTTTAAAAAGAATTGCAACCGTCCAACTAGACTAAATGGGATATAGAATAATTATGAACTACACTAAATAAAAGCAACTACGAATAATGAGAGTAACACATGAGATTTGTAAATAATATGAAACAATTAGGATTCGAGGTCTATTTATCACTTAACTAATATTGCACACTAATTTAATGTTGTCATTCCCTTTTTATAACTCAAATTAAACCGACTCTCGTCACGTTTAATTAAAAAAATAAAACATTTAAGTCAAAATATTTTTAATATCTCAAATAGACGGTTAAAATCCATATTCCCTTAGAAAATACAAGTTTTAAAGTTCGCAAATTTATTTAAGCATTGACTATCAAAACAATCGAAGTGCAAGCATAATCCATCAAAAATTACTATTTTTAAATTTCAAAACTTGATATGACAAAACAATTTTGAAGGTTTTAAAACACACTCTCGTGTCATTTTTAAATTAAATATCGAATCTTTGTTGCAATTAAAATAAGTCGAGAATGAACAATAATTAAATTAGCGTGGCAATATTAACTAACTATGATAAACTTCACCCTAATACAAATAGAAGAATCAAGCTACCATAATGATGAACAAAAACAAATTGCAAGAATGAGTAGGGATCTTCTTTAATATATCAAACTTACAATAAGTTGTCTCACAAATAATCTTCAATTCTCTAAAAAAAATGATAAAAACTTGGTCATCAGATTGAATACAATCACTTGTTGTCAATTTATAAAATATCGCAAGTGGAGGGGTTATGGTAGAATAGCGAGTGTAAGTACGGGTCATACCCACTGAGATTTGTCAATTTTTTCTTTAAAAAGAATTGCAACCGTCCAACTAGACTAAATGGTATATAGAATAATTATGAACTACACTAAATAAAAGCAACTACGAATAATGAGAGTAACACATGAGATTTGTAAACAATATGAAACAATTAGGATTCGAGGTCTATTTATCACTTAACTAATATTGCACACTAATTTAATGTTGTCATTCCCTTTTTATAACTCAAATTAAACCAACTCTCATCACGTTTAATTAAAAAATAAAACATTTAAGTCAAAATATTTTTAAAATCTCAAATAGACGGTTAAAATCCATATTTCCTTAGAAAATACAAGTTTTAAAGTTCGCATATGTATTTAAGCATTGACTATCAAAACAATCAAAGTGCAAGCATAATCCATCAAAAATTACTATTTTTAAATTTCAAAACTTGATATGACAAAACAATTTTGAAGGTTTTAAAACACTCTCGTGTCATTTTAAATTAAATATCGAATCTTTGTTGCAATTATAATAAGTCGAGAATGAACAATAATTAAATTAGCGTGGCAATATTAACTAACTATGATAAACTTCACCCTAATACAAATAGAAGAATCAAGCTACCATAATGATGAACACAAACAAATTGCAAGAATGAGTAGGGATCTTCTTTAATATATCAAACTTACAATAAGTTGCCTCACAAATAATCTTCAATTCTCTAAAAAAAATGATAAAAACTTGGCTCTCAGATTGAATACAATCACTAAGAAATTGCTTCCTCGCAACAACGTCAAAAACTTGTTGTCGATTTATAAAATATCGCAAGTGGACGGGTTAATGTAGAATAGCGAGTGTAAGTACGGGTCAAACCCACTGAGATTTGTCAATTTTTTCTTTTAAAAGAATTGCAACTGTCCAACTAGACTAAATGGGGTAGAGAATAATTATGAACTACACTAAATAAAAGAAACTATGAATAACGAGAGTAACACATGAGATTTGTAAATAATATGAAACAATTAGGATTCGAGGTCTATTTATCACTTAACTAAAATTGCACACTAATTTAATGTAGTCATTCCCTTTCTATAACTCAAATTAAACCGACTCTCGTCGCGTTTAATTAAGAAAATAAAACATTTAAGTCAAAATATTTTTAGTATCTCTAATAGACGGTAAAAATCCATATTCCCTTAGAAAATACATGTTTTAAAGTTCGCAAATGTATTTAAGCATTGACTATCAAAACAATCAAAGTGCAAGCATAATCCATCAAAAAATACTATTTTTAAATTTCAAAACTTGATATGACAAAACAATTTTGAAGGTTTTAAACACACTCTCGTGTCATTTTAAATTAAATATCGAATCTTTGTTGCAATTAAAATAAGTCGGGGATGAACCATAATTAAATTAGCATGACAATATTAATTAACCATGATAAACTTCACCCTAATAGAAATAGAAGAATCAAGCTTCCATAATGAAGAACAAAAAACAAATTGCAAGAATGAGTAGGGATCTTCTTTAATATATCAAACTTACAATAAGTTGTCTCACAAATAATCTTCAGTTCTCTAAAAAAAATGATAAAAATTTGGCCCTCATATTGAATACAATCACTAAGAAATTGCTCCCTGTCAACAACGTCAAAAACTTGTTGTCAATTTATAAAATAACGCAAGTGGACGGGTTATTGTAGAATAGCGAGTGTAAGTACGGGTCAAACCTACAGAGATTTGTCAATTTTTTCTTTAAAAAGAATTTCAACTATCCAACTAGACTAAATGGAGTAGAGAATAATTATGAACTACACTAAATAAAAGCAACTACGAATAATGAGAGTAACACATGAGATTTGTAAATAATATGAAACAATTAGGATTCGAGGTCTATTTATCACTTAACTAATATTGCACACTAATTTAATGTTGTCATTCCCTTTTTATAACTCAAATTAAACCGACTCTCGTCACGTTTAATTAAAAAAATAAAACATTTAAGTCAAAATATTTTTAATATCTCAAATAGACGGTTAAAATCCCTATTCACTTAGAAAATATAAGTTTTAAAGTTCGCAAATGTATTTAAGCATTGACTATCAAAACAATCAAAGTGCAAGCATAATCCATCAAAAATTACTATTTTTAAATTTCAAAACTTGATATGAAAAAACAATTTTGAAGGTTTTAAAACACACTCTCGTGTCATTTTAAATTAAATATCGAATCTTTGTTGCAATTAAAATAAGTCGAGAATGAACAATAATTAAATTAGCATGGCAATATTAACTAACTATGATAAACTTCACCCTAATACAAATAGAAGAATCAAGCTACCATAATGATGAACAAAAACAAATTGCAAGAATGAGTAGGGATCTTCTTTAATATATCAAACTTACAATAAGTTGTCTCACAAATAATCTTCAATTCTCTAAAAAAAATGATAAAAACTTGGTCCTTAGATTGAATACAATCAGTAAGAAATTGCTTCCTGGCAACAACGTCAAAAACTTGTTGTCGATTTATAAAATATCGCAAGTGGACGGGTTAATGTAGAATAGCGAGTGTAAGTACGGGTCAAACCCACTGAGATTTGTCAATTTTTTCTTTTAAAAGAATTGCAACTGTCCAACTAGACTAAATGGGGTAGAGAATAATTATGAACTACACTAAATAAAAGAAACTATGAATAACGAGAGTAACACATGAGATTTGTAAATAATATGAAACAATTAGGATTCGAGGTCTATTTATCACTTAACTAAAATTGCACACTAATTTAATGTAGTCATTCCCTTTCTATAACTCAAATTAAACCGACTCTCGTCGCGTTTAATTCAGAAAATAAAACATTTAAGTCAAAATATTTTTAGTATCTCTAATAGACGGTAAAAATCCATATTCCCTTAGAAAATACATGTTTTAAAGTTCGCAAATGTATTTAAGCATTGACTATCAAAACAATCAAAGTGCAAGCATAATCCATCAAAAAATACTATTTTTAAATTTCAAAACTTGATATGACAAAACAATTTTGAAGGTTTCAAAACACACTCTCGTGTCATTTTAAATTAAATATCGAATCTTTGTTGCAATTAAAATAAGTCGGGGATGAACCATAATTAAATTAGCATGACAATATTAATTAACCATGGTAAACTTCACCCTAATAGAAATAGAAGAATCAAGCTACCATAATGAAGAACAAAAAACAAATTGCAAGAATGAGTAGGGATCTTCTTTAACATATCAAACTTACAATAAGTTGTCTCACAAATAATCTTCAGTTCTCTAAAAAAAATGATAAAAATTTGGCCCTCATATTGAATACAATCACTAAGAAATTGCTCCCTGTCAACAACGTCAAAAACTTGTTGTCAATTTATAAAATAACGCAAGTGGACGGGTTATTGTAGAATAGCGAGTGTAAGTACGGGTCAAACCTACAGAGATTTGTCAATTTTTTCTTTTAAAATAATTTCAACTATCCAACTAGACTAAATGGGGTAGAGAATAATTATGAACTACACTAAATAAACGCAACTACGAATAATGAGAGTAACACATGAGATTTGTAAATAATATGAAACAATTAGGATTCGAGGTCTATTTATCACTTAACTAATATTGCACACTAATTTAATGTTGTCATTCCCTTTTTATAACTCAAATTAAACCGACTCTCGTCACGTTTAATTAAAAAAATAAAACATTTAAGTCAAAATATTTTTAATATCTCAAATAGACGGTTAAAATCCCTATTCACTTAGAAAATATAAGTTTTAAAGTTCGCAAATGTATTTAAGCATTGACTATCAAAACAATCAAAGTGCAAGCATAATCCATCAAAAATTACTATTTTTAAATTTCAAAACTTGATATGAAAAAACAATTTTGAAGGTTTTAAAACACACTCTCGTGTCATTTTAAATTAAATATCGAATCTTTGTTGCAATTAAAATAAGTCGAGAATGAACAATAATTAAATTAGCATGGCAATATTAACTAACTATGATAAACTTCACCCTAATACAAATAGAAGAATCAAGCTACCATAATGATGAACAAAAACAAATTGCAAGAATGAGTAGGGATCTTCTTTAATATATCAAACTTACAATAAGTTGTCTCACAAATAATCTTCAATTCTCTAAAAAAAATGATAAAAACTTGGCTCTGAAATTGAACACAATCACTAAGAAATTGCTTCCTGGCAACAACGTCAAAAAATTGTTGTCGATTTATAAAATATCGCAAGTGGACGGGTTAATGTAGAATAGCGAGTGTAAGTACGGGTCAAACCCACTGAGATTTGTCAATTTTTTCTTTTAAAAGAATTGCAACTGTCCAACTAGACTAAATGGGGTAGAGAATAATTATGAACTACACTAAATAAAAGTGACTATGAATAACGAGAGTAACACATGAGATTTGTAAATAATATGAAACAATTAGTATTCGAGGTCTATTTATCACTTAACTAATATTGCACACTAATTTAATGTTGTATTCTCTTTTTATAACTCAAATTAAACCGACTCTCGTCGCGTTTAATTCAGAAAATAAAACATTTAAGTCAAAATATTTTTAGTATCTCTAATAGACGGTAAAAATCCATATTCCCTTAGAAAATACATGTTTTAAAGTTCGCAAATGTATTTAAGCATTGACTATCAAAACAATCAAAGTGCAAGCATAATTCATCAAAAAATACTATTTTTAAATTTCAAAACTTGATATGACAAAACAATTTTGAAGGTTTCAAAACACACTCTCGTGTCATTTTAAATTATATATCGAATCTTTGTTGCAATTAAAATAAGTCGGGGATGAACCATAATTAAATTAGCATGACAATATTAATTAACCATGGTAAACTTCACCCTAATAGAAATAGAAGAATCAAGCTACCTTAATGAAGAACAAAAAACAAATTGCAAGAATGAGTAGGGATCTTCTTTAATATATCAAACTTACAATAAGTTGTCTCACAAATAATCTTCAGTTCTCTAAAAAAAATGATAAAAATTTGGCCCTCATATTGAATACAATCACTAAGAAATTGCTCCCTGTCAACAACGTCAAAAACTTGTTGTCAATTTATAAAATAACGCAAGTGGACGGGTTATTGTAGAATAGCGAGTGTAAGTACGGGTCAAACCTACAGAGATTTGTCAATTTTTTCTTTAAAAAGAATTTCAACTATCCAACTAGACTAAATGGGGTAGAGAATAATTATGAACTACACTAAATAAAAGCAACTACGAATAATGAGAGTAACACATGAGATTTGTAAATAATATGAAACAATTAGGATTCGAGGTCTATTTATCACTTAACTAATATTGCACACTAATTTAATGTTGTCATTCCCTTTTTATAACTCAAATTAAACCGACTCTCGTCACGTTTAATTAAAAAAATAAAACATTTAAGTCAAAATATTTTTAATATCTCAAATAGACGGTTAAAATCCCTATTCACTTAGAAAATATAAGTTTTAAAGTTCGCAAATGTATTTAAGCATTGACTATCAAAACAATCAAAGTGCAAGCATAATCCATCAAAAATTACTATTTTTAAATTTCAAAACTTGATATGAAAAAACAATTTTGAAGGTTTTAAAACACACTCTCGTGTCATTTTAAATTAAATATCGAATCTTTGTTGCAATTAAAATAAGTCGAGAATGAACAATAATTAAATTAGCATGGCAATATTAACTAACTATGATAAACTTCACCCTAATACAAATAGAAGAATCAAGCTACCATAATGATGAACAAAAACAAATTGCAAGAATGAGTAGGGATCTTCTTTAATATATCAAACTTACAATAAGTTGTCTCACAAATAATCTTCAATTCTCTAAAAAAAATGATAAAAACTTGGTCCTTAGATTGAATACAATCACTAAGAAATTGCTTCCTGGCAACAACGTCAAAAACTTGTTGTCGATTTATAAAATATCGCAAGTGGACGGGTTAATGTAGAATAGCGAGTGTAAGTACGGGTCAAACCCACTGAGATTCGTCAATTTTTTCTTTTAAAAGAATTGCAACTGTCCAACTAGACTAAATGGGGTAGAGAATAATTATGAACTACACTAAATAAAAGAAACTATGAATAACGAGAGTAACACATGAGATTTGTAAATAATATGAAACAATTAGGATTCGAGGTCTATTTATCACTTAACTAAAATTGCACACTAATTTAATGTAGTCATTCCCTTTCTATAACTCAAATTAAACCGACTCTCGTCGCGTTTAATTCAGAAAATAAAACATTTAAGTCAAAATATTTTTAGTATCTCTAATAGACGGTAAAAATCCATATTCCCTTAGAAAATACATGTTTTAAAGTTCGCAAATGTATTTAAGCATTGACTATCAAAACAATCAAAGTGCAAGCATAATCCATCAAAAAATACTATTTTTAAATTTCAAAACTTGATATGACAAAACAATTTTGAAGGTTTCAAAACACACTCTCGTGTCATTTTAAATTAAATATCGAATCTTTGTTGCAATTAAAATAAGTCGGGGATGAACCATAATTAAATTAGCATGACAATATTAATTAACCATGGTAAACTTCACCCTAATAGAAATAGAAGAATCAAGCTACCATAATGAAGAACAAAAAACAAATTGCAAGAATGAGTAGGGATCTTCTTTAACATATCAAACTTACAATAAGTTGTCTCACAAATAATCTTCAGTTCTCTAAAAAAAATGATAAAAATTTGGCCCTCATATTGAATACAATCACTAAGAAATTGCTCCCTGTCAACAACGTCAAAAACTTGTTGTCAATTTATAAAATAACGCAAGTGGACGGGTTATTGTAGAATAGCGAGTGTAAGTACGGGTCAAACCTACAGAGATTTGTCAATTTTTTCTTTAAAAAGAATTTCAACTATCCAACTAGACTAAATGGGGTAGAGAATAATTATGAACTACACTAAATAAAAGCAACTACGAATAATGAGAGTAACACATGAGATTTGTAAATAATATGAAACAATTAGGATTCGAGGTCTATTTACCACTTAACTAATATTGCACACTAATTTAATGTTGTCATTCCCTTTTTATAACTCAAATTAAACCGACTCTCGTCACGTTTAATTAAAAAAATAAAACATTTAAGTCAAAATATTTTTAATATCTCAAATAGACGGTTAAAATCCCTATTCACTTAGAAAATATAAGTTTTAAAGTTCGCAAATGTATTTAAGCATTGACTATCAAAACAATCAAAGTGCAAGCATAATCCATCAAAAATTACTATTTTTAAATTTCAAAACTTGATATGAAAAAACAATTTTGAAGGTTTTAAAACACACTCTCGTGTCATTTTAAATTAAATATCGAATCTTTGTTGCAATTAAAATAAGTCGAGAATGAACAATAATTAAATTAGCATGGCAATATTAACTAACTATCAAAAAAAAAAAAAAAAAATATTAACTAACTATGATAAACTTCACCCTAATACAAATAGAAGAATCAAGCTACCATAATGATGAACAAAAACAAATTGCAAGAATGAGTAGGGATCTTCTTTAATATATCAAACTTACAATAAGTTGTCTCACAAATAATCTTCAATTCTCTAAAAAAAATGATAAAAACTTGGCTCTGAAATTGAACACAATCACTAAGAAATTGCTTCCTGGCAACAACGTCAAAAAATTGTTGTCGATTTATAAAATATCGCAAGTGGACGGGTTAATGTAGAATAGCGAGTGTAAGTACGGGTCAAACCCACTGAGATTTGTCAATTTTTTCTTTTAAAAGAATTGCAACTGTCCAACTAGACTAAATGGGGTAGAGAATAATTATGAACTACACTAAATAAAAGTGACTATGAATAAAGAGAGTAACACATGAGATTTGTAAATAACGAGAGTAACTTGATATGGCAAAACAATTTTGAAGGTTTTAATTTACACTCTCGTGTCATTTTTAAATTAAATATTGAATCTTTGTTGCAATTAAAATAAGTCGGGAATGAACAATAATTAAATTAGCGTGACAATATTAACTAACTATGACAAACTTCACCCTAATACAAATAGAAGAATCAAGCTACCATAATGAAGAACAAAAACAAATTGCAAGAATGAGTATGGATCTTCTTTAATATATCAAACTTACAATAAGTTGTCTCACAAATAATCTTCAATTCTCTAAAAAAAAATGTTAAAAACTTGGTCCTCAGATTGAATACAATCACTAAGAAATTGCTCCCTGGCAACAATGTCAAAAACTTGTTGTCAATTAATAAAATACCGCAAGTGGACGGATTATTGTAGAATAGCGAGTGTAAGTACGGGTCAAACGCACCGAGATTTGTCAATTTTTTCTTTTAAAAGAATTGCAACTGTCAACCTAGACTAAATGGGATATAGAATAATTATGAACTACACTAAATAAAACCAACTACGAATAATGAGAGTAACACATGAGATTTGTAAATAATATGAAACAATTAGGATTCGAGGTCTATTTATCACTTAACTAATATTGCACACTAATTTAATGTTGTATTCTCTTTTTATAACTCAAATTAAACCGACTCTCGTCACGTTTAATTAAAAAAATAAAACATTTAATTCAAAATATTTTTAATATCTCAAATAGACGGTTAAAATCCATATTCCCTTAGAAAATACAAGTTTTAAAGTTCGCAAATGTATTTAAGCATTGACTATCAAAACAATCAAAGTGCAAGCATAATCCATCAAAAATTACAATTTTCAAATTTCAAAACTTGATATGGCAAAACAATTTTGAAGGTTTTAATTTACACTCTCGTGTCATTTTTAAATTAAATATTGAATCTTTGTTGCAATTAAAATAAGTCGGGAATGAACAATAATTAAATTAGCGTGACAATATTAACTAACTATGACAAACTTCACCCTAATACAAACAGAAGAATGAAGCTACCATAATGATGAACAAAAACAAATTGCAAGAATGAGTATGGATCTTCTTTAATATATCAAACTTACAATAAGTTGTCTCACAAATAATCTTCAATTCTCTAAAAAAAAATGTTAAAAACTTGGTCCTCAGATTGAATACAATCACTAAGAAATTGCTCCGTGGCAACAATGTCAAAAACTTGTTGTCAAATAATAAAATATCGCAAGTGGACGGATTATTGTAGAATAGCGAGTGTAAGTACGGGTCAAACGCACCGAGATTTGTCAATTTTTTCTTTTAAAAGAATTGCAACTGTCCAACTAGACTAAATGGGATATCGAATAATTATGAACTACACTAAATAAAAGCAACTACGTATAATGAGAGTAACACATGAAATTTGTAAATAATATGAAACAATTAGGATTCGAGGTCTATTTATCACTTAACTAATATTGCACACTAATTTAATGTTGTATTCTCTTTTTATAACTCAAATTAAACCGACTCTCGTCACGTTTAATTAAAAAAATAAAACATTTAATTCAAAATATTTTTAATATCTCAAATAGACGGTTAAAATCCATATTCCCTTAGAAAATACAAGTTTTAAAGTTCGCAAATGTATTTAAGCATTGACTATCAAAACAATCAAAGTGCAAGCATAATCCATCAAAAATTACTACTTTTAAATTTCAAAACTTGATATGGCAAAACAATTTTGAAGGTTTTAATTTACACTCTCGTGTCATTTTTAAATTAAATATTGAATCTTTGTTGCAATTAAAATAAGTCGGGAATGAACAATAATTAAATTAGCGTGACAATATTAACTAACTATGACAAACTTCACCCTAATACAAATAGAAGAATCAAGCTACCATAATGAAGAACAAAAACAAATTGCAAGAATGAGTATGGATCTTCTTTAATATATCAAACTTACAATAAGTTGTCTCACAAATAATCTTCAATTCTCTAAAAAAAAATGTTAAAAACTTGGTCCTCAGATTGAATACAATCACTAAGAAATTGCTCCCTGGCAACAATGTCAAAAACTTGTTGTCAATTAATAAAATACCGCAAGTGGACGGATTATTGTAGAATAGCGAGTTTAAGTACGGGTCAAACGCACCGAGATTTGTCAATTTTTTCTTTTAAAAGAATTGCAACTGTCCAACTAGAATAAATGGGATATAGAATAATTATGAACTACACTAAATAAAAGCAACTACGAATAATGAGAGTAACACATGAGATTTGTAAATAATATGAAACAATTAGGATTCGAGGTCTATTTATCACTTAACTAATATTGCACAGTAGTTTAATGTTGTATTCTCTTTTTATAACTCAAATTAAACCGACTCTCGTCACGTTTAATTCAGAAAATAAAACATTTAAGTCAAAATATTTTTAATATCTCAAATAGACGGTTAAAATCCATATTCCCTTAGAAAATACAAGTTTTAAAGTTCGCAAATGTATTTAAGCATTGACTATCAAAACAATCAAAGTGCAAGAATAATCCATCAAAAATTACTATTTTTAAATTTCAAAACTTGATACGACAAAACTATTTTGAAGGTTTTAATTTTCACTCTCGTGTCATTTTTAAATTAAATATTGAATCTTTGGTGCAATTAAAATATGTCGGGAATGAACAATAATTAAATTAGCGTGACAATATTAACTAACTATGATAAACTCCACCCTAATACAAATAGAAGAATCAACCTACCATAATGAAGAACAAAAACAAATTGCAAGAATGAGTAGGGATCTTCTTTAATATATCAAAGTTACAATAAGTTGTCTCACAAATAATGTTCAATTCTCTAAAAAAATGTTAAAAACTTGGTCCTCAGATTGAATACAATCACTAAGAAATTGCTCCCTGGCAACAATGTCAAAAACTTGTTGTCAATTAATAAAATACCGCAAGTGGACGGATTATTGCAGAATAGCGAGTTTAAGTACGGGTCAAACGCACCGAGATTTGTAAATTTTTTCTTTTAAAAGAATTGCAACTGTCCAACTAGAATAAATGGGATATAGAATAATTATGAACTACACTAAATAAAAGCAACTACGAATAATGAGAGTAACACATGAGATTTGTAAATAATATGAAACAATTAGGATTCGAGGTCTATTTATCACTTAACTAATATTGCACAGTAGTTTAATGTTGTATTCTCTTTTTATAACTCAAATTAAACCGACTCTCGTCACGTTTAATTCAGAAAATAAAACATTTAAGTCAAAATATTTTTAATATCTCAAATAGACGGTTAAAATCCATATTCCCTTAGAAAATACAAGTTTTAAATTCGCAAATGTATTTGAGCATTGACTATCAAAACAATCAAAGTGCAAGAATAATCCATCAAAAATTACTATTTTTAAATTTCAAAACTTGATACGACAAAACTATTTTGAAGGTTTTAATTTTCACTCTCGTGTCATTTTTAAATTAAATATTGAATCTTTGGTGCAATTAAAATAAGTCGGAAATGAACAATAATTAAATTAGCGTGACAATATTAACTAACTATGATAAACTCCACCCTAATACCAATAGAATAATCAAGCTACCATAATGAAGAACAAAAACAAATTGCAAGAATGAGTAGGGATCTTGTTTAATATATCAAACTTACAATAAGTTGTCTCACAAATAATCTTCAATTCTCTAAAAAAATGATAAAAACTTGGTCCTCAGATTGAATACAATCACTAAGAAATTGCTCCCTGGCAACAATGTCAAAAACTTGTTGTCAATTAATAAAATACCGCAAGTGGACGGGTTATTGTAGAATAGCGAGTGTAAGTACGGGTCAAACCCACCAAGATTTGTCAATTTTTTCTTTTAAATGAATTGCAACTGTCCAACTAGACTAAATGGGATATAGAATAATTATGAACTACACTAAATAAAACCAACTACGAATAATGAGAGTAACACATGAGATTTGTAAATAATATGAAACAATTAGGATTCGAGGTCTATTTATCACTTAACTAATATTGCACACTAGTTTAATGTTGTATTCTCTTTTTATAACTCAAATTAAACCGACTCTCGTCACGTTTAATTCAGAAAATAAAACATTTAAGTCAAAATATTTTTAATATCTCAAATAGACTTTTAAAATCCATATTCCCTTAGAAAATACAAGTTTTAAAGTTCGCAAATGTATTTAAGCATTGACTATCAAAACAATCAAAGTGCAAGCATAATCCATCAAAAATTACTATTTTTAAATTTCAAAACTTGGTACGACAAAACTATTTTGAAGGTTTTAATTTTCACTCTCGTGTCATTTTTAAATTAAATATTGAATCTTTGGTGCAATTAAAATAAGTCCGGAATGAACAATAATTAAATTAGCGTGACAATATTAACTAACTATGACAAACTCCACCCTAATACAAATAGAATAATCAAGCTACCATAATGAAGAACAAAAACAAATTGCAAGAATGAGTAGGGATCTTCTTTAATATATCAAACTTACAATAAGTTGTCTCACAAATAATCTTCAATTCTCTAAAAAAATGATAAAAACTTGGTCCTCAGATTGAATACAATCACTAAGAAATTGCTCCCTGGCAACAATGTCAAAAACTTGTTGTCAATTAATAAAATACCGCAAGTGGACGGGTTATTGTAGAATAGCGAGTGTAAGTACGGGTCAAACCCACCGAGATTTGTCAATTTTTTCTTTTAAAAGAATTGCAACTGTCCAACTAGACTAAATGGGATATAGAATAATTATGAACTACACTAAATAAAAGCAACTACGAATATTGAGAGTAACACATGAGATTTGTAAATAATATGAAACAATTAGGATTCGAGGTCTATTTATCACTTAACTAATATTGCACACTAATTTAATGTTGTATTCTCTTTTTATAACACAAATTAAACCGACTCTCGTCATGTTTAATTCAGAAAATAAAACATTTAAGTCAAAATATTTTTAATATCTCAAATAGACGGTTAAAATCCATATTCCCTTAGAAAATACAAGTTTTAAAGTTCGCAAATGTATTTAAGCATTGACTATCAAAACAATCAAAGCGCAAGAATAATCCATCAAAAATTACTATTTTTAAATTTCAAAACTTGATACGACAAAACAATTTTGAAGGTTTTAATTTACACTCTCGTGTCATTTTTAAATTAAATATTGAATCTTTGTTGCAATTAAAATAAGTCAGGAATGAACAATAATTAAATTAGCGTGACAATATTAACTAACTATGATAAACTTCACCCTAATACAAATAGAAGAATCAAGCTACCATAATGAAGAACAAAAACAAATTGCAAGAATGAGTAGGGATCTTCTTTAATATATCAAACTTACAATAAGTTGTCTCACAAATAATCTTCAATTCTCTAAAAAAAATGATAAAAACTTGGTCCTCAGATTAAATACAATCACTAAGAAATTGCTCCCTGGCAACAATGTAAAAACTTGTTGTCAATTAATAAAATACCGCAAGTGGACGGATTATTGTAGAATAGCGAGTGTAAGTACGGGTCAAACGCACCGAGATTTGTCAATTTTTTCTTTTAAAAGAATTGCAACTGTCCAACTAGACTAAATGGGATATAGAATAATTATGAACTACACTAAATAAAAGCAACTACGAATAATGAGAGTAACACATGAGATTTGTAAATAATATGAAACAATTAGGATTCGAGGTCTATTTATCACTTAACTAATATTGCCCACTAATTTAATGTTGTATTCTCTTTTTATAACTCAAATTAAACCAACTCTCGTCACGTTTAATTAAAAAAATAAAACATTTAATTCAAAATATTTTTAATATCTCAAATAGACGGTTAAAATCCATATTCCCTTAGAAAATACAAGTTTTAAAGTTCGCAAATGTATTTAAGCATTGACTATCAAAACAATCAAAGTGCAAGCATAATCCATCAAAAATTACTATTTTTAAATTTCAAAACTTGATACGACAAAACAATTTATAAGGTTTTAATTTACACTCTCGTGTCATTTTTAAATTAAATATTGAATCTTGGTTGCAATTAAAATAAGTTGGGAATGAACAATAATTAAATTAGCGTGACAATATTAACTAACTATGATAAACTTCACCCTAATACAAATAGAAGAATCAAGCTACCATAATGAAGAACAAAAACAAATTGCAAGAATGAGTAGGGATCTTCTTTAACATATCAAACTTACAATAAGTTGTCTCACAAATAATCTTCAATTCTCTAAAAAAAATGATAAAAACTTGGTCCTCAGATTGAATACAATCACTAAGAAATTTCTCCCTGGCAACAATGTAAAAAACTTGTTGTCAATTAATAAAATACCGCAAGTGGACGGATTATTGTAGAATAGCGAGTGTAAGTACGGGTCAAACGCACCGAGATTTGTCAATTTTTTCTTTTAAAAGAATTGCAACTGTCCAACTAGATTAAATGGCATATAGAATAATTATGAACTACACTAAATAAAACCAACTACGAATAATGAGAGTAACACATGAGATTTGTAAATAATATGAAACAATTAGGATTCGAGGTCTATTTATCACTTAACTAATATTGCACACTAATTTAATGTTGTCATTCCCTTTTTATAACTCAAATTAAACCGACTCTCGTCACGTTTAATTAAAAAAATAAAACATTTAAGTCAAAATATTTTTAATATCTCAAATAGACGGTTAAAATCCCTATTCACTTAGAAAATATAAGTTTTAAAGTTCGCAAATGTATTTAAGCATTGACTATCAAAACAATCAAAGTGCAAGCATAATCCATCAAAAATTACTATTTTTAAATTTCAAAACTTGATATGAAAAAACAATTTTGAAGGTTTTAAAACACACTCTCGTGTCATTTTAAATTAAATATCGAATCTTTGTTGCAATTAAAATAAGTCGAGAATGAACAATAATTAAATTAGCATGGCAATATTAACTAACTATGATAAACTTCACCCTAATACAAATAGAAGAATCAAGCTACCATAATGATGAACAAAAACAAATTGCAAGAATGAGTAGGGATCTTCTTTAATATATCAAACTTACAATAAGTTGTCTCACAAATAATCTTCAATTCTCTAAAAAAAATGATAAAAACTTGGTCCTTAGATTGAATACAATCACTAAGAAATTGCTTCCTGGCAACAACGTCAAAAACTTGTTGTCGATTTATAAAATATCGCAAGTGGACGGGTTAATGTAGAATAGCGAGTGTAAGTACGGGTCAAACCCACTGAGATTCGTCAATTTTTTCTTTTAAAAGAATTGCAACTGTCCAACTAGACTAAATGGGGTAGAGAATAATTATGAACTACACTAAATAAAAGAAACTATGAATAACGAGAGTAACACATGAGATTTGTAAATAATATGAAACAATTAGGATTCGAGGTCTATTTATCACTTAACTAAAATTGCACACTAATTTAATGTAGTCATTCCCTTTCTATAACTCAAATTAAACCGACTCTCGTCGCGTTTAATTCAGAAAATAAAACATTTAAGTCAAAATATTTTTAGTATCTCTAATAGACGGTAAAAATCCATATTCCCTTAGAAAATACATGTTTTAAAGTTCGCAAATGTATTTAAGCATTGACTATCAAAACAATCAAAGTGCAAGCATAATCCATCAAAAAATACTATTTTTAAATTTCAAAACTTGATATGACAAAACAATTTTGAAGGTTTCAAAACACACTCTCGTGTCATTTTAAATTAAATATCGAATCTTTGTTGCAATTAAAATAAGTCGGGGATGAACCATAATTAAATTAGCATGACAATATTAATTAACCATGGTAAACTTCACCCTAATAGAAATAGAAGAATCAAGCTACCATAATGAAGAACAAAAAACAAATTGCAAGAATGAGTAGGGATCTTCTTTAACATATCAAACTTACAATAAGTTGTCTCACAAATAATCTTCAGTTCTCTAAAAAAAATGATAAAAATTTGGCCCTCATATTGAATACAATCACTAAGAAATTGCTCCCTGTCAACAACGTCAAAAACTTGTTGTCAATTTATAAAATAACGCAAGTGGACGGGTTATTGTAGAATAGCGAGTGTAAGTACGGGTCAAACCTACAGAGATTTGTCAATTTTTTCTTTAAAAAGAATTTCAACTATCCAACTAGACTAAATGGGGTAGAGAATAATTATGAACTACACTAAATAAAAGCAACTACGAATAATGAGAGTAACACATGAGATTTGTAAATAATATGAAACAATTAGGATTCGAGGTCTATTTACCACTTAACTAATATTGCACACTAATTTAATGTTGTCATTCCCTTTTTATAACTCAAATTAAACCGACTCTCGTCACGTTTAATTAAAAAAATAAAACATTTAAGTCAAAATATTTTTAATATCTCAAATAGACGGTTAAAATCCCTATTCACTTAGAAAATATAAGTTTTAAAGTTCGCAAATGTATTTAAGCATTGACTATCAAAACAATCAAAGTGCAAGCATAATCCATCAAAAATTACTATTTTTAAATTTCAAAACTTGATATGAAAAAACAATTTTGAAGGTTTTAAAACACACTCTCGTGTCATTTTAAATTAAATATCGAATCTTTGTTGCAATTAAAATAAGTCGAGAATGAACAATAATTAAATTAGCATGGCAATATTAACTAACTATGACTTATCAAAAAAAAAAAAAAAAAAAATATTAACTAACTATGATAAACTTCACCCTAATACAAATAGAAGAATCAAGCTACCATAATGATGAACAAAAACAAATTGCAAGAATGAGTAGGGATCTTCTTTAATATATCAAACTTACAATAAGTTGTCTCACAAATAATCTTCAATTCTCTAAAAAAAATGATAAAAACTTGGCTCTGAAATTGAACACAATCACTAAGAAATTGCTTCCTGGCAACAACGTCAAAAAATTGTTGTCGATTTATAAAATATCGCAAGTGGACGGGTTAATGTAGAATAGCGAGTGTAAGTACGGGTCAAACCCACTGAGATTTGTCAATTTTTTCTTTTAAAAGAATTGCAACTGTCCAACTAGACTAAATGGGGTAGAGAATAATTATGAACTACACTAAATAAAAGTGACTATGAATAACGAGAGTAACACATGAGATTTGTAAATAACGAGAGTAACTTGATATGGCAAAACAATTTTGAAGGTTTTAATTTACACTCTCGTGTCATTTTTAAATTAAATATTGAATCTTTGTTGCAATTAAAATAAGTCGGGAATGAACAATAATTAAATTAGCGTGACAATATTAACTAACTATGACAAACTTCACCCTAATACAAATAGAAGAATCAAGCTACCATAATGAAGAACAAAAACAAATTGCAAGAATGAGTATGGATCTTCTTTAATATATCAAACTTACAATAAGTTGTCTCACAAATAATCTTCAATTCTCTAAAAAAAAATGTTAAAAACTTGGTCCTCAGATTGAATACAATCACTAAGAAATTGCTCCCTGGCAACAATGTCAAAAACTTGTTGTCAATTAATAAAATACCGCAAGTGGACGGATTATTGTAGAATAGCGAGTGTAAGTACGGGTCAAACGCACCGAGATTTGTCAATTTTTTCTTTTAAAAGAATTGCAACTGTCAACCTAGACTAAATGGGATATAGAATAATTATGAACTACACTAAATAAAACCAACTACGAATAATGAGAGTAACACATGAGATTTGTAAATAATATGAAACAATTAGGATTCGAGGTCTATTTATCACTTAACTAATATTGCACACTAATTTAATGTTGTATTCTCTTTTTATAACTCAAATTAAACCGACTCTCGTCACGTTTAATTAAAAAAATAAAACATTTAATTCAAAATATTTTTAATATCTCAAATAGACGGTTAAAATCCATATTCCCTTAGAAAATACAAGTTTTAAAGTTCGCAAATGTATTTAAGCATTGACTATCAAAACAATCAAAGTGCAAGCATAATCCATCAAAAATTACAATTTTCAAATTTCAAAACTTGATATGGCAAAACAATTTTGAAGGTTTTAATTTACACTCTCGTGTCATTTTTAAATTAAATATTGAATCTTTGTTGCAATTAAAATAAGTCGGGAATGAACAATAATTAAATTAGCGTGACAATATTAACTAACTATGACAAACTTCACCCTAATACAAACAGAAGAATGAAGCTACCATAATGATGAACAAAAACAAATTGCAAGAATGAGTATGGATCTTCTTTAATATATCAAACTTACAATAAGTTGTCTCACAAATAATCTTCAATTCTCTAAAAAAAAATGTTAAAAACTTGGTCCTCAGATTGAATACAATCACTAAGAAATTGCTCCGTGGCAACAATGTCAAAAACTTGTTGTCAAATAATAAAATATCGCAAGTGGACGGATTATTGTAGAATAGCGAGTGTAAGTACGGGTCAAACGCACCGAGATTTGTCAATTTTTTCTTTTAAAAGAATTGCAACTGTCCAACTAGACTAAATGGGATATCGAATAATTATGAACTACACTAAATAAAAGCAACTACGTATAATGAGAGTAACACATGAAATTTGTAAATAATATGAAACAATTAGGATTCGAGGTCTATTTATCACTTAACTAATATTGCACACTAATTTAATGTTGTATTCTCTTTTTATAACTCAAATTAAACCGACTCTCGTCACGTTTAATTAAAAAAATAAAACATTTAATTCAAAATATTTTTAATATCTCAAATAGACGGTTAAAATCCATATTCCCTTAGAAAATACATGTTTTAAAGTTCGCAAATGTATTTAAGCATTGACTATCAAAACAATCAAAGTGCAAGCATAATCCATCAAAAATTACTACTTTTAAATTTCAAAACTTGATATGGCAAAACAATTTTGAAGGTTTTAATTTACACTCTCGTGTCATTTTTAAATTAAATATTGAATCTTTGTTGCAATTAAAATAAGTCGGGAATGAACAATAATTAAATTAGCGTGACAATATTAACTAACTATGACAAACTTCACCCTAATACAAATAGAAGAATCAAGCTACCATAATGAAGAACAAAAACAAATTGCAAGAATGAGTATGGATCTTCTTTAATATATCAAACTTACAATAAGTTGTCTCACAAATAATCTTCAATTCTCTAAAAAAAAATGTTAAAAACTTGGTCCTCAGATTGAATACAATCACTAAGAAATTGCTCCCTGGCAACAATGTCAAAAACTTGTTGTCAATTAATAAAATACCGCAAGTGGACGGATTATTGTAGAATAGCGAGTTTAAGTACGGGTCAAACGCACCGAGATTTGTCAATTTTTTCTTTTAAAAGAATTGCAACTGTCCAACTAGAATAAATGGGATATAGAATAATTATGAACTACACTAAATAAAAGCAACTACGAATAATGAGAGTAACACATGAGATTTGTAAATAATATGAAACAATTAGGATTCGAGGTCTATTTATCACTTAACTAATATTGCACAGTAGTTTAATGTTGTATTCTCTTTTTATAACTCAAATTAAACCGACTCTCGTCACGTTTAATTCAGAAAATAAAACATTTAAGTCAAAATATTTTTAATATCTCAAATAGACGGTTAAAATCCATATTCCCTTAGAAAATACAAGTTTTAAAGTTCGCAAATGTATTTAAGCATTGACTATCAAAACAATCAAAGTGCAAGAATAATCCATCAAAAATTACTATTTTTAAATTTCAAAACTTGATACGACAAAACTATTTTGAAGGTTTTAATTTTCACTCTCGTGTCATTTTTAAATTAAATATTGAATCTTTGGTGCAATTAAAATATGTCGGGAATGAACAATAATTAAATTAGCGTGACAATATTAACTAACTATGATAAACTCCACCCTAATACAAATAGAAGAATCAACCTACCATAATGAAGAACAAAAACAAATTGCAAGAATGAGTAGGGATCTTCTTTAATATATCAAAGTTACAATAAGTTGTCTCACAAATAATGTTCAATTCTCTAAAAAAATGTTAAAAACTTGGTCCTCAGATTGAATACAATCACTAAGAAATTGCTCCCTGGCAACAATGTCAAAAACTTGTTGTCAATTAATAAAATACCGCAAGTGGACGGATTATTGCAGAATAGCGAGTTTAAGTACGGGTCAAACGCACCGAGATTTGTAAATTTTTTCTTTTAAAAGAATTGCAACTGTCCAACTAGAATAAATGGGATATAGAATAATTATGAACTACACTAAATAAAAGCAACTACGAATAATGAGAGTAACACATGAGATTTGTAAATAATATGAAACAATTAGGATTCGAGGTCTATTTATCACTTAACTAATATTGCACAGTAGTTTAATGTTGTATTCTCTTTTTATAACTCAAATTAAACCGACTCTCGTCACGTTTAATTCAGAAAATAAAACATTTAAGTCAAAATATTTTTAATATCTCAAATAGACGGTTAAAATCCATATTCCCTTAGAAAATACAAGTTTTAAATTCGCAAATGTATTTGAGCATTGACTATCAAAACAATCAAAGTGCAAGAATAATCCATCAAAAATTACTATTTTTAAATTTCAAAACTTGATACGACAAAACTATTTTGAAGGTTTTAATTTTCACTCTCGTGTCATTTTTAAATTAAATATTGAATCTTTGGTGCAATTAAAATAAGTCGGAAATGAACAATAATTAAATTAGCGTGACAATATTAACTAACTATGATAAACTCCACCCTAATACCAATAGAATAATCAAGCTACCATAATGAAGAACAAAAACAAATTGCAAGAATGAGTAGGGATCTTGTTTAATATATCAAACTTACAATAAGTTGTCTCACAAATAATCTTCAATTCTCTAAAAAAATGATAAAAACTTGGTCCTCAGATTGAATACAATCACTAAGAAATTGCTCCCTGGCAACAATGTCAAAAACTTGTTGTCAATTAATAAAATACCGCAAGTGGACGGGTTATTGTAGAATAGCGAGTGTAAGTACGGGTCAAACCCACCAAGATTTGTCAATTTTTTCTTTTAAATGAATTGCAACTGTCCAACTAGACTAAATGGGATATAGAATAATTATGAACTACACTAAATAAAACCAACTACGAATAATGAGAGTAACACATGAGATTTGTAAATAATATGAAACAATTAGGATTCGAGGTCTATTTATCACTTAACTAATATTGCACACTAGTTTAATGTTGTATTCTCTTTTTATAACTCAAATTAAACCGACTCTCGTCACGTTTAATTCAGAAAATAAAACATTTAAGTCAAAATATTTTTAATATCTCAAATAGACTTTTAAAATCCATATTCCCTTAGAAAATACAAGTTTTAAAGTTCGCAAATGTATTTAAGCATTGACTATCAAAACAATCAAAGTGCAAGCATAATCCATCAAAAATTACTATTTTTAAATTTCAAAACTTGGTACGACAAAACTATTTTGAAGGTTTTAATTTTCACTCTCGTGTCATTTTTAAATTAAATATTGAATCTTTGGTGCAATTAAAATAAGTCCGGAATGAACAATAATTAAATTAGCGTGACAATATTAACTAACTATGACAAACTCCACCCTAATACAAATAGAATAATCAAGCTACCATAATGAAGAACAAAAACAAATTGCAAGAATGAGTAGGGATCTTCTTTAATATATCAAACTTACAATAAGTTGTCTCACAAATAATCTTCAATTCTCTAAAAAAATGATAAAAACTTGGTCCTCAGATTGAATACAATCACTAAGAAATTGCTCCCTGGCAACAATGTCAAAAACTTGTTGTCAATTAATAAAATACCGCAAGTGGACGGGTTATTGTAGAATAGCGAGTGTAAGTACGGGTCAAACCCACCGAGATTTGTCAATTTTTTCTTTTAAAAGAATTGCAACTGTCCAACTAGACTAAATGGGATATAGAATAATTATGAACTACACTAAATAAAAGCAACTACGAATATTGAGAGTAACACATGAGATTTGTAAATAATATGAAACAATTAGGATTCGAGGTCTATTTATCACTTAACTAATATTGCACACTAATTTAATGTTGTATTCTCTTTTTATAACACAAATTAAACCGACTCTCGTCATGTTTAATTCAGAAAATAAAACATTTAAGTCAAAATATTTTTAATATCTCAAATAGACGGTTAAAATCCATATTCCCTTAGAAAATACAAGTTTTAAAGTTCGCAAATGTATTTAAGCATTGACTATCAAAACAATCAAAGCGCAAGAATAATCCATCAAAAATTACTATTTTTAAATTTCAAAACTTGATACGACAAAACAATTTTGAAGGTTTTAATTTACACTCTCGTGTCATTTTTAAATTAAATATTGAATCTTTGTTGCAATTAAAATAAGTCATGAATGAACAATAATTAAATTAGCGTGACAATATTAACTAACTATGATAAACTTCACCCTAATACAAATAGAAGAATCAAGCTACCATAATGAAGAACAAAAACAAATTGCAAGAATGAGTAGGGATCTTCTTTAATATATCAAACTTACAATAAGTTGTCTCACAAATAATCTTCAATTCTCTAAAAAAAATGATAAAAACTTGGTCCTCAGATTAAATACAATCACTAAGAAATTGCTCCCTGGCAACAATGTAAAAACTTGTTGTCAATTAATAAAATACCGCAAGTGGACGGATTATTGTAGAATAGCGAGTGTAAGTACGGGTCAAACGCACCGAGATTTGTCAATTTTTTCTTTTAAAAGAATTGCAACTGTCCAACTAGACTAAATGGGATATAGAATAATTATGAACTACACTAAATAAAAGCAACTACGAATAATGAGAGTAACACATGAGATTTGTAAATAATATGAAACAATTAGGATTCGAGGTCTATTTATCACTTAACTAATATTGCCCACTAATTTAATGTTGTATTCTCTTTTTATAACTCAAATTAAACCAACTCTCGTCACGTTTAATTAAAAAAATAAAACATTTAATTCAAAATATTTTTAATATCTCAAATAGACGGTTAAAATCCATATTCCCTTAGAAAATACAAGTTTTAAAGTTCGCAAATGTATTTAAGCATTGACTATCAAAACAATCAAAGTGCAAGCATAATCCATCAAAAATTACTATTTTTAAATTTCAAAACTTGATACGACAAAACAATTTATAAGGTTTTAATTTACACTCTCGTGTCATTTTTAAATTAAATATTGAATCTTGGTTGCAATTAAAATAAGTTGGGAATGAACAATAATTAAATTAGCGTGACAATATTAACTAACTATGATAAACTTCACCCTAATACAAATAGAAGAATCAAGCTACCATAATGAAGAACAAAAACAAATTGCAAGAATGAGTAGGGATCTTCTTTAACATATCAAACTTACAATAAGTTGTCTCACAAATAATCTTCAATTCTCTAAAAAAAATGATAAAAACTTGGTCCTCAGATTGAATACAATCACTAAGAAATTTCTCCCTGGCAACAATGTAAAAAACTTGTTGTCAATTAATAAAATACCGCAAGTGGACGGATTATTGTAGAATAGCGAGTGTAAGTACGGGTCAAACGCACCGAGATTTGTCAATTTTTTCTTTTAAAAGAATTGCAACTGTCCAACTAGATTAAATGGCATATAGAATAATTATGAACTACACTAAATAAAACCAACTACGAATAATGAGAGTAACACATGAGATTTGTAAATAATATGAAACAATTAGGATTCGAGGTCTATTTATCACTTAACTAATATTGCACACTAATTTAATGTTGTATTCTCTTTTTATAACTCAAATTAAACCGGCTCTCGTCACGTTTAATTAAAAAAATAAAACATTTAATTCAAAATATTTTTAATATCTCAAATAGACGATTAAAATCCATATTCCCTTAGAAAATACAAGTTTTAAAGTTCGCAAATGTATTTAAGCATTGACTATCAAAACAATCAAAGTGCAAGCATAATCCATCAAAAATTTCTATTTTTAAATTTCAAAACTTGATACGACAA
Source organism: Sambucus nigra (assembly GCA_949130495.1). Classification (NCBI taxonomy): domain Eukaryota; kingdom Viridiplantae; phylum Streptophyta; class Magnoliopsida; order Dipsacales; family Adoxaceae; genus Sambucus; species Sambucus nigra. Next base: position 32,051,628 of record OX422217.1, on the reverse strand, counting down.
AACTATTTTGAAGGTTTTAATTTTCACTCTCGTGTCATTTTTAAATTAAATACTGAATCTTTGTTGCAATTAAAATAAGTCGGGAATGAACAATAATTAAATTAGCGTGACAATATTAACTAACTATGACAAACTTCACCCTAATACAAATAGAAGAATCAAGCTACCATAATGAAGAACAAAAACAAATTGCAAGAATGAGTATGGATCTTCTTTAATATATCAAACTTACAATAAGTTGTCTCACAAATAATCTTCAATTCTCTATAAAAAATGATAAAAACTTGGTCCTCAGATTGAATACAATCACTAAGAAATTGCTCCCTGGCAACAACGTCAAAAACTTGTTGTCAATTTATAAAATATCGCAAGTGGAGGGGTTATAGTAGAATAGCGAGTGTAAATACGGGTCAAACCCAGTGAGATTTGTCAATTTTTTCTTTAAAAAGAATTGCAACCGTCCAACTAGACTAAATGGGATATAGAATAATTATGAACTACACTAAATAAAAGCAACTACGAATAATGAGAGTAACACATGAGATTTGTAAATAATATGAAACAATTAGGATTCGAGGTCTATTTATCACTTAACTAATATTGCACACTAATTTAATGTTGTCATTCCCTTTTTATAACTCAAATTAAACCGACTCTCGTCACGTTTAATTCAGAAAATAAAACATTTAAGTCAAAATATTTTTAATATCTCAAATAGACTTTTAAAATCCATATTCCCTTAGAAAATACAAGTTTTAAAGTTCGCAAATGTATTTAAGCATAGACTATCAAAACAATCAAAGTGCAAGCATAATCCATCAAAAAATACTATTTTTAAATTTCAAAACTTGATATGGCAAAACAATTTTGAAGGTTTTAATTTACACTCTCGTGTCATTTTTAAATTAAATATTGAATCTTTGTTGCAATTAAAATAAGTCGGGAATGAACAATAATTAAATTAGCGTGACAATATTAACTAACTATGACAAACTTCACCCTAATACAAATAGAAGAATCAAGCTACCATAATGAAGAACAAAAACAAATTGCAAGAATGAGTATGGATCTTCTTTAATATATCAAACTTACAATAAGTTGTCTCACAAATAATCTTCAATTCTCTAAAAAAAATGATAAAAACTTGGTCCTCAGATTGAATACAATCACTAAGAAATTGCTCCCTGGCAACAACGTCAAAAACTTGTTGTCAATTTACAAAAATACCGCAAGTGGAGGGGTTATGGTAGAATAGCGAGTGTAAGTAAGGGTCAAACCTACCGAGATTTGTCAATTTTTTCTTTAAAAAGAATTGCAACCGTCCAACTAGACTAAATGGGATATAGAATAATTATGAACTACACTAAATAAAACCAACTACGAATAATGAGAGTAACACATGAGTTTTGTAAATAATATGAAACAATTAGGATTCGAGGTCTATTTATCACTTAACTAATATTGCACACTAATTTAATGTTGTATTCTCTTTTTATAACTCAAATTAAACCGACTCTCGTCACGTTTAATTAAAAAAATAAAACATTTAAGTCAAAATATTTTTAATATCTCAAATAGACGGTTAAAATCCATATTCGCTTAGAAAATACAAGTTTTAAAGTTCGCAAATGTATTTAAGCATTGACTATCAAAACAATCAAAGTGCAATCATCATCCATCAAAAATTACTATTTTTAAATTTCAAAACTTGATAGGACAAAACAATTTTGAAGGTTTTAATTTTCACTCTCGTGACATTTTTAAATTAAATATTGAATCTTTGGTGCAATTAAAATAAGTCGGGAATGAACAATAATTAAATTAGCTTGGCAATATTAACTAACTATGATAAATTTCACCCTAATACAAATAGAAGAATCAAGCTACCATAATGATGAACAAAAACAAATTCCAAGAATGAGTAGGGATCTTCTTTAATATATCAAACTTACAATAAGTTATCTCACAAATAATCTTCAATTCTCTAAAAAAAATGATAAAAACTTGGTCCTCACATTAAATACAATCACTAAGAAATTGCTCCCTGGCAACAACGTCAAAAACTTGTTGTCAATTTATAAAATATCGCAAGTGGACGGGTTATGGTAGAATAGCGAGTGTAAGTACGAGTCAAACCCACTGAGATTTGTCAATTTTTTCTTTAAAAAGAATTGCAACCGTCCAACTAGACTAAATGGGATATAGAATAATTATGAACTACACTAAATAAAAGCAACTACGAATAATGAGAGTAACACATGAGATTTGTAAATAATATGAAACAATTAGGATTCGAGGTCTATTTATCACTTAACTAATATTGCACACTAAATTAATGTTGTCATTCCCTTTTTATAACTCAAATTAAACCGACTCTCGTCACGTTTAATTAAAAAAATAAAACATTTAAGTCAAAATATTTTTAATATCTCAAATAGACGGTTAAAATCCATATTCCCTTAGAAAATACAAGTTTTAAAGTTCGCAAATGTATTTAAGCATTGACTATCAAAACAATCAAAGTGAGGGCATAATCCATCAAAAATTACTATTTTTAAATTTCAAAACTTGAAATGACAAAACAATTTTGAAGGTTTTAATTTACACTCTCGTGTCATTTTTAAATTAAATATTGAATCTTTGTTGCAATTAAAATAAGTCGGGAATGAACAATAATTGAATTAGCGTGACAATAATAACTAACTATGATAAACTTCACCCTAATACAAATAGAAGAATCAAGCTACCATAATGAAGAACAAAAACAAATTGCAAGAATGAGTAGGGATCTTCTTTAATATATCAAACTTACAATAAGTTGTCTCACAATTAATCTTCTATTCTCTAAAAAAAATGATAAAAACTTGGTCCTCAGATTGAATACAATCACTAAGAAATTGCTCCCTGGCAATAATGTCAAAAACTTGTTGTCAATTAATAAAATACCGCAAGTGGACGGGTTATTGTAGAATAGCGAGTGTAAGTACGGGTCAAACCCACCGAGATTTGTCAATTTTTTCTTTTAAAAGAATTGCAACTGTCCAACTAGACTAAATGGGATATAGAATAATTATGAACTACACTAAATAAAACCAACTACGAATAATGAGAGTAACACATGAGATTTGTAAATAATATGAAACAATTAGGATTCGAGGTTTATTTATCACTTAACTAATATTGCACACTAATTTAATGTTGTATTCTCTTTTTATAGCTCAAATTAAACCGACTCTCGTCACGTTTAATTCAGAAAATAAAACATTTAAGTCAAAATATTTTTAATATCTCAAATAGACGGTTAAAATCCATATTCCCTTAGAAAATACAAGTTTTAAAGTTCGCAAATGTTTTTAATCATTGACTATCAAAACAATCAAAGTGCAAGCATAATCCATTAAAAATTACTATTTTTAAATTTCAAAACTTGATAGGACAAAACAATTTTGAAGGTTTTAATTTACACTCTCGTGTCATTTTCAAATTAAATATTGAATCTGTGTTGCAATTAAAATAAGTCGGGAACGAACAATAATTAAATTAGCTTGACAATATCAACTAACTATGATAAACTTCACACGAATACAAATAGAAGAATCAAGATACCATAATGAAGAACAAAAACAAATTGCAAGAATGAGTTGGGATCTTCTTTAATATATCAAACTTACAATAAGTTGTCTCACAAATAATCTTCAATTCTCTAAAAAAAATGATAAAAACTTGGTCCTCAGATTGAATACCATCACTAAGAAATTGCTCCCTAGCAACAACGTCAAAAACTTGTTGTCAATTTATAAAATACCGCAAGTGGAGGGCTTATGGTAGAATAACGAGTGTAAGTACGGGTCAAACATACAGAGATTTGTCAATTTTTTCTTTAAAAAGAATTGCAACCGTCCAACTAGACTAAATGGGATATAGAATAATTATGAACTACACTAAATAAAAGCAACTACAAATAATGAGAGTAACACATGAGATTTGTAAATAATATGAAACAATTAGGATTCGAGGTCTATTTATCACTTAACTAATATTGCACACTAATTTAATGTTGTCATTCCCTTTTTATAACTCAAATTAAACCGACTCTCGTCACGTTTAATTAAAAAAATAAAACATTTAAGTCAAAATATTTTTAATATCTCAAATAGACGGTTAAAATCCATATTCCCTTAGAAAATACAAGTTTTAAAGTTCGCAAATTTATTTAAGCATTGACTATCAAAACAATCGAAGTGCAAGCATAATCCATCAAAAATTACTATTTTTAAATTTCAAAACTTGATATGACAAAACAATTTTGAAGGTTTTAAAACACACTCTCGTGTCATTTTTAAATTAAATATCGAATCTTTGTTGCAATTAAAATAAGTCGAGAATGAACAATAATTAAATTAGCGTGGCAATATTAACTAACTATGATAAACTTCACCCTAATACAAATAGAAGAATCAAGCTACCATAATGATGATCAAAAACAAATTGCAAGAATGAGTAGGGATCTTCTTTAATATATCAAACTTACAATAAGTTGTCTCACAAATAATCTTCAATTCTCTAAAAAAAATGATAAAAACTTGGTCCTCAGATTGAATACAATCACTTGTTGTCAATTTATAAAATATCGCAAGTGGAGGGGTTATGGTAGAATAGCGAGTGTAAGTACGGGTCATACCCACTGAGATTTGTCAATTTTTTCTTTAAAAAGAATTGCAACCGTCCAACTAGACTAAATGGTATATAGAATAATTATGAACTACACTAAATAAAAGCAACTACGAATAATGAGAGTAACACATGAGATTTGTAAACAATATGAAACAATTAGGATTCGAGGTCTATTTATCACTTAACTAATATTGCACACTAATTTAATGTTGTCATTCCCTTTTTATAACTCAAATTAAACCAACTCTCATCACGTTTAATTAAAAAATAAAACATTTAAGTCAAAATATTTTTAAAATCTCAAATAGACGGTTAAAATCCATATTTCCTTAGAAAATACAAGTTTTAAAGTTCGCAAATGTATTTAAGCATTGACTATCAAAACAATCAAAGTGCAAGCATAATCCATCAAAAATTACTATTTTTAAATTTCAAAACTTGATATGACAAAACAATTTTGAAGGTTTTAAAACACTCTCGTGTCATTTTAAATTAAATATCGAATCTTTGTTGCAATTATAATAAGTCGAGAATGAACAATAATTAAATTAGCGTGGCAATATTAACTAACTATGATAAACTTCACCCTAATACAAATAGAAGAATCAAGCTACCATAATGATGAACACAAACAAATTGCAAGAATGAGTAGGGATCTTCTTTAATATATCAAACTTACAATAAGTTGCCTCACAAATAATCTTCAATTCTCTAAAAAAAATGATAAAAACTTGGCTCTCAGATTGAATACAATCACTAAGAAATTGCTTCCTCGCAACAACGTCAAAAACTTGTTGTCGATTTATAAAATATCGCAAGTGGACGGGTTAATGTAGAATAGCGAGTGTAAGTACGGGTCAAACCCACTGAGATTTGTCAATTTTTTCTTTTAAAAGAATTGCAACTGTCCAACTAGACTAAATGGGGTAGAGAATAATTATGAACTACACTAAATAAAAGAAACTATGAATAACGAGAGTAACACATGAGATTTGTAAATAATATGAAACAATTAGGATTCGAGGTCTATTTATCACTTAACTAAAATTGCACACTAATTTAATGTAGTCATTCCCTTTCTATAACTCAAATTAAACCGACTCTCGTCGCGTTTAATTAAGAAAATAAAACATTTAAGTCAAAATATTTTTAGTATCTCTAATAGACGGTAAAAATCCATATTCCCTTAGAAAATACATGTTTTAAAGTTCGCAAATGTATTTAAGCATTGACTATCAAAACAATCAAAGTGCAAGCATAATCCATCAAAAAATACTATTTTTAAATTTCAAAACTTGATATGACAAAACAATTTTGAAGGTTTTAAAACACACTCTCGTGTCATTTTAAATTAAATATCGAATCTTTGTTGCAATTAAAATAAGTCGGGGATGAACCATAATTAAATTAGCATGACAATATTAATTAACCATGATAAACTTCACCCTAATAGAAATAGAAGAATCAAGCTTCCATAATGAAGAACAAAAAACAAATTGCAAGAATGAGTAGGGATCTTCTTTAATATATCAAACTTACAATAAGTTGTCTCACAAATAATCTTCAGTTCTCTAAAAAAAATGATAAAAATTTGGCCCTCATATTGAATACAATCACTAAGAAATTGCTCCCTGTCAACAACGTCAAAAACTTGTTGTCAATTTATAAAATAACGCAAGTGGACGGGTTATTGTAGAATAGCGAGTGTAAGTACGGGTCAAACCTACAGAGATTTGTCAATTTTTTCTTTAAAAAGAATTTCAACTATCCAACTAGACTAAATGGAGTAGAGAATAATTATGAACTACACTAAATAAAAGCAACTACGAATAATGAGAGTAACACATGAGATTTGTAAATAATATGAAACAATTAGGATTCGAGGTCTATTTATCACTTAACTAATATTGCACACTAATTTAATGTTGTCATTCCCTTTTTATAACTCAAATTAAACCGACTCTCGTCACGTTTAATTAAAAAAATAAAACATTTAAGTCAAAATATTTTTAATATCTCAAATAGACGGTTAAAATCCCTATTCACTTAGAAAATATAAGTTTTAAAGTTCGCAAATGTATTTAAGCATTGACTATCAAAACAATCAAAGTGCAAGCATAATCCATCAAAAATTACTATTTTTAAATTTCAAAACTTGATATGAAAAAACAATTTTGAAGGTTTTAAAACACACTCTCGTGTCATTTTAAATTAAATATCGAATCTTTGTTGCAATTAAAATAAGTCGAGAATGAACAATAATTAAATTAGCATGGCAATATTAACTAACTATGATAAACTTCACCCTAATACAAATAGAAGAATCAAGCTACCATAATGATGAACAAAAACAAATTGCAAGAATGAGTAGGGATCTTCTTTAATATATCAAACTTACAATAAGTTGTCTCACAAATAATCTTCAATTCTCTAAAAAAAATGATAAAAACTTGGTCCTTAGATTGAATACAATCAGTAAGAAATTGCTTCCTGGCAACAACGTCAAAAACTTGTTGTCGATTTATAAAATATCGCAAGTGGACGGGTTAATGTAGAATAGCGAGTGTAAGTACGGGTCAAACCCACTGAGATTTGTCAATTTTTTCTTTTAAAAGAATTGCAACTGTCCAACTAGACTAAATGGGGTAGAGAATAATTATGAACTACACTAAATAAAAGAAACTATGAATAACGAGAGTAACACATGAGATTTGTAAATAATATGAAACAATTAGGATTCGAGGTCTATTTATCACTTAACTAAAATTGCACACTAATTTAATGTAGTCATTCCCTTTCTATAACTCAAATTAAACCGACTCTCGTCGCGTTTAATTCAGAAAATAAAACATTTAAGTCAAAATATTTTTAGTATCTCTAATAGACGGTAAAAATCCATATTCCCTTAGAAAATACATGTTTTAAAGTTCGCAAATGTATTTAAGCATTGACTATCAAAACAATCAAAGTGCAAGCATAATCCATCAAAAAATACTATTTTTAAATTTCAAAACTTGATATGACAAAACAATTTTGAAGGTTTCAAAACACACTCTCGTGTCATTTTAAATTAAATATCGAATCTTTGTTGCAATTAAAATAAGTCGGGGATGAACCATAATTAAATTAGCATGACAATATTAATTAACCATGGTAAACTTCACCCTAATAGAAATAGAAGAATCAAGCTACCATAATGAAGAACAAAAAACAAATTGCAAGAATGAGTAGGGATCTTCTTTAACATATCAAACTTACAATAAGTTGTCTCACAAATAATCTTCAGTTCTCTAAAAAAAATGATAAAAATTTGGCCCTCATATTGAATACAATCACTAAGAAATTGCTCCCTGTCAACAACGTCAAAAACTTGTTGTCAATTTATAAAATAACGCAAGTGGACGGGTTATTGTAGAATAGCGAGTGTAAGTACGGGTCAAACCTACAGAGATTTGTCAATTTTTTCTTTAAAAAGAATTTCAACTATCCAACTAGACTAAATGGGGTAGAGAATAATTATGAACTACACTAAATAAAAGCAACTACGAATAATGAGAGTAACACATGAGATTTGTAAATAATATGAAACAATTAGGATTCGAGGTCTATTTATCACTTAACTAATATTGCACACTAATTTAATGTTGTCATTCCCTTTTTATAACTCAAATTAAACCGACTCTCGTCACGTTTAATTAAAAAAATAAAACATTTAAGTCAAAATATTTTTAATATCTCAAATAGACGGTTAAAATCCCTATTCACTTAGAAAATATAAGTTTTAAAGTTCGCAAATGTATTTAAGCATTGACTATCAAAACAATCAAAGTGCAAGCATAATCCATCAAAAATTACTATTTTTAAATTTCAAAACTTGATATGAAAAAACAATTTTGAAGGTTTTAAAACACACTCTCGTGTCATTTTAAATTAAATATCGAATCTTTGTTGCAATTAAAATAAGTCGAGAATGAACAATAATTAAATTAGCATGGCAATATTAACTAACTATGATAAACTTCACCCTAATACAAATAGAAGAATCAAGCTACCATAATGATGAACAAAAACAAATTGCAAGAATGAGTAGGGATCTTCTTTAATATATCAAACTTACAATAAGTTGTCTCACAAATAATCTTCAATTCTCTAAAAAAAATGATAAAAACTTGGCTCTGAAATTGAACACAATCACTAAGAAATTGCTTCCTGGCAACAACGTCAAAAAATTGTTGTCGATTTATAAAATATCGCAAGTGGACGGGTTAATGTAGAATAGCGAGTGTAAGTACGGGTCAAACCCACTGAGATTTGTCAATTTTTTCTTTTAAAAGAATTGCAACTGTCCAACTAGACTAAATGGGGTAGAGAATAATTATGAACTACACTAAATAAAAGTGACTATGAATAACGAGAGTAACACATGAGATTTGTAAATAATATGAAACAATTAGTATTCGAGGTCTATTTATCACTTAACTAATATTGCACACTAATTTAATGTTGTATTCTCTTTTTATAACTCAAATTAAACCGACTCTCGTCGCGTTTAATTCAGAAAATAAAACATTTAAGTCAAAATATTTTTAGTATCTCTAATAGACGGTAAAAATCCATATTCCCTTAGAAAATACATGTTTTAAAGTTCGCAAATGTATTTAAGCATTGACTATCAAAACAATCAAAGTGCAAGCATAATTCATCAAAAAATACTATTTTTAAATTTCAAAACTTGATATGACAAAACAATTTTGAAGGTTTCAAAACACACTCTCGTGTCATTTTAAATTAAATATCGAATCTTTGTTGCAATTAAAATAAGTCGGGGATGAACCATAATTAAATTAGCATGACAATATTAATTAACCATGGTAAACTTCACCCTAATAGAAATAGAAGAATCAAGCTACCATAATGAAGAACAAAAAACAAATTGCAAGAATGAGTAGGGATCTTCTTTAATATATCAAACTTACAATAAGTTGTCTCACAAATAATCTTCAGTTCTCTAAAAAAAATGATAAAAATTTGGCCCTCATATTGAATACAATCACTAAGAAATTGCTCCCTGTCAACAACGTCAAAAACTTGTTGTCAATTTATAAAATAACGCAAGTGGACGGGTTATTGTAGAATAGCGAGTGTAAGTACGGGTCAAACCTACAGAGATTTGTCAATTTTTTCTTTAAAAATAATTTCAACTATCCAACTAGACTAAATGGGGTAGAGAATAATTATGAACTACACTAAATAAAAGCAACTACGAATAATGAGAGTAACACATGAGATTTGTAAATAATATGAAACAATTAGGATTCGAGGTCTATTTATCACTTAACTAATATTGCACACTAATTTAATGTTGTCATTCCCTTTTTATAACTCAAATTAAACCGACTCTCGTCACGTTTAATTAAAAAAATAAAACATTTAAGTCAAAATATTTTTAATATCTCAAATAGACGGTTAAAATCCCTATTCACTTAGAAAATATAAGTTTTAAAGTTCGCAAATGTATTTAAGCATTGACTATCAAAACAATCAAAGTGCAAGCATAATCCATCAAAAATTACTATTTTTAAATTTCAAAACTTGATATGAAAAAACAATTTTGAAGGTTTTAAAACACACTCTCGTGTCATTTTAAATTAAATATCGAATCTTTGTTGCAATTAAAATAAGTCGAGAATGAACAATAATTAAATTAGCATGGCAATATTAACTAACTATGATAAACTTCACCCTAATACAAATAGAAGAATCAAGCTACCATAATGATGAACAAAAACAAATTGCAAGAATGAGTAGGGATCTTCTTTAATATATCAAACTTACAATAAGTTGTCTCACAAATAATCTTCAATTCTCTAAAAAAAATGATAAAAACTTGGCTCTGAAATTGAACACAATCACTAAGAAATTGCTTCCTGGCAACAACGTCAAAAAATTGTTGTCGATTTATAAAATATCGCAAGTGGACGGGTTAATGTAGAATAGCGAGTGTAAGTACGGGTCAAACCCACTGAGATTTGTCAATTTTTTCTTTTAAAAGAATTGCAACTGTCCAACTAGACTAAATGGGGTAGAGAATAATTATGAACTACACTAAATAAAAGTGACTATGAATAACGAGAGTAACACATGAGATTTGTAAATAATATGAAACAATTAGTATTCGAGGTCTATTTATCACTTAACTAATATTGCACACTAATTTAATGTTGTATTCTCTTTTTATAACTCAAATTAAACCGACTCTCGTCGCGTTTAATTCAGAAAATAAAACATTTAAGTCAAAATATTTTTAGTATCTCTAATAGACGGTAAAAATCCATATTCCCTTAGAAAATACATGTTTTAAAGTTCGCAAATGTATTTAAGCATTGACTATCAAAACAATCAAAGTGCAAGCATAATTCATCAAAAAATACTATTTTTAAATTTCAAAACTTGATATGACAAAACAATTTTGAAGGTTTCAAAACACACTCTCGTGTCATTTTAAATTATATATCGAATCTTTGTTGCAATTAAAATAAGTCGGGGATGAACCATAATTAAATTAGCATGACAATATTAATTAACCATGGTAAACTTCACCCTAATAGAAATAGAAGAATCAAGCTACCTTAATGAAGAACAAAAAACAAATTGCAAGAATGAGTAGGGATCTTCTTTAATATATCAAACTTACAATAAGTTGTCTCACAAATAATCTTCAGTTCTCTAAAAAAAATGATAAAAATTTGGCCCTCATATTGAATACAATCACTAAGAAATTGCTCCCTGTCAACAACGTCAAAAACTTGTTGTCAATTTATAAAATAACGCAAGTGGACGGGTTATTGTAGAATAGCGAGTGTAAGTACGGGTCAAACCTACAGAGATTTGTCAATTTTTTCTTTAAAAAGAATTTCAACTATCCAACTAGACTAAATGGGGTAGAGAATAATTATGAACTACACTAAATAAAAGCAACTACGAATAATGAGAGTAACACATGAGATTTGTAAATAATATGAAACAATTAGGATTCGAGGTCTATTTATCACTTAACTAATATTGCACACTAATTTAATGTTGTCATTCCCTTTTTATAACTCAAATTAAACCGACTCTCGTCACGTTTAATTAAAAAAATAAAACATTTAAGTCAAAATATTTTTAATATCTCAAATAGACGGTTAAAATCCCTATTCACTTAGAAAATATAAGTTTTAAAGTTCGCAAATGTATTTAAGCATTGACTATCAAAACAATCAAAGTGCAAGCATAATCCATCAAAAATTACTATTTTTAAATTTCAAAACTTGATATGAAAAAACAATTTTGAAGGTTTTAAAACACACTCTCGTGTCATTTTAAATTAAATATCGAATCTTTGTTGCAATTAAAATAAGTCGAGAATGAACAATAATTAAATTAGCATGGCAATATTAACTAACTATGATAAACTTCACCCTAATACAAATAGAAGAATCAAGCTACCATAATGATGAACAAAAACAAATTGCAAGAATGAGTAGGGATCTTCTTTAATATATCAAACTTACAATAAGTTGTCTCACAAATAATCTTCAATTCTCTAAAAAAAATGATAAAAACTTGGTCCTTAGATTGAATACAATCACTAAGAAATTGCTTCCTGGCAACAACGTCAAAAACTTGTTGTCGATTTATAAAATATCGCAAGTGGACGGGTTAATGTAGAATAGCGAGTGTAAGTACGGGTCAAACCCACTGAGATTCGTCAATTTTTTCTTTTAAAAGAATTGCAACTGTCCAACTAGACTAAATGGGGTAGAGAATAATTATGAACTACACTAAATAAAAGAAACTATGAATAACGAGAGTAACACATGAGATTTGTAAATAATATGAAACAATTAGGATTCGAGGTCTATTTATCACTTAACTAAAATTGCACACTAATTTAATGTAGTCATTCCCTTTCTATAACTCAAATTAAACCGACTCTCGTCGCGTTTAATTCAGAAAATAAAACATTTAAGTCAAAATATTTTTAGTATCTCTAATAGACGGTAAAAATCCATATTCCCTTAGAAAATACATGTTTTAAAGTTCGCAAATGTATTTAAGCATTGACTATCAAAACAATCAAAGTGCAAGCATAATCCATCAAAAAATACTATTTTTAAATTTCAAAACTTGATATGACAAAACAATTTTGAAGGTTTCAAAACACACTCTCGTGTCATTTTAAATTAAATATCGAATCTTTGTTGCAATTAAAATAAGTCGGGGATGAACCATAATTAAATTAGCATGACAATATTAATTAACCATGGTAAACTTCACCCTAATAGAAATAGAAGAATCAAGCTACCATAATGAAGAACAAAAAACAAATTGCAAGAATGAGTAGGGATCTTCTTTAACATATCAAACTTACAATAAGTTGTCTCACAAATAATCTTCAGTTCTCTAAAAAAAATGATAAAAATTTGGCCCTCATATTGAATACAATCACTAAGAAATTGCTCCCTGTCAACAACGTCAAAAACTTGTTGTCAATTTATAAAATAACGCAAGTGGACGGGTTATTGTAGAATAGCGAGTGTAAGTACGGGTCAAACCTACAGAGATTTGTCAATTTTTTCTTTAAAAATAATTTCAACTATCCAACTAGACTAAATGGGGTAGAGAATAATTATGAACTACACTAAATAAAAGCAACTACGAATAATGAGAGTAACACATGAGATTTGTAAATAATATGAAACAATTAGGATTCGAGGTCTATTTATCACTTAACTAATATTGCACACTAATTTAATGTTGTCATTCCCTTTTTATAACTCAAATTAAACCGACTCTCGTCACGTTTAATTAAAAAAATAAAACATTTAAGTCAAAATATTTTTAATATCTCAAATAGACGGTTAAAATCCCTATTCACTTAGAAAATATAAGTTTTAAAGTTCGCAAATGTATTTAAGCATTGACTATCAAAACAATCAAAGTGCAAGCATAATCCATCAAAAATTACTATTTTTAAATTTCAAAACTTGATATGAAAAAACAATTTTGAAGGTTTTAAAACACACTCTCGTGTCATTTTAAATTAAATATCGAATCTTTGTTGCAATTAAAATAAGTCGAGAATGAACAATAATTAAATTAGCATGGCAATATTAACTAACTATGATAAACTTCACCCTAATACAAATAGAAGAATCAAGCTACCATAATGATGAACAAAAACAAATTGCAAGAATGAGTAGGGATCTTCTTTAATATATCAAACTTACAATAAGTTGTCTCACAAATAATCTTCAATTCTCTAAAAAAAATGATAAAAACTTGGCTCTGAAATTGAACACAATCACTAAGAAATTGCTTCCTGGCAACAACGTCAAAAAATTGTTGTCGATTTATAAAATATCGCAAGTGGACGGGTTAATGTAGAATAGCGAGTGTAAGTACGGGTCAAACCCACTGAGATTTGTCAATTTTTTCTTTTAAAAGAATTGCAACTGTCCAACTAGACTAAATGGGGTAGAGAATAATTATGAACTACACTAAATAAAAGTGACTATGAATAACGAGAGTAACACATGAGATTTGTAAATAATATGAAACAATTAGTATTCGAGGTCTATTTATCACTTAACTAATATTGCACACTAATTTAATGTTGTATTCTCTTTTTATAACTCAAATTAAACCGACTCTCGTCGCGTTTAATTCAGAAAATAAAACATTTAAGTCAAAATATTTTTAGTATCTCTAATAGACGGTAAAAATCCATATTCCCTTAGAAAATACATGTTTTAAAGTTCGCAAATGTATTTAAGCATTGACTATCAAAACAATCAAAGTGCAAGCATAATTCATCAAAAAATACTATTTTTAAATTTCAAAACTTGATATGACAAAACAATTTTGAAGGTTTCAAAACACACTCTCGTGTCATTTTAAATTAAATATCGAATCTTTGTTGCAATTAAAATAAGTCGGGGATGAACCATAATTAAATTAGCATGACAATATTAATTAACCATGGTAAACTTCACCCTAATAGAAATAGAAGAATCAAGCTACCATAATGAAGAACAAAAAACAAATTGCAAGAATGAGTAGGGATCTTCTTTAATATATCAAACTTACAATAAGTTGTCTCACAAATAATCTTCAGTTCTCTAAAAAAAATGATAAAAATTTGGCCCTCATATTGAATACAATCACTAAGAAATTGCTCCCTGTCAACAACGTCAAAAACTTGTTGTCAATTTATAAAATAACGCAAGTGGACGGGTTATTGTAGAATAGCGAGTGTAAGTACGGGTCAAACCTACAGAGATTTGTCAATTTTTTCTTTAAAAAGAATTTCAACTATCCAACTAGACTAAATGGGGTAGAGAATAATTATGAACTACACTAAATAAAAGCAACTACGAATAATGAGAGTAACACATGAGATTTGTAAATAATATGAAACAATTAGGATTCGAGGTCTATTTATCACTTAACTAATATTGCACACTAATTTAATGTTGTCATTCCCTTTTTATAACTCAAATTAAACCGACTCTCGTCACGTTTAATTAAAAAAATAAAACATTTAAGTCAAAATATTTTTAATATCTCAAATAGACGGTTAAAATCCCTATTCACTTAGAAAATATAAGTTTTAAAGTTCGCAAATGTATTTAAGCATTGACTATCAAAACAATCAAAGTGCAAGCATAATCCATCAAAAATTACTATTTTTAAATTTCAAAACTTGATATGAAAAAACAATTTTGAAGGTTTTAAAACACACTCTCGTGTCATTTTAAATTAAATATCGAATCTTTGTTGCAATTAAAATAAGTCGAGAATGAACAATAATTAAATTAGCATGGCAATATTAACTAACTATGACTTATCAAAAAAAAAAAAAAAAAAATATTAACTAACTATGATAAACTTCACCCTAATACAAATAGAAGAATCAAGCTACCATAATGATGAACAAAAACAAATTGCAAGAATGAGTAGGGATCTTCTTTAATATATCAAACTTACAATAAGTTGTCTCACAAATAATCTTCAATTCTCTAAAAAAAATGATAAAAACTTGGCTCTGAAATTGAACACAATCACTAAGAAATTGCTTCCTGGCAACAACGTCAAAAAATTGTTGTCGATTTATAAAATATCGCAAGTGGACGGGTTAATGTAGAATAGCGAGTGTAAGTACGGGTCAAACCCACTGAGATTTGTCAATTTTTTCTTTTAAAAGAATTGCAACTGTCCAACTAGACTAAATGGGGTAGAGAATAATTATGAACTACACTAAATAAAAGTGACTATGAATAACGAGAGTAACACATGAGATTTGTAAATAATATGAAACAATTAGTATTCGAGGTCTATTTATCACGTAACTAAAATTGCACACTAATTTAATGTTGTCATTCCCTTTTTATAACTCAAATTAAACCGACTCTCGTCGCGTTTAATTCAGAAAATAAAACATTTAAGTCAAAATATTTTTAGTATCTCTAATAGACGGTTAAAATCCCTATTCCCTTAGAAAATACAAGTTTTAAAGTTCGCAAATGTATTTAAGCATTGAATATCAAAACAATCAAAGTGCAAGCATAATCCATCAAAAAATACTATTTTTAAATTTCAAAACTTGATATGACAAAACAATTTTGAAGGTTTTAAAACACACTCGCGTGTCATTTTAAATTAAATATCGAATCTTTGTTGCAATTAAAATAAGTCGGGGATGAACCAAAATTAAATTAGCGTGACAATATTAATTAACCATGATAAACTTCACCCTAATAGAAATAGAAGAATCAAGCTACCATAATGAAGAACAAAAAACAAATTGCAAGAATGAGTAGGGATCTTCTTTAATATATCAAACTTACAATAAGTTGTCTCACAAATAATCTTCAGTTCTCTAAAAAAAATGATAAAAATTTGGCCCTCATATTGAATACAATCACTAAGAAATTGCTCCCTGTCAACAACGTTAAAAACTTGTTGTCAATTTATAAAATAACGCAATTGGACGGGTTATTGTAGAATAGCGAGTGTAAGTACGGGTCAAACCTACAGAGATTTGTCAATTTTTTCTTTAAAAAGAATTTCAACTATCCAACTAGACTAAATGGGGTAGAGAATAATTATGAACTACACTAAATAAAAGTAAATACGAATAATGAAAGTAATGTAACACCCCGCCTACTTAAACACTGGGTGGACAGCCCGTGATCAAAATAAAACGTTAGTCTCATATGGCTCATTCTCAACATCACTGTCATTAACCTTTTTAAAGTTACTAACCACCTAGTAATTTAATTCGACTGGTGCCAAATTTTTATCTTTCATTAATTAACAACACACGGAATTAAATAATAAACCATCAACACAAACTGATAACAAAATCCGACAAAGATGACTGATACAAATAATGATGATCGAATCAACTATCGGTTCAACAATAGAATAAAATAGTAAACTGAAACCAAAACCTGGATACACAAGGTCAAATAAATAACGGAATACCAGTACTGAAATACAAATCCTACACTAGGAATAAATGAACAATGCGTCTATAGCAAAGTCCTACAACTTCCACATGAGCTGCAGTTGCACATCCCTGTATAAAATCCTCAAACTGGGAATCCCTGTGGTTGGGCACCTAAAAGGTTTTGAAAAAGATTTTGACACAGGTCAGAGCTCAAGTAAAACATTTTGAAAATATTTATCAAGCATTTTAAATTGCAAGGATTAAATATGCATGCACAAGTTTCATATTTAAGCTAGTGTCACACTCACTTGAGGTATAGCTCATCCCTCATCTAATGCACACACCTAACGTCTCTACTTATCCCACCTAGCTATTCTCCCCAAGCTAACTAGATATAAGTATTACCTTTTACGCCTAACACTTCCAAGTCCATGTAATGCCCATACAATACGCTATTATTATTATTATTGCTCGTATGTGTAATACCCCGTATTTTTATAGCCTTTAATTCCTTTAATTATGGGATTAATTAAATTTAATTGGGATAAATTAATTTAATGTTAATCCGAATTTTAAAGTGAATATATAATAGCATGACGAGAGTTAATAATTATTGGTAAGAATTATGTTTAACATTACTAGATGAGTAAAGTAATATATGAGATCAAATTTATTAAAATTATCGTGAGTAAATAATACGTCAATCATAGAAATTAGGTCCAGATGCGCAGGTGTCGTGTCGGGATTAAATCAATGGAATAAAAAGTAATTTAATTATAGGTCGTTCATATGGTCATTTAGAGTGCGACAACGTTTTCGAAAGGGTTGACATAGTCCGAAAAGTGTACCCAAGCATTTTGTTTGGGTCTCGGGGCATTTTTAGGCGTAATCGGCACCTCGGGAGGGCGATTTAGTCATTTCCAAATTAGGCCTTACTTAAATGACGAAAATTGGTAATTAATATCATATGTTAGGAGGACCCTCTATGGTTAACATTCTAAAAAGTCTATAACAACAGTGAGAGGAAGAATGGAAAAAAATCTTCCAAGAATCCAGGTTAAGAACCAACCCAATTGCACCACCACCACCACCACCAGCAAAACGTAGATCGAAGAGAGGGGATCAAGCCTATACCTTTCAAACTCATGGAATCAGACTTACTATCTTAAGGCAAGTAATTTTCTTACTGATTTCTAGTGGATAATTCAACCATGTTAGAATAGGATTAAATAGTATCTATTTATTCGAAGAATTTGATGGTTTAGGGAATTCAAATCACATGCTTTAGAAGAAATAAGTATATTCTGGAAAATCTTAATATATGTAGAGGATTACCCATGAAATTGTAACGGTTTAGAAGAGAGAAATATGGAAAAAGAATTAGAAGATTGGAAATTATAATGAAATTAGGGTTCTTGATAAATATTATGAATTGGGCCTCTAATCCTATACTTTGGATGAATTTCGTACATTCTTTATGTAGGAAATCATGTAGGTAGGTTAATATAACTATTAGTTTAATTGGTTGGATGTTTGGGACTCAATTATGGAGTTTTGGTTGAGTTGGATGAAGGAAACCCGTAGTTAACAATGGCAGAATTCGGAATACTTGTTCGATCGACTAAAAAATTTCGATCGATCGACTGATCGATTGATTGATCCCTTTTATTGATCGATCGACCCCTCCTGGAAACTGCATGTTTTTCCTCTTTTTGTTTAATTCGGATAAAATACGTAAGAACCCTTTAATATCATTTAAAGAGTATAATGGTTCATGAACATGACCAGTAGGGTCTACGTAGATCACGTTGAATGTAATTTATATGGGATGTAAACGTGGGTTAACGGGGGTTTGACACATATTGGAAAATCGTGTGTACGTTATCTAAGGAATTGATAGATTCTTGAATGACTTAGACCAGTATGTTAGAGAGGGTATACCTTGTGAATTTACCTTTAGGAAGAGATAATACTTCGAGGGATGAGAAGTAATTATGAAATAATTATAATTGAGAATAAAAAGAGTTGAGTTCTTTATGCGTAAAGATTGGGTAAATTGTATTACGTACGGTTAAAAATATTATTATGGGTCGTGGGAGAACCTAATTGAAAAATGTGAATATTGATATATATGACCGAGTGCATGTGTATGTATATATTATATATTTGTGTATAATCATACCCGCGCTACTTGTTATCACAGAGGTTGCCGCGTCGGGATAGTCTTATCTCGATGGGACCTTTATGGGGGATATTGACTTGTAACCTAGAACATATGATTCCTTGGTACATGCTATCTAAGAATGATATTTAGAGGGTCTTCAGAGATTTGAGGGGTATGTGCTAACGTCTTAGTGACTCGGAACTATTCTTTGCCTCCATTTTGTGTGTGTTGTGTTAATACAGTTTGAGAGTGATTCCAAACTAGTATTTCCCTTAGTACGAGAGATACGGGGTCTTGATAGCAGAGTATGCCAGCACCATAGATTTTATGTGGGGTGCCGATAGTATATATATTATATGAGTGATTAATATATATACGTATATATGGAATTCTTCTACTGTGCCTATAAGTAGATAAATATTGAATAAATGTTCCAAAATTATAGTAAGTGTTCGGGAATTTTATAACAGTACTGAGAAATACTAAGTAATCATTAAGAGATTGACCTTTAAATAAAGATCATAGTCATGTGACTTCTCGGAGTAAAAATTTATGGGAGATGAGTTAGACAGACTTATGGGGCATTTAGTAATACGTTAGGCGTGCATACTGGACGAGAGGTGAGAATTCTCAAGAGAGTGTCATGTGCTAACATGGATGTCTTATCAATTAATGAGCATTTAATTACTTGCTAAAACACTTTTTAAAGATATTTTTACAATCGGGCTCTGACCCGTTTCCTTCCATCTTCTCTCTTATATATATATATATATATATATATATATATATATATATATATATATATATATATATATATATATATATATATATATATATATATATTACAGGTGCCCAGCCACAGAGGCACCATGAGTAGGTTACTTGGACTGAACGTGCTACAGCTTATGTGGAAGTTGCAGGTCTTTGCAATAGACGACCTCACCTTTGATTCCATTCATGTTTTAGTTGCTCAGTAGATAGGGCATGTGTCGCCCATTTCCTATTTTTTTGTTTAGATTTATTAGAGATTCAGTATTCATTTTTTATTCCAGTATTCAGTACTTTTGTGGGATTTATTTCTTTTTTATGTGGACTTACGATGTGGATATTTTCTTGGTTTGAGCAATCTAGTTGACACTCTTATGCATGGTTGTTTTAAATTATCTCACGTACTATTCATGTTGGGTTATATTCCAAAAAGGTTCTCGATATGAAATTTAATAAATAAAATAATATTTTGAATTGTTTTGACACTTAGCTTAATTAATTAGGGTGACTAAAATGGAAATTTATTTTCGACAGTGATGCTAATAATGAACCACACCATTCGCCTTGATTTTTAATTTAATAATGGACAGATCACCAGGTATTTAATTAGGCGGGGTGTTACAGGTGGTATTAGAGCATCAGGTTCTAGTGTCCTTTAGGATCTGTGCGGCTTATTATGCTTCCAGCATAGCTTTCTTTGATATAGGGACCTTTGTTTAGGATTGTTGATTTCTTAGGTGAGATTTTATTATCCCTCTATTACGTATATATTCGTAAATCTTATTTATGCTCGGGTGTGTTCATCTGACGAATAATGAAGTATGATGGGCCAGGGTCGTTGGGCAGACAACAAGAGGCAGAGCTCTGTTGAGGTTAGAGGGTATATTCAAGAATGATGACCGTAGATGTGGTCACCCCGATTATGGCATGGGAAGCCAAGACGGTAAAGACGGCCAGGGAACAACATATGATTTTCAAGTACTGCTATAGTATAAAGTGGTGCCAAATTAAACTCACCCAACATGGTTGGATTAGGAGAGTGTCACATGAAACTTTGAAGAGAACTGTCAGTGGAAATTCTAGAAATGTTGAGAATGTGTGTGTAGCCAAAGGAGGTAAAATATCCAAAGGCTTGGGCATAAGACGGAGTGTGGATAACTGAAAGTGAAAATTAGGATAAAATTTTTCTTGGCCCGTAAGAATAAAGTTATGATGGTTGGAGTCAGCCACCACCTTTAGAAGTGGAATGTTATGTCAATGAAAGGATCTTAGGTACAGTTTGACCGCAAGTTCCTTCATCAGATGTTCAGAATAAGATGTGAATGTTGTTTTGAACTCATCGCAGGAGGGACAAATAACGGTCCATTTGTGAAAATGAATTTAAACTTTTAGCGAATCTTGTATCGGCAGAAGTAGGTACAAATGGAGGAGAGGATTTCATGTGGGGGATCGGCTCGTAAGAAAAGTTAACAACACTTAAAGGAATTATTTTGGATGGACGATCCAGAGAGTGACAATGTCGTGCTTTGTCAATGGAAAGTTTAATGCTTCTTTGTGTGGGAAACTAAAAGAATCGAAGAATTTAGTCAGAGAATAAGACTGGATGAAATGATGGTAGTGAAGCACCATAAGGGGGAGACCCATCAGGAGACTTATTTAAATGATTTTGGAAAGCTAAATTATTACCAAGTGATGATGAATTCAGTAAGGACTATTGAGGCCAGTAGCATGTCCCATAGGGCCAACAGAGCTAATGTAAGAACGGGGGTAACCATCAGGGTTGAGACTACCAAAGTTCGAGAGAAGGACAACCCTATTATGGTTAGTATGATAGGAGATAAGTGGATTTTTTTGTAGATTTATTTTATGGAGAGTAAAACCAAATACATTAATTTTACCGAAGAGAGTAAAGGGATAAGGTATGGTACCTAGCAGGGTCAATGGTCAATGTGGTTTTCGCTTTGGTTCGGACAGACGTGTTATGTTTGAAAATCATTTGATCAGCCAAGACGATTGACAAGGTAGAAGTATGAGTTTTAGCATTGGAGGATGAGGCGTATTTTATGTGACACGAGCAAGTCACTATATTTTGATTTTCTTTTCTAGGTTCGCATGTGAGACGAGTTTAGTGCGTCTATCGACAACATTATTATTTGTGAATATTTTGCCTAGTATAGCGGGATTATCTTTAGTGTTATCCGCGAAGGATAAATGGGTGTATTAATAGTGTTATATACTTTATTGAGATTACTCGTCTTATTGATGACCTATACGAGTATGAGATTCTCCTTATTTTTGTTTTATAAGTAATGGTTACAACGATAGTGGGTAGTTATTATAAGGCTATTGAGGTTGCGGCCCTAGTGCAGGATTTTTTGTTCTGGCGAAGCCTCACCTGCAAGAGGGTCGTGCTCGCATTTATATTCATATAATATAGAGACTTCGTAGGGTATAGTGGTATTAAGATGTTAGAATTCGGTGTATGTAGGGACTATATTGATATGATTCGGAGCGTATTGGGTTTACTGTGGGGCAAAAATATTTAGCTTATTATTATGATTAACGCTCAGGGTTTAGTAATAGTAGGAGCGCATTATTATATCAGTCCTTTAAAGACGTGGAATTTAAGACTTAAGGTTATATGTCTGGGGACAGGATTTTGTGAGTCCCGATTGTATGTGTACGAGGTTTGTGGAATGTAATTACCCCCAATATAGAGGGATAGTGCCTTGGGGGGTGGGGGGGATTCCTCATTTAAATGTAATTGCGAAAGGGGATGTATCCTTTATGTCAAGAGAAGGGGATATAGGGGTACATGTTATGGACTCATGGACTGATGGCCTAACGGATTACGATAATCGACAATGCTAGGTAGTAGTGTATCGGGGGGGGGGGGGGGGGGTCCTTGTTTGGATTTCACTTTTCGAGACATCCCACACATGAAACTCAGCATAAGGTTGGAAGTAGGGAGACGTTTGGTCATTCGTCTATGAGTATGGTACCTCAGTCGTCATATAAGTATGTGGTTATAACTGCAAGTTGAAGGTTGAATTACAATATTAGGCCAGTGGAGCCGGTTGTTCAGTGAGGAAGTATTGAAAATTTTGTTTTATCACCACGAGTTAAAGGGTGGAACGATGTTAAGGGATATTTGAAATTTCAATTTATAGGGTAATTGAGAGTAACCAAGTGTTGTATTCACGTTGTGAGTACAGGGAAAATAATGAATTGGTTGAAGCGTATGTGATGCTTACGCCAGTAAGCATGGTTTATAGGGTGTGTGGGCACCCTGGCTGGCTGATGTCAGAATCGTTCGGGTGAAGGGACGTGGGAATAGATGTGTGGAATATATGTTTGTGGGACTAATATAACGACGTTGAAGTGGTACAGTGGATTAAGCGTCGTTTGAGAAGGATGATAGTCCATATATATACGTGTACGATCAGAATAGCATACCCAAATTTTGTTGAAAGGCTGTGGGAAGCCATTTAAAAAGGGGTATCCCTTAAGAAGACTAAAACCTAATTATTATGGAAAATGTGGAGAGGCGTTCTACCCAGTCGTATGTTGAGAGGTACTTGTGTGAAAATGGAAAAATGATGTCAATGAGGTATAAAAAGTCCAGAAGTGCACTTAGTAACGAAAAGTGCACGGGTCGGAACTTTTGGTATACGACGAGGGAAAAAGGGGATTATTAAGTACCACTTAATGGGAGGCGTTATAAGTGGAAGTCGATGTTGAGAGGGGCTTAGTGAGTAGTCACCAAGTGCACCACTCATAGGTAGAAATCGGTCGGAGTAATATGACCAGCCAGAAAATTTTGTATCAAACCGATAATTTCGATAGTGAAAGAGGGAGATCAAGTCGGTAAAATTTCTTTGATGGGTTGCCAACCTCAAGGTAAGGTCATGAGTACCTTCGCATGTGTGGAACCAGTTGACCAGGAAGGAAGTGATTGATATTCCTTTGGGGGTGATTTACAGTATTAGATAGTGTGCCCCAGTCTTCCTTTGAAAAGCTGGATCGCGTCGGTACGTGGTACTGTCCAGTAATGTTCTGAATTAGGATTCAATATGGGATTTCAATAAGCGGTGGGGATAACATTTCACTTTGAGCAGGTTGTATCACCCATAGGCCGGGGAGTAGGGGAATGGTGATTAACGATTAGTGGAGCAGTATGAAAGTAATTTAAGATTCATTGTGATCATTTTATTTCCACTATGGATATAGCTAAAGAGTGAAGTATAGTATGGTATTTGGGAGATAATATTACCTATTGGTAGGGTGTGGAAGAACTTGTACCTGTTTATCGTGAACAAGATGCTTATTGAGGTTTTGGTGTGGAAAAACCTTAACTATTCTCCCTCTGGATGTTTAGAGGTGAGCGGATAATCAGAATTTTGGATTGGTCGAGAATAATCTGATGATTAAGTTGGAATTAACCTAGACTGTTTTAGGTGGCTTAGAGTTACGTAGCCAAAAATCGAGATTCGAAGAACTGATAAGAGTGCTCAAATGTTCTTATGGTTTTTCTCAGGTTGGGTGTTTTGTGTTTAGATAAATACGAGTAATTGATACGTAGTAAGGTGAGGCCTCCCAATAATATTTAGACAATGGGGAGGGGGGAAATGATGTATAGGCTCGTCTTATTCGAATAGGGACGAATTGGAGCACAATGTGAAGTGCCGTTATTAAGGCGTGATTCTATAACTGATAGTGTTGAGAGTGTTAAATAAACTTACTGTGAGGCGGAGGCTATAGTGATTTAACGCCTTACCCTAAAGTTAGTTTTGAGTACGGATAAAGTATCTAGAATTTTCATACCAGGTAGGACTTATTTTATGAATTTTGGGACAAAATTTCTTTATTAGGGGGAAGTATGTAATACCCCATATTTTTGTGGCCTTTAATTCCTTTAATTATAGGATTAATTAAATTTAATTCGGATAAATTAATTTAATATTAATTCAGATTTTAAATTGAATATTTACTAGCGTGACGAGAGTTATTAATTATTGGTAAAAATTATGTTGAGCATTACTAGATGAGTAAAGTAATATTCGAGATTGAATTTATTGAAATTATCACGAGTAAATAATACGACAATTATAGAAATTAAGTCGGGACGCGCAAGTGTCGTGTCGGGATTCAATTAATGGAATAAAAAATTATTCAATTATAAGTCGCTCGTATGGGAATTTCGAGTTCCCCAACATATCTGGAAGGGTCGAGATAGTAAAAAAAGTGTACCCGGGAGTTTAGTTTGGGTCTCGGGGCATTTTTAGGCCTAACCGACACCCTAGGAGGATGATTTAGTCATTTCCAAATTAGGCCTTAGTTAAATAGCGAAAATTGGGAACTAATATAAGATTTTAGGAGAGCCCTCTAGGGTTAACATTATCAAAAGTCTAGAACGACAGTGAGAGGAAGAAAGGAGAAAAGTCTTCCAAGAATCCAAGGCCAAGAACCAACCAAATTGCACCACCACCACCACCAAAACGTAGATCGAAGCGAGGGGATCAAGTCTATACATGTCAAACTCGTGGAATCAGACCTATTATCTTAAGGCAAGTACTTATCTTGCTTATTTATAGTGGATAATTCAACCATGTTAGAATAGGATTAAATAGTATATGTTTATTCAAAGAATTTGATGATTTAGGGAATTTCATTCACAAGCTTTAGAAGAAATAAGTAGATTCCGGAAAATCTTATCATATGTAGAGGATTATCCACGATATTGTAATAGTTTAGAAGAGAGAAATTTGGAAAAAGAATTAGAAGATTGGAAATTATAACGAAACTAGTGTTCTTGATAAATATCATGAATCAGGCCTCTAATCCTATACTTTTGATGAATTTCGTACATGCTTTACGTAGGAAATCATGTAGGTAGGTTAATATAACTATTAGTTTAATTGGTTAGGAGTTTGGGAGTCAATTATGGAGTTTTGGTTGAGTTTGATGAAGGAAACCCATGGTTAACAATGTCAGAATTCGGAATACATGTTCGATCTATCGATCAACCCCTTTCATCGATCGATCGACCCTCCTGAAAACTGCATGTTTTTCCACTTTTGTTTAATTCAGATAAAATGCATAAGAACCCTTGAATATCATTTAAAGAGTATAATGGGTCATGAAGAGGACCAATAGGGTCTAAGTAGATCACATTGAATGTAAATCTATATGGGATGTAACCGTGGGTTAACGTGGGTTTGACACATATTGGAAAATTGTGCGTACGTTATCTAAGGAATTGAGAGATTTGTGAATGACTTAGACCGATATGTTAGAGAGGGTATACCTACTGAATTTACCTTTAGGAAGAGAGAATACTTCGAGGGACGAGAAGTAATTACGAAATGATTATAATTGAGAATAAAAAGAGATGAGTTCTTCATGCGTAAAGATTGGGTAAATTATATTACGTAGGGTTAAAAATATTATTACAGGTCGTGGGCAAACCTAATTGAAAAATGTGAATATTGATATATATGACGGAGTGCATGTGTATGTATATATTATATATTTGTGTATAATCATACCCGCGCTACTTGCTATCATAGAGGTGGCTACGCCGGGATAGTCTTATCTCGATGGGACCTTTATGGGAGATATTGACTTGTACCCTAGAGCATAGGATTCCTTGGTACAGGCTATCTGAGAATGATAGTCAGACGGTCCTAAGAGATGTGAGGGGTATGTGCTGACCTCTTAATGATTTGGAACTATGCTTAGCCTCCATTTTGTGTGTATTGTGTTAATACAGTTCGAGAGTGATTCCAAACTAGTATTTCCCTTAGTATGAGAGATACGGGGACTTGATAGCAGAGTATGCCAGCACCATAGATTTTATGAGGGGTGTCGATAGTATATATATATATATTATATGAGTAATTGATATATTTACATATATATGGAATTCTTCTACTGTGCGTATAAGTAGATAAATATTGAATAAATGCTCCAAAATTATAGTAAGTGTTCGGGAATCTTATAACAGTACTGAAAAATACTAAGTAACGTAAGTAATCATTAAGAGATTGACCTCTAAATAAAAATCACAGTCTTGTGACTTTTCGAAGTAAAAATATATGGAAGATGAGTTAGACTGACTTATGGTGCATTTAGTAATACGTTAGGCGTGCACACTAGACGAGAGGTAAGAATTCTCAAGAGAGTGTCATGTGCTAACATGGATGTCTTATTAATTAGTTAGCATTTAATTACTTCCTCATACACTTTTTAAGGCTATTTTTACACTCGAGCTCTGACCTGTTTCCTGTCATCTTCTCTCTCTTGTATATATATATGTATATTATAGGTGCCTAGCCACAGAGGCGCCAAGAGTAGATTACTGGGACTGGACGGGCTACAGATTATGTGGGAGTTGCAGGTCTTTGCAGTATACGACATCACTTTTGATTCCGTTCGTGTTTTAGTTCCTCAGTAGACAGGGCATGTGTCGCCCATTTCCTATATTTCTGTTTAGACTTATTAAAGATTCAGTATTCATTTTTTATTCCAATATTCAGTACTTTTGTGGGATTTATTTCTTTGTCACGTGGACTTACAATGTGAATATTTTCTTGGTTTGAGCAATCTAGTTGACACTCTTATGCACGGTTGTTTTAAATTATCCCGTGTACTATTCATGTTGGGTTATATTGCAAAAAGGTTCTCGATATGAAATTTAATAAATAAAATAACATTTTGAATTGTTTTGACACTTATCTTAATGAATTAGGGTGACTAAAACGAAAAATTATTTTCGACAGTGATGCTAAGAATGAACCACACCGTTCACCTTGATTTTTAATTTAATAAAGGAATGATCACCCGGTATTTAATTAGGCGAGGTGTTACATTATGTTATAATCATTCTAAGTAACATTTCTCATGTGTTACCATTTAATCATGTAATTAAGTTTCTCTACTTAATTACCTTTCCATTTGGTTTTATCATCTAGTAGTCTACTATCACACATAAGTAGATTATTCATACAGTATATATTTTACACACAATATATACTATAAGTGCATACTTAGCTATCGTGTCCCTGTATCACACATTAAGGACGATTGGTTCGGAATGTTACCGCGACCCCAATATTCTTTTCATGTATTTGTTTGGAATGTTACCTCGACCGCAATATTTGTTTAATATCTTTGTTCGTGATGTTACCTCGACCCCAATATTCTTTTCATGTATTGGTTCGGAATGTTACCTCAACCCAAATATTTTCTAAATAAATTGGTTCAAAACGTTATCTCGACCCCAATATTCTTTTCATGTATTGGTTCAAACTGGTTCGAAATGTTACCTCGACCACAATACAATCAAGTATACAATAGGTATTCACCCCACCTATAGATAATCAGTAGGTATAAACAAACATAAATACCATAACTTCGTACATAGTATATATAAATCGAATACTCACCGTACTTATTATTTTACAATTCTCTCACTAGCGTATTAATTTGAGTATCATTCACTACTCTAAGGGCCTTAGTTACCCCTTCATTTATTTTAGAAATTAACCTTATTTCTGTTACACCCTGCCTAATGAAATACCGGGCGATCACTCTTGTATCGAATTAAAACAGGAGTCGCATGTGGTTCATTCTTAGCATCACTGTCGAAAACAAATTTAATTACTAATAACCTATTAGGCAGGCGTCAAACTTTTATTTAACTAATCCTTTGAAACAAATTATTAAATTTCAAACATTACACAGTTTATATAAATGAAACTGAAAATAGGTAAAATGACCGAACACTCGGTTAAATAATAATACCCAGTCGAATTCCGCATAAAAGGCGGTAAAAGAATAAATAAAAGCAGTTGGGTTATTAGCTCGAATGTTTATACACTACCTCCTATCTAGATTACAAGGATATAAGCGTCTATAGAAAACCTACATGCATCCACTGCTACTGCAGCACACGTCTGACTCGAAGGAATCTTCATCCAGGCGTCCCTATTTCTGGACGCCTATTATATATAATATATAGCAAGAAAGGGAAAAATATTGAAACGGGTCAGAGCCCGAGTTGTGAAAATATTTTGCAAGTGAATAAATGCTTTATTTATGAAAAATATGTTTTATCTCATATTTAAATTGGTATCGCACCCCCATGAGATACCCCTCACCTCTCTTCTAAAGGTGCACACCTATCACATCCCTCTAATCATCCGAGTCAAGCTACCATGCCTTACTAATCTATCACCCCCAAACTCTAAAAATCGTAAGTAAACTGAGTACTAAGGGCTAAACTTCTCCCCAGTCTCAACACTGCGCTAAATTCGTGCGTGGGGTGTCTCGCGAAGCGAAATCCAAACAAGGAACCCCCCGATACACTACTACTTGGCAGCGTCGAACATCGAGATCCATTAGACCCTCAGTACACAACGTATATATATATATATATATATATATATATATATATATATATACACACACACTCATATAATTATATACGTTATCATACTCATTTTAATATACGTATCATAATATACTTCCGGATATAATCTCCCGAACTGAGAATTAATATTTATTCTGGATACTTCGGCGAGGATAGAATTGATTCGAAGTCGCATTCGGGTAGCTCAGGACAGGCAGAAGAGCTATGCTGATGCGAAGAGGTTCTTCAGAGAGTTCCAAGTGGGGGACCAGGTTTTGCTCAGAATATCTCCTATGAAGGGGATTATGCGTTTCGGGAAGAAAGGGAAGTTGGCACCGAGATATGTGGGACCATTTCCTATTATTGAGCGAATTGGACCAGTTGCGTATAAGCTCGGGTTACCGGAGAATTTACACCGGATTCACGATGTGTTTCATATTTCCTCGCTAAGGAAATATCTCAGGGACGATTTGTCTCATTCTCACATCGCTTTAGAGGAGATTGATCTACAGCCTGATAGCTCCTACGAGGAGGGGCCGATTGCTATTTTGGACCGAAGTGAGAGGAAGCTGCGGTCAAAGATAGTTCCGTTAGTGCGTGTTCAGTGGCGACATCATAATGTCAAGGAGTCCACATGGGAACGCGAGGATGAGACGCGCGAACGTTATCCAGAGTTGTTTTTATAAGGTACTTTTTAGTTCCGAATTTCGGGACGAAATTCTGTTATTAGGGGGGGAAGTATGTAATACCCCGTATTTTTGGCGATATTTATTTTCGGGATTAATTAATTAAATGAGAATTAATTGGGAATTAATCCGGATAAAATACTAGCGAGATGTGAGTTGGTATTTGACTATATTGAGTATATATGATGATATATGAATATTGAATTATGAAATTGTCGTGAGATTGATATGCGGCAATTTGGACATTTTATTGGGACGCGTGTGACAGTCGCGTCAGGATATAATTATTTTAATTATAAAAGTGAATTTAAATTCTATTAACCTTATGGTCGTTTTGAGTGCGCCAACGCATCCGGAAGGGTCGAGATAGTCATAAAACACTAGCCGGGGGTTTAGTTTGGGTCCCGTGCTATTTTTAGGCCATACCGGCAACATAAAGGGTATTTTGGTAATTTTGTACTTTTGGGAATTAAAAGTGACGAAAATTAGTAAATTATATCTGATGTGGATTTGACCCACTAAACCACTAACCAACCCATATTAACCTAAAAGGCTACGTAGGTTATTAGAATTAGGTTTTCCAAAAATTTCCCAAAGCAAACCCTAGCCACCATAGCCATTGGAGAAGAAAGCTTGGAGAGAGAGAGATAGAAAAGAATTCTGCAGAAAGAGAGAGAGAACTTCTTCAAATCGTCATCAAAATCAGAGATTGAATCAAGGCAAGTGGTTTAATTTCAATTATTATAGAGAATGCTTCTTCCATGCGTAGGAATTTACATAAATCAAATTGTTCTTGAGAGTTTAATAAAAACCCATTTTAGTTGGACTTAGAACTTGAATGTTGAGGAGTAATTGCATGTAGAATCGTATAGAGATGATTACCCTGATGTTAATATGTGTTGGATGTAACAAAAACGGATCTAATTTGAGTAAATTGATGATCATAAATTATAGGGTTTATGTTCTTGATAATTGGGGAAAAGTGTAGAGATTTGATGAATTGATGATGATTAGGATGAATTGATTCTTTAAAATACGTTAGTATATAACCTTGATATGTTTAAGGATGATTAGAGACCTTAAAACATCGTTGGGATGAATTTTGATTGAGATTTGAGGTGTAGAAATTGGTGAAAAACGAAATAAGGAATTCTGGGCTTGAAACTGGCCACTCGTTAGAAGACCAGCCCAGGTCATTCGAACGAGCTCGTTCGAACGAGCTTCTAACGAGTTGACAAATGACTTCTAACGAGGGTGAAGTTCGTTCGATGAAATCGTTCGAATGAGATCTCGTTAGAAAGCCCACTTCGTTCGAACGAAGTCTCGTTCGAACGAGACTTCGAACGAGTTGACAGTTTGGGCTTTTTATCCTGTTTTGATCCCGAGTGCCCCGTAAACTTGTGTATAGGTAGAGATAGCCTTCCCTTGATGAGTAATTGATATATTTGGGATGTTTGGGATATAATGAGGAGTCAAACCTAGAAGTGTAGTTTGAACCTAAAGGAAAAAAATGAGCTGAGACGTGAGTGCCTACTACGACGTGAGAATAAATTATGGCGCGTATAAATATGGACCGGGATTATATAAGTTGTATATATATATCAAGTTGGTACGAGAATGCGATATGTATCAATATATTATGGTGATTACTAAGACGTGTGCATACTTAGTATATGTATTGATTTTATGTGTATGACATACCTACCATGCTTGCTATCACGGGAGGTTTGCGTTCGCTTAGGGCCCTCTAATCCTTGTGTTGCCCGGATTTAGACTGGTTACCTCGATGAACATAGCTCAGAGAAAGACTTATTGGGATGTTAATAAGTCCGCTGATCATGGGAGCGTAGGTATGTGCGTGACCCATGTGATGTGACTGTGTTCGCCTCCATTATTTGTGATGTTGTTATCCGAGAACGATTCCTGAGAGATTCGGAATGCGTGGTTATTATGTACGTGATGTACCGGGATGGATAGCAGAGTATGTGTACACCACAGCTTAGGCTCGGGGTGCTTGTATTGTATATTTATGACGTGATAATATACACTTAGTAAAATGAGAACTTTCATATGGTATTGTGTGTATAACTATGGAATAACATAAAAGGGATAATCTATAACGAGTTGTATTACTTTTATATGAGAACCTGAATTTACGATAAGCCCCCTATTTAATTGCGATCATTATAATGTTAATGTGAACCGAGTAATAAGGGTAGAACCTATGACAGTCTAGCTAGATATGATGTCACTTAGATAGTGGTTTTTGTCATTTTAGATGGGTACTTACGTTAGGAGTGCACAGTTAGACGAGAGGTGAGAATTTCATGTGAGTGCACGTCCTAACATGTACTTTGCATTTAATTTTTTAAATGTTTTTAAAGCACTTGCAGGTTTTTAAAATATCTCCACATTCGGGCTCTGACCCGTTTGCTTTCAAATCTATTTTCTTGTAAAACCATTTTAGGTGCCCTGCCACAAGGACACCATGCATAGGATTCTCATTCCGATGACGAGCTGTAGCTGTTTGTGGAAGTTACAGGGATTTGATTTTAGACGCTTCCATCATTTTAATTCCATGTTCAGTATTCCTCAGTTGTAGGGCATGTTGCCCAAATTCTGTTAGAGACATTTCCATTTCAGTTTTTCAGACTTTAGCATGTATTAATTCAGTATTTAGTATTTCGTTACTTATTTCAGTTGTGGGATTTGTTGTGAGGAGTTTTTCCTCCGTATTTATTTATATCATGTGATGGTTATTCTAGCATTTCGTTATGGTGAATGGTGATATTATTCTTGCTTTAAATCTTTTACTGCATGTTAATCAGACTTTAATTAAAATTTGACAACTTACTTTTTAAATACTAGGTGGTTAGTAATAATAAAATGTTTTCGACAGTGATGCTATTAGCTGAGCCAACTTGGCATTTTGAATTAATTTAATAAAGGAGTAGCTACCCGGTATTTAATTAGTCGGGGTGTCACAGGTGGTATCAGAGCATCAGGTTCTAGTGTCCTTTAGGATCTGTACGGCTATTATGTTTTCGCTAAGTTTCTTTGATATAGAGCCCTATATTTTAGGACTGTTGTACTCTTTTTGGTGTATGGTACGTTCTTCAGCTATTTTAAGTTTATAACTGCGAACTTATAAACTTCATTCTTATTTCAGATGCCTCCACGACGTGCACGACGAGTTCCCAGGGATGCAAAGCCAGAACCCCAGCCCGCTCCAGTTTAGGGCATGATGAACGCCGCTGAGGTTGCAGCCATTGTAGCCCAAGCGGTAAATGCCGCAATTGCCATAGTTCAACAGGCACCACCTCAGGCGCCGATTGCCGCGCCAGTACAGGCAAATGCATTCCCATCTGCTTGGGATCGTGTACGTGACGCTTTTCAGAAAGCGCATCCGCCAGAGTTTGCAGGTAGCTCAGATGTGGTAGTCTCGAGCCAGTGGAGGAAGGATATGCAGAGGCACTTGAGGATGTATGAGTGCACGGATGTTCAGAAGCAGGTCCTAGCTACTTTCAAGCTAGTTGGATCTGCACTGCAGTGGTGGGAGTCTATTACCACCGTGGAGGAGAGGGATACTCTCACTATTCAGGACTTTTGGGTGCGGTTTGACCGCAAGTACTTTCCGTCCGCTGTTCATACGGAAATGAGGAGAAAATTGATGAGTCTGAAGCAGGAGGGTAAAATCGTGGCCGAGTATGAGGCCGAGTTCACGAATCTGTTGAATATCGTTCCGGATGAGATACCGACAGAAAAGAAGAAGATTGAGAAATTCACCGACGTGTTGACATGGAGGATCCGTCAGCATCTGTTAGGGAACCTTTCGTTGGCCACTTATTCTGATGTGGTTAACGCTGCTTTGTTACACTGCCAAGATCACCGCTTTCATATGGCTGAGGGCAAGAGATCGGGAGAGTCTAGCCATCAGGACAGGACTGGAGGACACGGTGCTAGTGGGGCACAATCTGTTCAGGGGCAGAGACAGGTGAGCAGGGTTCCCAGCAAGGGGATCAGAAGAGGTTCAGATCAGGGAATTATAGGCACGGACAGGGAGGTTTCCGTCAGGGCCATCAGGGTCCAAACGGCCATCAGGGCCAACAGGGGCAGAATGGTCAACATCAGTTTCAGCAGGGCCAGCAGGGCCAGTGGAGGAATGGTAACGGCCACCATGGCCGGGGACAACAGGGACCGAGAGGGGGGAACTTTCCTGGGAAGTATTTTGTTTGTGGCAAGAATGGCCATAAACGACAGGATTGTCCTGATAGGGGCAGGGCCCCACAGCAGCAGCAGCAAGGTGCTCGCCAGGAGCCGCAGAGGCCTATGTTTCCCGCCGCTCTCCCCGCACCGCCACAGATGGCAGCATTGCCACCCATTCCAGCAGTTCCAGTTCAGCAGGGGCAGCTACAGTATGGACGTGTCTATAACGTCCACCAGGCAGCAGTTTCACAGGCACCGCCCGCGATTGAGGGTACGTTTCCTATCCATGGCACTATGGAATGGGTATTGTTTGATACGGGGGCAACACATTGCTTTATAGCTACACATTTTGCGAAAGCCTTAGGGTTGTTAGCTACGACAGAGAGCACAATGACGTGTGTAGACTCACCTTTGGGGTGTGGGTCACTTATTTTCTTTATATGCCGGGGAGTAGGGGTAGAGATTGGTAGTCTGGTATTACCTGCAGATATGTTGGTATTAGATATGCATGTTCACGATGTGATTATCGGTATGGATTGGCTCGCTGATTATAGAGCCATGATTGATTACTTCGGTGGGAGCATTGTTTTTGCCATTCCGGGGCAAGAGATGTTTGTAGTGGCGATGCCTCGCCCAGAGGGAGGCTCGACCGCTCATTTGTATTACCTAGAGGAGGATACCTCTAAGGAGGTTGTGATTCCTTTAGATTCGATCCCAGTTGTCAGGGAGTATTCTGATGTGTTTCAGGAGATACCAGGCCTACCCCCAAGTCGAGAGATAGACTTTGTTATAGACCTATTACCAGGTACGAGACCTATAGCACGCGCACCGTATCGTATGGCTCCAGCTGAGATGAGGGAGTTACAGGATCAGATTGAGCAATTGTTGGGTCAGGGGTTTATACGGAGGAGTACTTCACCGTGGGGTGCCCCTGTGTTGTTCGTGAAGAAGAGAGATGGTTCACTGAGATTGTGTGTGGACTACCGAGAGTTGAATAAGGTCACGATACGGAATAAGTATCCGTTGCCTCGAATCGATGACTTATTCGACCAGTTGAGAGGAGCTTCTTTCTTCTCAAAGATTGATTTGAGATAGGGATACCATCAGTTGCGTATCAGGGAGGAGGATGTCTCGAAGACTGCGTTCTTGTCTAGATATGGTTCTTACGAGTTTCGGGTTATGCCTTTTGGTTTGACCAACGCTCCAGCCGTGTTTATGGACTTGATGAATAGGGTGTTCAGGGATTTCCTAGATCAGTTTGTCATTGTCTTCATCGATGATATTCTGGTTTACTCCTAGTCAGAGGAGGAGCACGCCGAGCATTTGAGGCAAGTTTTGCAGACACTTCGTCAGGACGAGTTGTATGCAAAATATGAGAAGTGCGGGTTTTGGTTGAAGGAGGTCCAGTTTTTGGGACACATTATTTCCGATCGGGGGATATCTGTTGATCCGGGGAAGGTATTCGCGGTGAGGGAGTGGGGACAGCCCACGACAATGACTGAGATTCGTAGTTTCTTGGGCCTAGCAGGATACTACATGAGGTTCATTCGGGGATTCTCGAAGATTGCGGGTCTTTTGACATATCTAACTCGTAAGGGTGTGCCATTCATCTGGAGTGATGCCTGTCAGTTGGCATTTGATGAGTTGAAGGATAAGTTGACCTCAGCACCTGTGTTAGCATTGCCGAGACCGGGAGTTGAGTATCTAGTATACATCGATGCGTCCTTGCAAGGACTTGGAGGTGTATTGCAGCAGGAGAGTCAGGCCATAGCTTATGCTTCCCGTAAGCTAAAGCCTCACGAGAAGAATTACCCCACTCATGACTTGGAGTTGGCGGCAGTTGTATTTGCCCTTTGGATATGGAGACACTATCTTTTGGGGGAGAAGTTCCAATTATTCACGGACCACAAGTCCCTACAGTACCTGTTCACGCAGAAGGAGTTGAACATGCGGCAAAGGAGGTGGCTTGAGTTTGTGAAGGACTACCAGTTCGACATCCAGTATCACCCGGGTAAGGCTAACGTGGTAGCAGACGCGTTGAGCCGTAGGCCAGCAGATGAGGTGGCAGGGGTGTGGAAGGCAAAGTGGAAGGAGTTGGGACACCAGGATGCAGTGGCCCGATCTTTCATGTCTGTGATGATCGTTACACCGCAGATTGTCACGAAGGTAGTACGGGCACAGGCTAATGGCTCGTTCTGTCAGGAGTAGATAGTTCGATTACTAGCAGAGGGAGCCGAGTCCTATACCGTTAGCTCAGATTGGGGATTACTCTTCAATGGGAGATTCGTGGTTCCGGAAGGGGAGGAATTATGACACGATGTGATGGCAGAGTCGCACGGCTCACGGTTCGTGGTACATCCCGGAGGGGACAAAATGTACCAAAACATGAGACGCCAGTATTGGTGGAGCGGTATGAAGAGAGATATCGTTGTGTTTGTTTCGAAATGCACCACTTGTCAGCTAGTAAAAGTGGATCATCGGAGACCGACTGAACTTCTACAGCCGTTGGAGGTTCCGAGGTGGATGTGGGAGAGCATATCCATGGACTTTATCACGGGGTTGCCTACGTCGCAGAGGGGTCAAGACTCCATTTGGGTAATTGTGGACAGGTTGTCCAAAGTCGCTCACTTTTTACCCGTAAGGACTGACTACACTACGGGACAGTATGCCCAGCTCTTCATTTCAGAGATTGTGTGACTTCATGGTGTACCAGTAAATATCGTGTCTGACAGAGACAAGATATTTGTTTCGCATTTTTGGGAGAGTTTCCAGGAAGCCATGGGCATGGAATTGTGGTTGAGTACGGCGTATCACCCGCAGACCAATGGGCAGACGGAGCGTACAAACCAAATGTTGGAGGACATGCTACGTATGAGTATCATTGATTTTGTGGGTGGATGGGAACAGTATCTTCCACTGGTGGAGTTTGCTTACAACAACTCCTACCAGTTCACCATTGGCATGGATCCATTTGAGGCGTTGTACGGTAGACCTTGTCGTTCCCGAGCATGTTGGTTGGAGGTGGGGAACAACAAACTACTTGGGCCGGAAGTGATTCAGGATACTTCGGCGAGGATAGAATTGATTCGAAGTCGCATTCGGGTAGCTCAGGACAGGCAGAAGAGCTATGCTGATGCGAAGAGGTTCTTCAGAGAGTTCCAAGTGGGGGACCAGGTTTTGCTCAGAATATCTCCTATGAAGGGGATTATGCATTTCGAAAAGAAAGGGAAGTTGGCACCGAGATATGTGGGACCATTTCCTATTATTGAGCGAATTGGACCAGTTGCGTATAAGCTCGGGTTACCGGAGAATTTACACCGGATTCACGATGTGTTTCATATTTCCTCGCTAAGGAAATATCTCAGGGACGATTTGGCTCATTCTCACATCGCTTTGGAGGAGATTGATCTACAGCCTGATAGCTCCTACGAGGAAGGGCCGATTGCTATTTTGGACCGAAGTGAGAGGAAGCTGTGGTCAAAGATAGTTCCGTTAGTGCGTGTTCAGTGGCGACATCATAATGTCAAGGAGTCCACATGGGAACGCGAGGATGAGACGCGCGAACGTTATCCAGAGTTGTTTTTATAAGGTACTTTTTAGTTCCGAATTTCGGGACGAAATTCTGTTATTAGGGGGGGAAGTATGTAATACCCCGTATTTTTGGCGATATTTATTTTCGCGATTAATTAATTAAATGAGAATTAATTGGGAATTAATCCGGATAAAATAATAGCGAGATGTGAGTTGGTATTTGACTATATTGAGTATATATGATGATATATGAATATTGAATTATGAAATTGTCGTGAGATTGATATGCGGCAATTTGGACATTTTATTGGGACGCGTGTGACAGTCGCGTCAGGATATAATTATTTTAATTATAAAAGTGAATTTAAATTCTATTAACCTTATGGTCGTTTTGAGTGCGCCAACGCATCCGGAAGGGTCGAGATAGTCATAAAACACTAGCCGGGGGTTTAGTTTGGGTCCCGTGCTATTTTTAGGCCATACCGGCAACATAAAAGGTATTTTGGTAATTTTGTACTTTTGGGAATTAAAAGTGACGAAAATTAGTAAATTATATCTGATGTGGATTTGACCCACTAAACCACTAACCAACCCATATTAACCTAAAAGGCTACGTAGGTTATTGGAATTAGGTTTTCCAAAAATTTCCCAAAGCAAACCCTAGCCACCATAGCCATTGGAGAAGAAAGCTTGGAGAGAGCGAGATAGAAAATAATTCTGCAGAAAGAGAGAGAGAACTTCTTCAAATCATCATCAAAATCAGAGATTGAATCAAGGCAAGTGGTTTAATTTCAATTATTATAGAGAATGCTTCTTCCATGCATAGGAATTTACATAAATCAAATTGTTCTTGAGAGTTTAATAAAAACCCATTTTAATTGGACTTAGAACTTGAATGTTGAGGAGTAATTGCATGTAGAATCGTATAGAGATGATTACCCTGATGTTAATATGTGTTGGATGTAACAAAAACGGATCTAATTTGAGTAAATTGATGATCATAAATTATAGGGTTTATGTTCTTGATAATTGGGGAAAAGTGTAGAGATTTGATGAATTGATGATGATTAGGATGAATTGATTCTTTAAAATCCGTTAGTATATAACCTTGATATGTTTAAGGATGATTAGAGACCTTAAAACATCGTTGTGACGAATTTTGATTGAGATTTGAGGTGTAGAAATTGGTGAAAAACGAAATAAGGAATTCTGGGCTTGAAACTGGCAACTCGTTAGAAGACCAGCCCAGGTCATTCGAATGAGCTCGTTCTAACGAGCTTCTAACGAGTTGACCATTGACTTCTAACGAGGGTGAAGTTCGTTCGATGAAATCGTTCAAACGATATCTCGTTAGAAAGCCCACTTCGTTCGAACGAAGTCTCGTTCGAACGAGACTTCGAACGAGTTGACAGTTTGGGCTTTTTAGCCTGTTTTGATCCCGAGTGCCCTGTAACCTTGTGTATAGGTAGAGATAGCCTTCCCTTGATGAGTAATTGATATATTTGGGATGTTTGGGATATAATGAGGAGTTAAACCTAGAAGTGTAGTTTGAACCTAAAGGAAAAAAATGAGCTGAGACGTGAGTGCCTACTACGACGTGAGAATAAATTATGGCGCGTATAAATATGGACCGGGATTATATAAGTTGTATATATATATCAAGTTGGTACGAGAATGCGATATGTATCAATATATTATGGTGATTACTAAGACGTGTGCATACTTAGTATATGTATTGATTTTATGTGTATGACATACCTACCATGCTTGCTATCACGGGAGGTTTGCGTTCGCTTAGGGCCCTCTAATCCTTGTGTTGCCCGGATTTAGACTGGTTACCTCGATGAACATAGGTCAGAGAAAGACTTATTGGGATGTTAATAAGTCCGCTGATCGTGGGAGCGTAGGTATGTGCGTGACCCATGTGATGTGACTGTGTTCGCCTCCATTATTTGTGATGTTGTTATCTGAGAACGATTCCTGAGAGATTCGGAATGCGTGGTTATTATGTACGTGATGTACCGGGATGGATAGCAGAGTATGTGTACACCACAGCTTAGGCTCGGGGTGCTTGTATTATATATTTATGACGTGATAATATACACTTAGTAAAATGAGAACTTTCATATGGTATTGTGTGTATAACTATGGAATAACATAAAAGGGATAATCTATAACGAGTTGTATTACTTTTATATGAGAACCTGAATTTACGATAAGCCCCCTATTTAATTGCGATCGTTATAATGTTAATGTGAACCGAGTAATAAGGGTAGAACCTATGATAGTCTAGCTAGATATGATGTCACTTAGATAGTGGTTTTTGTCATTTTAGATGGGTACTTACGTTAGGAGTGCACAGTTAGACGAGAGGTGAGAATTTCATGTGAGTGCACGTCCTAACATGTACTTTGCATTTAATGTTTTAAATGTTTTTAAAGCACTTGCAGGTTTTTAA
Source organism: Sambucus nigra (assembly GCA_949130495.1). Taxonomy (NCBI): domain Eukaryota; kingdom Viridiplantae; phylum Streptophyta; class Magnoliopsida; order Dipsacales; family Adoxaceae; genus Sambucus; species Sambucus nigra. Next base: position 32,011,233 of record OX422217.1, on the reverse strand, counting down.
AATAACTCCACATTCGGGCTCTGACCCGTTTGCTTTCAAATCTATTTTCTTGTAAAACCATTTTAGGTGCCCAGCCACAAGGACACCATGCATAGGATTCTCATTCCGATGACGAGCTGTAGCTGTTTGTGGAAGTTACAGGGATTTGCTTTTAGACGCTTCCATCATTTTAATTCCATGTTCAGTATTCCTCAGTTGTAGGGCATGTTGCCCAAATTCTGTTAGAGACATTTCCATTTCAGTTTTTCAGACTTTAGCATGTATTAATTCAGTATTTAGTATTTCGTTACTTATTTCAGTTGTGGGATTTGTTGTGAGGAGTTTTTCCTCCGTATTTATTTATATCATGTGATGGTTATTCTAGCATTTCGTTATGGTGAATGGTGATATTATTCTTGCTTTAAATCTTTTACTGCATGTTAATCAGACTTTAATTAAAATTTGACAACTTACTTTTTAAATACTAGGTGGTTAGTAATAATAAAATGTTTTCGACAGTGATGCTATTAGCTGAGCCAACTTGGCATTTTGAATTAATTTAATAAAGGAGTAGCTACCCGGTATTTAATTAGTCGGGGTGTCACAGGTGGTATCAGAGCATCAGGTTCTAGTGTCCTTTAGGATCTGTACGGCTATTATGTTTTCGCTAAGTTTCTTTGATATAGAGCCCTATATTTTAGGACAGTTGTACTCTTTTTGGTGTATGGTACGTTCTTCAGCTATTTTAAATTTATAACTACAAACTTATAAACTTCATTCTTATTTCAGATGCCTCCACGACGTGCACGACGAGTTCCCAGGGATGCAACGCCAGAACCCCAGCCCGCTCCAGTTCAGGGCATGATGAACGCCGCTGAGGTTGCAGCCATTGTAGCCCAAGCGGTAAATGCCGCAATTGCCATAGTTCAACAGGCACCACCTCAGGCGCCGATTGCCGCGCCAGTACAGGCAAATGCATTCCCGTCTGCTTGGGAACGTGTACGTGACGCTTTTCAGAAAGCGCATCCGCAAGAGTTTGCAGGTAGCTCAGATGTGGTAGTCTTGAGCCAGTGGAGGAAGGATATGCAGAGGCACTTGAGGATGTATGAGTGCACGGATGTTCAGAAGCAGGTCCTAGCTACTTTCAAGCTAGTTGGATCTGCACTGCAGTGGTGGGAGTCTATTACCACCGTGGAGGAGAGGGATACTCTCACTATTCAGGACTTTTGGGTGCGGTTTGACCGCAAGTACTTTCCGTCCGCTGTTCATACGGAAATGAAGAAAAAATTGATGAGTCTGAAGCAGGAGGGTAAAATCGTGGCCGAGTATGAGGCCGAGTTCACGAATCTGTTGAATATCGTTCCGGATGAGATACCGACAGAAAAGAAGAAGATTGAGAAATTCACCGACGTGTTGACATGGAGGATCCGTCAGCATCTGTTAGGGAACCTTTCGTTGGCCACTTATTCTGATGTGGTTAACGCTGCTTTGTTACACTGCCAGGATCACCGCTTTCATATGGCTGAGGGCAAGAGATCGGGAGAGTCTAGCCATCAGGACAGGACTGGAGGACACGGTGCTAGTGGGGCACAATCTGTTCAGGGGCAGAGATAGGGTGAGCAGGGTTCCCAGCAAGGGGATCAGAAGAGGTTCAGATCAGGGAATTATAGGCACGGACAGGGAGGTTTCCGTCAGGGCCATCAGGGTCCAAACGGCCATCAGGGCCAACAGGGGCAGAATGGTCAACATCAGTTTCAGCAGGGCCAGCAGGGCCAGTGGAGGAATGGTAACGGCCACCATGGCCGGGGACAGCAGGTACCAAGAGGGGGAACTTTCTGGGGAAGTGTTTTGTTTGTGGCAAGACTGGCCATAAACGACAGGACTGTCCTGATAGGGGCAGGGCCCCACAGCAACAGCAGCAAGGTGCTCGCCAGGAGCCGCAGAGGCCTATGTTTCCCGCCGCTCTCCCCGCACCACCACAGATGGCAGCATTGCCACCCATTCCAGCAGTTCCAGTTCAGCAAGGGCAGCTACAGTATGGACGTGTCTATAACGTCCACCAGGCAGCAGTTCCACAGGCACCGCCCGCGATTGAGGGTACGTATCCTATCCATGGCACTATGGGATGGGTATTGTTTGATACGGGGGAAACACATTGCTTTATAGCTACACATTTTGCGAAAGCCTTAGGGTTGTTAGCTACGGCAGAGAGCACAATGACGTGTGTAGACTCACCTTTGGGGTGTGGGTCACTTATTTTCTTTATATGCCGGGGAGTAGGGGTAGAGATTGGTAGTCTGGTATTACCTGCAGATATGTTGGTATTAGATATGCATGTTCACGTTGTGATTATCGGTATGGATTGGCTCGCTGATTATAGAGCCATGATTGATTGCTTCGGTGGGAGCATTGTTTTTGCCATTCCGGGGCAAGAGATGTTTGTAGTGGCGATGCCTCGCCCAGAGGGAGGCTCGACCGCTCATTTGTATTACCTAGAGGGGGATACCTCTAAGGAGGTTGTGATTCCTTTAAATTCGATCCCAGTTGTCTGGGAGTATTCTGATGTGTTTCAGGAGATACCAGGCCTACCCCCCAGTCGAGAGATAGAATTTGTTATAGACCTATTACCAGGTACGAGACCTATAGCACGCGCACCGTATCGTATGGCTCCAGCTGAGATGAGGGAGTTACGGGATCAGATTGAGCAATTGTTGTGTCAGGGGTTTATACGGAGGAGTACTTCACCGTGGGGTGCCCCTGTGTTGTTCGTGAAGAAGAGAGATGGTTCACTGAGATTGTGTGTGGACTACCGAGAGTTGAATAAGGTCACGATACGGAATAAGTATCCGTTGCCTCGAATCGATGACTTATTCGACCAGTTGAGAGGAGCTTCTTTCTTCTCAAAGATTGATTTGAGATAGGGATACCATCAGTTGCGTATCAGGGAGGAGGATGTCTCGAAGACTGCCTTCTTGTCGAGATATGGTTCTTACGAGTTTCGGGTTATGCCTTTTGGTTTGACCAACGCTCCAGCCGTGTTTATGGACTTGATGAATAGGGTGTTCAGGGATTTCCTAGATCAGTTTGTCATTGTCTTCATCGATGATATTCTGGTTTACTCCCAGTCAGAGGAGAAGCACGCCGAGCATTTGAGGCAAGTTTTGCAGACACTTCGTCAGAATGAGTTGTATGCAAAATATGAGAAGTGCGGGTTTTGGTTGAAGGAGGTCCAGTTTTTGGGACACATTATTTCCGACCGGGGGATATCTGTTGATCCGGGGAAGGTATTCGCGGTGAGGGAGTGGGTACAGCCCACGACACTGACTGAGATTCGTAGTTTCTTGGGCCTAGCAGGATACTACAGGAGGTTCATTCGGGGATTCTCGAAGATTGCGGGTCCTTTGACATATCTGACTTGTAAGGGTGTGCCATTCATCTGGAGTGATGCCTGTGAGTTGGCATTTGATGAGTTGAAGGATGAGTTGACCTCAGCACCTGTGTTAGCATTGCCGAGACCGGGAGTTGAGTATCTAGTATACATCGATGCGTCCTTGCAAGGACTTGGAGGTGTATTGCAGCAGGAGAGTCAGGCCATAGCTTATGCTTCCCGTAAGCTAAAGCCTCACGAGAAGAATTACCCCACTCATGACTTGGAGTTGGCGGCAGTTGTATTTGCCCTTCGGATATGGAGACACTATCTTTTGGGGGAGAAGTTCTAATTATTCATGGACCACAAGTCCCTACAGTACCTGTTCACGCAGAAGGAGTTGAACATGCGGCAAAGGAGGTGGCTTGAGTTTGTGAAGGACTACCAGTTCGACATCCAGTATCACCCGGGTAAGGCTAACGTGGTAGCAGACGCGTTGAGCCGTAGGCTAGCAGATGAGGTGGCAGGGGTGTGGAAGGCAAAGTGGAAGGAGTTGGGACACCAGGATGCAGTGGCCCGATCTTTCATGTCTGTGATGATCGTTACACCGCATATTGTCACGAAGGTAGTATGGGCACAGGCTAATGACTCGTTCTGTCAGGAGCAGATAGTTCGATTACTAGCAGAGGGATCCGATTCCTATACCGTTAGCTCATACGGGGGATTACGCTTCAATGGGAGATTGGTGGTTCCGGAAGGGGATGAATTGCAACACGATGTGATGGCAGAGTCGCACGGCTCACGATTCGCGGTACATCCCGGAGGGGACAAAATGTACCAAGACATGAGACGCCAGTATTGGTGGAGCGGTATGAAGAGAGATATCGTTATGTTTGTTTCGAAATGCGCCACTTGCCAGCTAGTAAAAGTGGATCATCGGAGACCGACCGAACTTCTACAGCCGTTGGAGGTTCCGAGGTGGATGTGGGAGAGCATATCCATGGACTTTATCACGGGGTTGCCTACGTCGCAGAGGGGTCAAGACTCCATTTGGGTAATTGTGGACAGGTTGTCCAAAGTCGCTCACTTTTTACCCGTAAGGACTGACTACACTACGGGACAGTATGCCCAGCTCTTCATTTCAGAGATTGTGAGACTTCATGGTGTACCACTAAATATCGTGTCTGACAGAGACAAGATATTTGTTTCGCGTTTTTGGGAGAGTTTCCAGGAAGCCATGGGCACGGAATTGCGGTTGAGTACGGCGTATCACCCGCAGACCGATGGGCAGACGGAGCGTACAAACCAAATGTTGAAGGACATGCTACGTATGAGTATCATTGATTTTGGGGGTGGATGGGAACAGTATCTTCCACTGGTGGAGTTTGCTTACAACAACTCCTACCAGTTCACCATTGGCATGGCTCCATTTGAGGCGTTGTACGGTAGACCTTGTCGTTCCCGAGCATGTTGGTTGGAGGTGGGGGACAATAAACTACTTGGGCCGGAAGTGATTCAGGATACTTCGGCGAGGATAGAATTGATTCGAAGTCGCATTCGGGTAGCTCAGGACAGGCAGAAGAGCTATGCTGATGCGAAGAGGTTCTTCAGAGAGTTCCAAGTGGGGGACCAGGTTTTGCTCAGAATATCTCCTATGAAGGGGATTATGTGTTTAGGGAAGAAAGGGAAGTTGGCACCGAGATATGTGGGACCATTTCCTATTATTGAGCGAATTGGACCAGTTGCGTATAAGCTCGGGTTACCGGAGAATTTACACCGGATTCACGATGTGTTTCATATTTCCTCGCTAAGGAAATATCTCAGGGACGATTTGGCTCATTCTCACATCGCTTTGGAGGAGATTGATCTACAGCCTGATAGCTCCTACGAGGAGGGGCCGATTGCTATTTTGGACCGAAGTGAGAGGAAGTTGCGGTCAAAGATAGTTCCGTTAGTGCGTGTTCAGTGACGACATCATAATGTCAAGGAGTCCACATGGGAACGCGAGGATGAGACGCGCGAACGTTATCCAGAGTTGTTTTTATAAGGTACTTTTTAGTTTCGAATTTCGGGACGAAATTCTGTTATTAGGGGGGGAAGTATGTAATACCCCGTATTTTTGGCGATATTTATTTTTGGAATTAATTAATTAAATGAGAATTAATTCGGATAAAATACTAGCGAGATGTGAGTTGGTATTTGACTATATTGAGTATATATGATGATATATGAATATTGAATTATGAAATTGTCGTGAGATTGATATGCGGCAATTTGGACATTTTATTGGGACGCGTGTGACAGTCGCGTCAGGATATAATTATTTTAATTATAAAAGTGAATTTAAATTCTATTAACCTTATGGTCGTTTTGAGTGCGCCAACGCATCCGGAAGGGTCGAGATAGTCATAAAACACTAGCCGGGGGTTTAGTTTAGGTCCCGTGCTATTTTTAGGCCATACCGGCAACATAAAGGGTATTTTGGTAATTTTGTACTTTTGGGAATTTAAAGTGACGAAAATTAGTAAATTATATCTGATGTGGATTTGACCCACTAAACCACTAACCAACCCATATTAACCTAAAAGGCTACGTAGGTTATTAGAATTAGGTTTTCCAAAAATTTCCCAAAGCAAACCCTAGCCACCATAGCCATTGGAGAAGAAAGCTTGGAGAGAGAGAGATAGAAAAGAATTCTGCAGAAAGAGAGAGAGAACTTCTTCAAATCGTCATCAAAATCAGAGATTGAATCAAGGCAAGTGGTTTAATTTCAATTATTATAGAGAATGCTTCTTCCATGCATAGGAATTTACATAAATCAAATTGTTCTTGAGAGTTTAATAAAAACCCATTTTAATTGGACTTAGAACTTGAATGTTGAGGAGTAATTGCATGTAGAATCGTATAGAGATGATTACCCTGATGTTAATATGTGTTGGATGTAACAAAAACGGATCTAATTTGAGTAAATTGATGATCATAAATTATAGGGTTTATGTTCTTGATAATTGGGGAAAAGTGTAGAGATTTGATGAATTGATGATGATTAGGATGAATTGATTCTTTAAAATACGTTAGTATATAACCTTGATATGTTTAAGGATGATTAGAGACCTTAAAACATCGTTGGGATGAATTTTGATTGAGATTTGAGGTGTAGAAATTGGTGAAAAACGAAATAAGGAATTCTGGGCTTGAAACTGGCCACTCGTTAGAAGACCTGCCCAGGTCATTCGAACGAGCTCGTTCGAACGAGCTTCTAACGAGTTGACCATTGACTTCTAACAAGGGTGAAGTTCGTTCGATGAAATCGTTCGAATGAGATCTCGTTCGAAAGCCCACTTCGTTCGAACGAAGTCTCGTTCGAACGAGACTTCGAACGAGTTGACAGTTTGGGCTTTTTAGCCTGTTTTGATCCCGAGTGCCCCGTAACCTTGTGTATAGGTAGAGATAGCCTTCCCTTGATGAGTAATTGATATATTTGGGATGTTTGGGATATAATGAGGAGTCAAACCTAGAAGTGTAGTTTGAACCTAAAAGAAAAAAATGAGCTGAGACGTGAGTGCCTACTACGACGTGAGAATAAATTATGGCGCGTATAAATATGGACCGGGATTATATAAGTTGTATATATATATATCAAGTTGGTACGAGAATGCGATATGTATCAATATATTATGGTGATTACTAAGACGTGTGCATACTTAGTATATGTATTGATTTTATGTGTATGACATACCTACCATGCTTGCTATCACGGGAGGTTTGCGTTCGCTTAGGGCCCTCTAATCCTTGTGTTGCCCGGATTTAGACTGGTTACCTCGATGAACATAGGTCAGAGAAAGACTTATTGGGATGTTAATAAGTCCGCTGATCATGGGAGCATAGGTATGTGCGTGACCCATGTGATGTGACTGTGTTCGCCTCCATTATTTGTGATGTTGTTATCTGAGAACGATTCCTGAGAGATTCGGAATGCGTGGTTATTATGTACGTGATGTACCGGGATGGATAGCAGAGTATGTGTACACCACAGCTTAGGCTCGGGGTGCTTGTATTGTATATTTATGACGTGATAATATACACTTAGTAAAATGAGAACTTTCATATGGTATTGTGTGTATAACTATGGAATAACATAAAGGGATAATCTATAACGAGTTGTATTACTTTTATATGGGAACCTGAATTTACGATAAGCCCCCTATTTAATTGCGATCGTTATAATGTTGATGTGAACCGAGTAATAAGGGTAGAACCTATGACAGTCTAGCTAGATATGATGTCACTTAGATAGTGGTTTTTGTCATTTTAGATGGGTACTTACGTTAGGAGTGCACAGTTAGACGAGAGGTGAGAATTTCATGTGAGTGCACGTCCTAACATGTACTTTGCATTTAATGTTTTTAAAGCACTTGCAGGTTTTTAAAATATCTCCACATTCGGGCTCTGACCCGTTTGCTTTCAAATCTATTTTCTTGTAAAACCATTTTAGGTGCCCAGCCACAAGGACACCATGCATAGGATTCTCATTCCGATGACGAGCTGTAGCTGTTTGTGGAAGTTACAGGGATTTGCTTTTAGGCACTTCCATAATTTGAATTCCATGTTCAGTATTCCTCAGTTGTAGGGCATGTTGCCCAAATTCTGTTAGAGACATTTCCATTTCAGTTTTTCAGACTTTAGCATGTATTAATTCAGTATTTAGTATTTCGTTACTTATTTCAGTTGTGGGATTTGTTGTGAGGAGTTTTTCCTCCGTATTTATTTATATCATGTGATGGTTATTCTAGCATTTCGTTATGGTGAATGGTGATATTATTCTTGCTTTAAATCTTTTACTGCATGTTAATCAGACTTTAATTAAAATTTGACAACTTACTTTTTAAATACTAGGTGGTTAGTAATAATAAAATGTTTTCGACAGTGATGCTATTAGCTGAGCCAACTTGGCATTTTGAATTAATTTAATAAAGGAGTAGCTACCCGGTATTTAATTAGTCGGGGTGTCACAGTAGTCTCTCAATGCTATCATCTTCCAGGGCATTACTCACATACCATCATGGTGACCAGCGGTCGGACTAAATAACACCGACATGGTAAAAATAAAAAACACAACATATGGGAAGCGGTCATATTTCCTCCCAGGAAATGAGACGAAACATACCCACCAATCTCACCCCTAATAAAAATCACACAATATAACAATGGACGCTATGACCTGGGGACTATATGCTCCCTGCTCGTCAAGCTAGGGGCCTCACCCACATCGCCCAACTTTCCATGATAGCATTAGAGGGGGTATGCTTCACATAAATATATCTATACCATCAAGACACACACACACACAGACATATGTGTATATATATATATATATATATATATATACTATAATCACATCATATAAATATTCTATATCGTCCCTCAAATATAAATGTCCACAATTGCCAATCACACCTAACAATGGCCAATAATCCCAAAGATTCTCACTAATCATAATATTTAAGTATTCGCACACTCACGATACTACGTCCAAAAGTATTCCCTCACTTGATAAATAACCTGTACCTTATACACATTTAAAGATTTATATAAGTTCTCCAACGATACCAATCCATCCTAGCAGTCTCATAGGATTTACTTAACCGTAATCGACTCGATTACATTGTCTATGCTCACAAATATGTATGCCTAAATGCCCACTGAAATTACCTCAAGAAATATTTATCCCTAAACACCCTCAATTTAGATAAGTCGTGGATTCAATTTCCACGAACCCAAGGACTACGTTTCTCTCAAATACTAATTTAGAGGCACCCACTCTATTTTTGGGAAACCCGAACTCTCTAATCCTCACTTTATTTATTTTTTTCCAAACTATTCCTTTTGTGACACACATTTTTACACTCTCCAAATCCCAATTGTAACTCCCTCAATTGATTAGAATACATTCCCCTAGGTGACTATATATTTCCTCGAATAAATAATATAAAAAACATAAATGTGGGAATTTATCACGTTTAAATTAACTAAGCTGAAATTGCCAAAATAACTATTTGATTGATCGATCGACCCTTGGCCATCGATCGATCGTTCAAGCAGGGCAGCTTCTTCTTCGCCTCTGTTTCGGACATTAATAAGCCTCCAATATTTTTACTCCTTACAACCTTATTTAACCACAGCCAACTAATTATACACAAGGTAAATAGGTTCTAAACATCTTAGAATAAAGAATTTACAACTAAATTCAATTAATTCCTACGTTCCCTAAACCGATTATTGTTCGGGGTTTACTCGTTAATCTCTCGAAAACCTGTTTTGATTGACGAAAACCCAACCCAAATTATTTAGGGTTTGTTATTACCAATTGTGATATGATATTTATTCTCAAAATAAATAAAGCAAGTAAACACTTGCCTCGTGGATAAAATCCGACGACCTCGAGCCGAATCCCGCGGAGTTTGATCGGAACCTCCCTTTTCTTCCTCTTTTCTCTCTTCCTGTCCTCTCCTCTTTCTTTTCTCTCTTTTCTTTCCTTTCTTTCCTCTCCCATGGCTTATGTAGGGAGAAATAAGGGTTTATCCCTTTAAACCCAAAAATGACTCGTTTACTCAATTGCGAATTCCTTTTAATCCAAAAATTCTTGGAACTCAATTACGACCCTCGAATACTCTATTTTGACTATCTCGGCCATTCCGATACCAATCGCACAGTCAAAATCTCCATCCGAGGTACTTGATCGCAAATCACTAATTTGACCCAGCACAACTTAATGCGGGTTTTCCCATTAAAATATTATCCTCTGTCGCTTTATCCAGCTGCGACATATAATTAAAATACTCCAGCTCATTTACTTAATCCAAAAGTAAATATAACACCCATTGAAAATCATCTAATCCTTGAAAACTCCAAAAATTAATATTCATAATAATTTCTTAAATTCCCAAATTACACTTACTTATGAATTTTAATTATCCCCAAAAGTGCGGGGTGTTACATATTCCCCCTCATACAACGGAATTTCGCCCTCGAAATTCAGATACAACTGATACTACCAACACTAACCTTGGATAATGAACCAATCCACCTCCTAACGCCTCAAGTGGATTGGTACTAACCCGATGGCTCTCAATCATACATTCATTCAGCACTCACCTCTATCAAGGGTTATACGATACTATCATGTTACCTTGGCCGCTGTAACGTCACATTATACTTAGTGCTTCTATAGTTTCATGTATTTAAAACAAGCCTATACCCACCGCTCTACTCAACGATCCCATCGGAGATCCGCTATTCTAAGCGTTCTCTCATCTACATCAAGATATCTAATTTCCCCTTAAGAAGGAAATTACTCTAACCCTTGACTATTCCCATCAGTCTCGTCGCTTATCTTGGGCATGCTACCTGTTATTGCCCCCCCCCCCCATACTATTGGATTATCGTGTATATCTTACGACATTCCATCCAACACACCCCAAATCCATTTTTAAACTGTCTCATGGCATAATATTCAACTTTATATACTACGCCCCTTCTATTTTAGGCGGTATGTAAAGCTAACTTACTAAGGTGCCCATACACCATTTTAATTCGTGCTTATTTGCAAACTAATGTAAGTGTCACACACGTGACACCCTTCCTAAAGATGGGTCTTCTTTCCTCGGTGTAATACTCACACATGGTTTTTCCTAACCCACAAAATTTAATTCCTCCTATACTTGGAAATCTAATCCTTTTCAAGGTGAACCAACTAATCTTTCTATATCGGCACCACTAACTCTACTGGCCTTACTTCCTAAGAACCCTACGATCAATGTTTCTCTGACACACGTAAGATGAGTACTATCCTAAATTGTGTCCCTGGTGCCCAAGACCTTTCTAAACTCTCAACATTTGCTCGGTTTCATGCGTGGAATGTCTCGCAAAGAGAAATCTAAATAAGAAACCCTCCCGTTACACTACCCCCTCACATCGTCGATCATCGATCATCGAGATATAACGGCCTAAGACACACTAGCGGGACATCCTAAATCCTACCTCGCTAACCTACTCATGTACCTCTACCACTCTATCCTTCTTCTTAACGATATGGAAAGTCTATCAAATTGGGGGCGCCTACTCTTTGCAAAAGTGTTACGAACATCATACCCAAAACATACTTCCTCCAAAATTTTCCTTTTCATTAAGGCCTGACTATAAGCCTCAATTTAATTTCTCTAACTCCTGTTCACCTACCTACTTGCGGGGAGAGAACTATTTTAGCGCTTCTTCACAGCACTTATATTTCCATAAGTATACCATCATCATGCGGCCCTAAGTCTATAGTGTTTCCTCCACACTATGTGATTTATCGACAAGACCAACATCCTTGCATCCTATAACATTTCTCCACTCCCGACGTTGTTAAGGTTCATGCGTGGAGCTTCTCGCAAGAGAAATCCAAACAAGGAACCCCTCCAATAGACTACTACTCAACTTTGTCGGTCGTGGAGGCCCATTAGCGTTAAATATGCAACCAGGATAACCCTATCTCCTTTTTTAACAAAATGTGGTCTAAACTCCTATCTCTATCCAGGAGACACACCACCAAGCGCTCGCACTAACACTAAGTCCTTGCACAAATAATAATGAGCTTAAACTCACAGATCAACAATAAGCCCTGCATACCTTAAATCATATCAATAAGGTCGCCACACACTCGAATCATGAAAATGAAACATATGTTCACCGAAGTTTCATCTATACATATAATAAAGGCAAACTCAACCTGGATTGTTCCACTCTGGAACCGCGAACCTGATAGTCTTGCAATCATTTTCCTGCTATCGCTCTGATAAATGAAGATTATAATATACTCAAAATAACACCATACGCGTATAACACTCACAAAACGGGCAATATAAATCTAATATAAACATAAAATACAAAAACCCTCTCTTCTCAGCGAATGAAAGAAAATAGATCTCCGCTATCGCGGAAAAACACATAAACATATACTATATAATTTTATTGATACTATGAATAAACTCGAATCACACACGGGTCTAAGGCTAATAAAATACCGTGACTCAACCTTGTCACATTGAATATACCTCCTTCATCCAAGGTGAAACTCATAATATCAGTATCTCGGACTCTATAGCCTCGATCTTGACAATTGCCTTCATATTTACCTCACTCCTTCATTAAAAGGAAATTCCACTACTGGCTTCAACAACCCTGGTTCGATGAATTCCCCGGGTGGATGTCCACCGATGGGGTTCCCTAGATACCAATTTTTCCATAAGTGTTAGCAACACTTCTCTAGTGAGACCATCATTCCTCTGAAGGACTCTCTTTTCATTGTACTTACCTTGATTCAGTACAAAATTCACCTATCCATAACTCTCTTTATTCACCGTCGGCCTCTAACCGATCCTTAGGTGAATAGTTTAGAACTTCATTCTTTCCCTTCCTAATCAATCAAAGAAATTTGCAGTTACATTCCCACCATTTCAATATTGCTCCCACGAGTGAAAAAAAAAATCCTCAAATTTTCACATATGGGTATTTCCACACCCTTCTTTATGCTAAAGCTTATGAGCCTTTCACTTTCGTTGAATCACATTCCACTTACTCTGTATAACTTAAACTTCAAGGCATGCTCCTTATCGAAGACCTTTCAAACCTTTTTTCCAAATTTACTTCACTGTGTAGTTCAACTTTAGCACCACTCTTTACTACAGCAGTACTTGGATACTCTTAACTACAATACTTTAGTAGTCATTGCAACCACCCTTGACAAAAACCACGGGGAGAGTGACCTTTATTGTGGTCCTAATCTCCGACTTCAACTAACTTCCCGAAATAAGTCCCGCCTTCTTCTACCGTTGTAATAGCCTGTGGTCATCCTTCATCGATCAGCACACGAATCTAGAACGATCACGCAAAAGATTTACTATAATATTATGTAATATCAGGAGAACGAAATCTCACAAGAGGAATCGATAATCCTAATACTAAGGCTCTATATCAAATCGAGAGCAATGCTGAAAGCGTAGTACATTCGCACTGATTCCTAAGGACGATAGAGCCTGATGCTCTGATACCATCTGTGACACCTCGCCTAATGAAATACCGGGTGATTACTCATGTATCAAATTAAAACAGGAGTCGTATATGGTTCATTCTTAGCATCACTGCTGAAAACCAATTTACTTACTAATAACCTATTAGGCCGGCGCCAAACTTTTATTTAACTAATCTTTTTAAACAAATTATTCAATTTCAAACATTCACATAGTTTAAATAAATGAAACTGAAAAGAAATAAAATGACCAAACACTCGGTTAAACAATAATACAACCCAGTTGAATTTCACATAAATGGCGGTAAAAGAATAAATAAAAGTAGTTGGGTTATTAACCCGAATGTTTATACACTACCTCCTATCTAGATTACAAGGATATAAGCATCTATAGAAAACCTGCATGCATCCACGGCTGCTGCAGCACACATCTGACTTGAAGGAATCATCATCCAGGCGTCCCTGTGTCTGGACACCTATTATATAGAATATATAGCAGGGGAGGGAAAAATATGAAAACGGGTTAGAGCCCGAGTTGTGAAAATATTTTGCAAGTGCATAAATGCTTTATTTAAGAAAATATGTTTTATCTCATATTTAAATTGGTATCGCACTCCCATGAGATACCCCTCACCTCTCTTCTAAAGGTGCACACCTATCGCATCCCTCTAAACATCCTAGTTAAGCTACCCTGCCAACTAATCGATTACCCCAAACTCTAAAAATCCTAAGTAAACTGGTTACTAAGGGCTAAACTTCTCCAAAGTCTCAACACTGCTCTAAATTCGTGCGTGGGGTGTCTCGCGAAGTGAAATCCAAACAAAGAACCCCCCGATACACTACTACTTGGCAGCGTCGATCTTCGAGATCCATTAGACCCACAGTACACAATGTATATATATATATATATATATATATATATATATATATATATATATATATATATATATACTCATATAATTATATACATTATCATACTCATTTTCATATACGTATCACAATATACTTTCGGATAGAATCTCCCGGAATGAGAATTAATCTTTATTCATTTTATCTTTTTACTCTAATAAGAGATATATATTATCTTGTTCTCATACACAAGTAGTATACTATACACACAATTATAATAATCATCCTAACAAGCTATAACTCGAGGATGCAGTCTCTCAATGATATCATCTTCCAGGGAATTACTCACATACCATCCTGGGTACCAACGGTCGAACTAAATATCACCGACATGGTAAAAATCCAAAACACAACGTATGGGAAGCAGTCATAGTTCCTCCCAGGAAATGAGACGAAACATAACCACCACGTCTCATCCCTAATAAAAATCGCACAATATAACAATGAACGCTATGACCTGGGGACTATATGCTCCCTGCTCCTCAAGTCAGGGGCCTCACCCACATCGCGCAACTTTCCATGATAGCATTAGAGGGGGTATGCTTCACATAAATATATCTATACCATCCAGACATATATATATATATATATATATATATATAATAAAATAGCAAACTTGTATATGTCATAAGATGAGACAATGATGTCATCAATATGAATATTTTTTGTACTTCCTATTTTACCCCTCAAACATTTGAGTTCCCCCTCTTTTGACACAAACTAATTTTTTCCCCCTTCTTCTCAAAATTCAAACAAAAGGTTAGAATAGTATTTGCCATGCTCTCACGAACCCACATTACACAAACCTACCCGGTATTCTCTCACTTACCTCTCATTATCCAACAACATCAACAACGCGTGAGAGAGAACCTCTTCAGCCTCCATCAACAATGAACAATACTACCACGATTATCAACAACGAACGACCTCTTCAGCCACCATTAAATCTGGTAATCATTTTTTTCCATTCATTTTCTTCTTGAATATTTGTTCTAATCGATTTGTTTTACCTATTCTAATCAATTTGTTTTTGGCTGTTCTAATCGATTTCTTTTGATGTTCTAATTGATTTGTTTTTTTCTAATCGTTTTGGTTGTACATCATCATCAACGTTTATTGGGTATACAGATTTTTGTTCTAATCATTTTGTTGGGTTTATGTTTCTTGGGACGAAGACATTTGTTGGGTATACAGATGAATGGAGACGTTTCTTGGGCGTACAGATGAACAAAGACGTTTCTTGGGTATAAATATTGGGGTCAGTTCAGTAGATGAACGAAGACATTTCTTGGGTGTACAGATTTGAAACAGATCAATGAAGATGATCCATCTTCACATCGATTGGGGTCAGTTTGAACATTTCTTGGGTTTATAGATTAGGGTCAGTTTGAAACAGGTAATAATACTTGCTGCTGGGTGTGTTTTTTATAAACCTTTATTACAGTTAATAATACTTGGTCTTAGGAGGTTGGGTCCAATACCAACTCAAAGTCCTAATTAGGTCGAGGTGAGTCCAATTGATTTTAACCCAAAAATGGAGAGCCACATGACTCCTCACTGAAGGGTATCACCAAGATACTGCTAGGAGTTCCAGTTATCTCCAAAAATGGAGAGCCCCATGATTATTAAATCGTTTTCTTCTAAATGTTATTTTGGTTGTTCTAATCATTTAGTTCTAATAGTTTTTTTCACTGTTCGTTATGTTCTTGACAAGGTATAATTTTTTTCATTTTTTTGTCACCAACACCAGCTGTCATGAAGCTCGACAGCAAACTCGAAGCACAGAGCTCCGAAGGTGACGAACTAAACCAAACCAAAACACCAGTTCTGACATGGGTATGGTAGTGAACAAGCGATGGTACGTACCATGGGCTTTTTTTAGGAGAAGACAAAATGGTGAATTTTTTGGGGGGCACACAGCTCTAAAGGGTATTTTTTCCTTCTCTAATCTATTTTTACTTCTTTTTAACTAGGTAAGTACCGTGGTTGTGAATATCTAATTACTTATTTGTTCTTATTTCTTTTGTTCACAGAGAAACCCAGCATTGCATTGATCAAAGTGAACTATTTTTGGATAATTTTTTATTTGGTTTATGGTTATGGTGATTTTCAACCTTTTGATGTGGAATATATAAGATTTCAATTTTTTTTTAATAATTTTGGCTTGCTGTCTCAGTTTAGGCAGATACTAAGAAAGAGGATTCCTATTATTATGGAATAAATTTTGGCTTGCTGTCTCAGTTTGGATATAAGCATTTTGTTGGGAGTGTTGTGTATTGATTCAAAGTTTGGACTTCGATCGAGAATCAAAATTTTGGGGTGGATGAATGAAGAGAAAATATCCATTGTGAAGAATTGGCGGGGTTAGTTCATTTTAACATGAATTGGATGGCAGGGGATTTATATTGTTGTGTTTTTTTTTTCTATAAGGTATCATGTGTTATATTTAATTTAAGATTAACATTTTGTAATAATATTGAACCCGTTTTGAGTATAATTGGCGCATGTGTTTTTTATGGGTTTGGAATGAGTTGAAAGCAGGTGGGTTTTTCCCAAACTTCATATGCCCGAGTTGGCCACATCCCAAACTTTGTAGTTGGGTTCAACTGGGGTTCAATGGTGAGACAAAGTTTAGTATGAACTCTTTATTAGTTTTAAAATAAACAATTCTCATGACATAAGTGCTAAATACTGGGCGAGTATGTTTGTGAGAGTGTGTGTGTTGTGATTTAAAAAAATATAAGTTAAATTAAACAAAAAATATACCTTATCTTATAGGCTTAAGCATTATCACTATCTCATCTTAACGAAAAATGACATTTATTAAAAGTAAAATTAATTTTAGAAATTTATAATAAGTTGGAATTCATTTTTTCATTTTCAAATATGAGAAACTAATTTATGAAAAGTTTGAATTCATTTTTACATTTTGTTTTGTTTGGGGGATGAAATTTTTGCCCTTTTGCAATTATGTAATTTTAAAAATTTAGCGGTTTTGCGATTATTAGCGTGCCTTCAGGCACGGGCATACCCTAGTATATATATATATATATATATATATATATATATATATATATATATATATATATACATATCCTTATCATATATTATATATATACTGTAGTCACATGGTATAAATATTCTATATCGCCCCTCAAATATAAATGTCCACAATTACCAATCTCACCTAACAATGGCCAATAATCCCAAAGATTCTCACTAATCACTCACGATACTACATACAAACTTATTCCCTCAGTTGATAAATAACATGTACCTTATTCACATTTAAGGATTTATATAATTTCTTCAACGATACGAATTCATCCTAGGAGTCTCATAGGATGTACTTAACCGTAATCGACACGATTACGTGGTCTATGCGCACAAATATGTATGCCCAAATGCCCACTGAAATTACCTCAAGAAATATTTATCCCTAAACACCCTTAATTTAGATAAGTCGTGGATTCCATTTCCACGAACCCAAGGACTATGTTTCGCTCAAATACTAATTTAGAGGTCCCCACTCTATTTTTGGGGAACCCCAACTCTCTAATTCCTCACTTTATTTATTTTCATCCAAACCATTCCTTTTTCGACACATATTTTTACACTCTCCAAATCCCAATTGTTACTCCCTCAATTGATTAGGAATACATTACCCTAGGTGAATATTTATTTCCTCGAATAAATAAGCTAAAAACCATAAATGTGGTTATTTATCCCATATAAATTCACTAAGCTGAAATTGCCAAAATAACTGTTTGATCGATCGATCGACCCTTGGCCATCGATCGATCGATCAAACAGGTCAGCTTCTTCTTCGCCCCTATTTTGGCCATTAACAAGCCTCTAAGATTTTTACTCCTTCTCCCAACCTTATTTAACCACAACCAACTAATTATACACAAGGGAAATAGGTTTTAAACATCCTAGAACCAAGAATTTACAACTAAATTAAATTATTTCCTAAGTTTCTTAAATCGATTATTGTTTGGGGTTTACTCGTTAATCTCCCGAAAACCCGTTTTGATTCACGAAAACCCAACCCAAAATCTTTAGGGTTTGTTATTACCAATTATGATATGATATTTATGCTCAAAATAAATAAAGCAAGTAAACACTTGCCTCGTGGATAAAATCTGACGACCTCGAGTCGAATCCTGCGGAGTTTGGCTGAAACCTCCCTTTTCTTCCTCTTTTCTCTCTTCCTTTCCTCTCCTCTTTCTTTTCTCTATTTTCTTTCCTTTATTTCCCTATGCCATGCCTTATATAGGGAGAAATAAGGGCTTATCCCTTTAAACCCAAAAATGACTCGTTTACTCAATTGCGAGTTCCTTTTAATCCAAAAATTCTCGCAACTCAATTACGACCCCTGGATACTCTATTTTGACTATCTCAGCCATTCTGAGACCAACCGCGCACTCGAAATCTCCATCCCAAGTACCTTACCTCAAATCACTAATTTGACCCAACACAACTTAATGCGAGTTTTTCCATTAATTATCCTCTGTCGCTTTACCCAACTACGATATATAATTAAAATACTCAAACTCATTTACTTAATCCAATAGTAAATATCACACCCATCGAAAATCATCTAATCCTTGAAAACTCCAAAAATTACTATTCACAATAATTTCTTAAATTCTAAAATTACACTTACTTATGAATTTTAGTTATCCCCAAAAGTGAGGGGTGTTACAGTTTCACACTACGGGTCTACGTATCAAAATTACTCAAAATTACCATAAATCATTATCTTTCACTCCGATAAATTAAACCGGTTACCACGTGCCTAACTCTCATAGCACTCCGCCCAAAAATAATCCGAGTCAAACCTACGACCTTAATTAAATTAATTTCCACTAAATTAATTTTATCTAAGTGCTGCCAATCAACAAAAATATTCGAACTCCCTTACTTGATCCATATTTTCACCTTTGAATTTTACTTCACCAAATTCCAATTATTTAGATTGGCACACTATTTAAATAAGACATTTTAATATCCACTTCCCAAAGTACTGAGTATTTATCCCTTTAACTTTATTTCACAAAGTTTCACCAATAGGTTAAACCCCCTTTAAGCAGTTTAAATCATCCTAAGTGTCCGCCTCTCAAGACCCATAGTAATTATCCTCCCTTTTAGTTTTACCCACATAAATCCTTTAAAATAAAATCCCTTTAATTCCTTCCCCCTAATTCTTTTTTACGCTAACTGAGTCAAGGATTTGGTCCCAACAAAAATTTTAATCCAACCACGAACTGATAGCCACGAATTGATCAAAACAAAAATGGAAACTAAAGTCTCCAACAATAAAAAAAAACTCGAAAATTTTTTTCCCAACCCAATTTCACGCAAGTGACGAACTGATTAAAACAAGGGTGGAACAGAAATCCCCAATAAAAAACCTCGGTAGGAGGCAACGCTGGACAAACCCCACCGTCGTTCGAACGAGTCCAGTAGTCATTCATATGACTTCCACTGTCGTTCAAACGACTAACCTGGTCGTTCGAACGACCAAACTGTTTCTCCTTCATCTTCTTCCCCGCGACATCAATTCCGCCATTAGTGTGATATCTCAAGCTCCTTACTGTAACCTAGACTTAATCGTTATAAACCCCACCAATTCATGCATTTCTCCTAAGATTTCATTCCTCAAACCACTCATAACCCATCTACGATGTATAAAAATCATAGTGAGAATTTAGTTGGGTTTTTATAAATTATTTTCTCAAAAATTTAACTTCAAACATAACGATTACTCGTCAGGGACTTTGGGTCTATGAATAACATCATATATATAACCTCTTCCACTTGATCCCTCTTTTCTCCTCTGCAACTAGGTTTTTTTACTTGGGTTGTGACTGCCACAAACACTTTAACTTTGGTTTTATTAGGTGAATCCCAAAATTAAACTTGTGGGCTAAATTAAAATTCCCAAATACCCATGTGTGGGCCCGGTTATGCCTAAAAATGTCCCGAGACCAAATTACTACCCCTTGGGTACTTTTTTATGACTATCTCGACCTATCCGGAATCAATTGTTCACTTAGAATCGTCATCCGAGTCACTTTATTACTATTCTCTAATCTCGACCTCAAATTACGACACATGTAATTTTTAAAATAACTCGAATTAATAAAATCTCAATTCACTAATTTTATTAAATCCTCCAGATAAAATTAATTCCTATCTCACCAAACTAATTAATTTCCATATCCTCAAAAATACACGGTGTTACATACTACCCCCCTTACAAAGGAATTTTGTCCTCGAAATTCTGATAAGTCTAGTACTCCAAGCCTCGAATACTTTCCTACTCACAGTTAAATTACATATATGTATAATAACCAAGGTACCAAACCCATGTCCTAATGACCACACATCTCCCCACTTCCAACGTTGCGGCGTGGGACGTCTCGCAGAGCGAAATCCAAATAAGGAACCCCCCGATACACTACTTCCTAACATTGTCGATCCTTGAGATCCGTTAGGCCCTCAGTCCATATCACGTCCCCCAAAATTCCCGTCTCCTAACATAAAATTATACTCATCCACTTTCATGTTACAAAAGACATCATACAATACATCTCCCCTTACTATCACTAGTTTCTTAGCGCGAATCAATCACGAACTATGTCTCTGATATGGCCAAAGTGTACCCTCGTCTCTTAGGACGAGTGGCGTCACATCTCATGGCTGAGTTGTCGTAGGATCCCCACGTGTCATTTGCGGAGTCGTCCCGATAAGGGTCGGCCTTGCCTCAACTAGCCTTGACCATATGGAAAGCCGAGACCGCAAAGAGCATAACCTATTCAGCTAGCACCATCCTTATATTCTACCAGAGCCGATAATAAGAGTGACCTAATCAATCTAGCATTGGCTCGATCTATTCAGTCTAGGTCATACTTACGACTGAGAGCATGGGACCATCCTATCGGAATTAGAAACCTTGTATCCTGTCAGGCCGAGGTTGCAACGCATGATACTAAGCAGTGCGAGCATATGCAAATGTAGAAGTGGTATGCACACGTGGAAAATTTTGTTATAAGAAGATCATCCCCTCACGTGAGGGAATTTTACATCATTATTGCATCCATGTGACAAAGACAAGTGTCTACATCTTATTGGGAGTTTCCTCATGCATGTGTGGATTATATGCTTGGGGAGTACATTACACCTCCCAAGCCCTATATATATACTTCATCTTCTCCGTGAGGAGGAAACCTTAATTGATAACCCTAACAGAACTCTGTCGAATTGTATATAGGAGAGAGAGAGAGCTTTAAGTGTTGTATCCATGGGCATTAGTGCCCTTGTTTAGTGGATTTATCACACACTCACACAGTGGATGTAGGCCTAATTGGCTGGACCACTTTAAATCATTAAGTTCATCTTCTTATCCTCATCTACTTCCCTCATATATATATACATGTATCCAACTCCATTGTTGTGATGTGATTGAGCTTAAGTTATTCACAATCTCATCTTGATCTGGTTGACCTGATTACAGCCTCATCAATCTGGCATCATCTGTAGGAACGAGGACAGTCATCTCTTCCCCATTTTAGCTTATACTAATCAGAGTCTTTCGTGGTGAAACAGTCCTCCCTCTTTATGGAGCTATTTCACCATTGAAGAAGATCCTGTTGAGCATTTAAACTCCCCTTATCCATCTTGTAGCTCAAACAACTTACACCAATGGCAATGGATCCACATCCTCTACCTAAGAATCAACTGTCACCACTACATGGAGGTGGTGAAAGCTCCAATCAAGAGTTGCCCCAGTTAGAGATGGCTAACGTGGAGATTGCACTCCACTCCCTCATAGCTAGCCAATAGAAAATGCAAAACCAATTTTCTATGTTTAGCCAGAATTTCGCTGCCAGAACAGGCAGTATTGGAGCAGAATTTATAACTCCGGCAACCAAGGTTGGTTAACCAGGTCAAAAAGCCAGGGGACCACACTAAGCTCTTGAAAAAGACCTTCCATAGTGTCACATATAGAGAGACGTTACCGACCCTAGGAATTTATGCTCGGGGACGCAAGGTCAAGAACTCTGTGATGACTTAGACGGGGATGACCTCGATGAGGACGAGGGAGATTTTGAATTTTAGGAACCTAATGGGATATCCAGAGGAACTGTGCATCCTATTCGGCAGAGTAGGGACCAGGGTCGGAGACCCAACTGAGAGCGCAGGCCCAGTCGGGACTGTGGACCAAGGCAATCAACCTTATACATGCTAAGAAAAAAATGGGTCGTTAATAGGCTCGGCCCTCAGGGAGATCTGAGGAACCGTCTGTCCAAATCAAGGAGTGTTGCTGGTTCAAGAAGAAATGAGAGAAGAGACGACTGTAGACCTCCCCAAGATCGAGAGGAGAAAAGAGAGGTCATTAGCTAACCTAGGTGTGGAAAGAGGGTACCCTCGACCCGTCCAGCTAACAGAGAATAATCATCTCGGCCAGATGATAGAGAATTGGTTGGGGAAAATGCTATCCTTGCAAAAGACGATGTTACAGCAGACAATCCTTGGAATGAGTCCATACAGAGGTTGGAGAACAAAATAGGGGATATCATAAAAGGCCGAGTCCCCTTGTAGAGGGGATATGCTGGAGGATCTCCATTTATGGAAAAGATACTAAACTATCCAACTCGGCTAAGTTCACATCATCGGTAGTTACTCCGAAGTATGATGAGAGCAAGAATTCGGTGCATCATGTGGAGATGTATCAATTGGTCTTGGACATCTATTCAATATCAAATGAGATGAGGTATAGAGCATTCTCAATCACATTGACGGGGGTAGCCCACATATGGTTCACCTCCCTTCCCAAGAACTCTATTGAGAGTTTTAAGTAGATGACCGATAGTTTCATCCACAACTTCTGCTTTGGGGTGAAACCAAGGAAGCAGAAGATCCACCTATTTTACATAATATAGGGTAAGGACGAGACTCTGAGGGAACATATATCCCGTTTTAATAAGGAGAAGCAGGAAGTCGAAGATTATGAAGAAAGTATCACAATGACAACCCTAATGGGAGGTCTTAATAAAGGAAAGATACTTTAGAAGCTGGCCAAGGATCCTCCAAAGTCCATGGCTAAACTCCTGGATACAACCGAGAGAGTCATGAATGCAAAGGAGGAGATGGCCGCCAAAGAAGATAAAGAAAAGAGAGCCCACAGTGATGGAAAGGGTTAAGAGGCCAAGGGGAAGGATAGCAAGAAAAGGCCGATAGACGACAAGTTTGTGAACTATACGCCTCTAACAGTTAACTATGAGCACATTCTGAATGAAATAAAAAATGACCGGTCTCTTGGATGGACGAAACATTGAAGATAGCTCGCCACAAGAGAAATAAAAATCTTTGGTGTGAATTTCACCAAGTTCATGGTCACATCACCAATAAGTGCTTCACCCTCAAAGATGAGTTAAAAAAAATACTAAAATCTATTAGGTTAAGGAAATATGTTGATAAAGGCGGTTCAGGACGAGGCCGAGATGACCATGGCTGAGAGGACCCCAGAAAGAGGAAAAATGATGAATGCAGAGAGGGCGCTCAAGCCAAGCGGGATGACTTTTCGGATGATGATAGTGATGATCCAGATCTCCCACCAAAGGATGATAATGTCCCAGTGAAGAGGTTCAACATGATTTCATTTGGTGTGGGCATGATTTATGGTGACCTAGCAGGAGGAGGCTCTGAGGTGGCCAATCGGAAGGTGAACATAGTTGAGGCTAAGATAATAACCATGGTAGAGGTTATAAACTCAACCCCTATTGATATTAAGCCTAAGAAGAGGAAGAAAGTGGATATGGAAACCCTCATAATCATCTTTTCAAGACTAGATTTCAAAATTATCCTAGCTCCTCATGGTGATCCACTCGTTATTACCACCAGAGTACATGGGTGTGAGGTACCAAGAATATTGGTTGATGGAGGAAGCTCTGAAAATGTCATATTCTGGCTATACTTAAAAGGCTTAGGACTTAGTCGGGACAGGCTCATCCCGTACCATCATCCTCTGATAGGATTTAGTGGAAAAAAGGTTCCCCCTCTAGATAGCAGTGGCCTAGTATAGACCGAAACTAGTATAGACCAGACAGAGGTGAGATAAGCATGGAGAGATCTCCAACAGCCGAGACTCACAAGTTTTTGTTCATAAAAGGTCGGCCGAAACTAGTATAGACCAGACAGAGGTGAGATAAGCATGGAGAGATCTCCAACAGCCGAGACTCACAAGTTTTTGTTCATAAATGGAGTTATTGAAGAAGGGACACTCTCAAAAGGGGCAGTGTGGGAACTTGTTTGTTTATGGGTCATCTTGTGAAAATGGGAGTGGAGCCGACCTGATTGTGTCGGCCCCGGACGAAAAATTTATAGAGTACGCGTTGAGGTTTAATTTTAAGGCTTCCAATAATAAGTCTTATGAGGCCCTCATAGCCAAAATCTCCCTCTCCATAGCTCTCAACATCGACTAACTTTTAGTCCATAGCGGCTCTCAACTTGTAGTTAATCAGGTCCTGGGGATTTATGGAGGAAAAGATGATAGAATGATAAGGTACCTAGAGAAGGTTAGGAAGATGATGAAGGACTTTAGTGAGATCGAAGTAAAAAGGGTGCCTCGACCGGGTTATAGCCGAGTTGATGCTCTGGCAGGCCTAGCCTCAGCCACACAAACAAATACTAGGAGATCGGTGCCAGTAGAAATCCTTCCTCGGCCTACCATAGAAAAGGATGCTACGAAGTTGAATTTTTAATTCAATTTAAACCTGGGACCATCTTGGATGGACCCCCTTATTCAGTATATCAAAGAGGGTAGTTTGTCGGAGTCTAAGGCCGAAAGAAGGAAGTTTAGATACAAAGCCGCTAAGTTCTCTCTCTTAGGGGACGTGCTATATAAGAAGGTTTTTTTTACCTCTGCTAAGATGTTTCCACCGAGCCGAGGTAGATTATATTTTAAAGGATGTTCATGAAGGTTCTTGCTCAAGCCATATTGGGGGAAGATCATTGGCAAAGAGGATCATCACTCAAGGGTATTGGTGGCCGACCCTGGCCAAAGATTAGTCCGAGTAAGTAAATAAGTGTGACAAGTGCCAGTGGTTTGCCACCATCCCTCATCAACCCCATCAACCTATGACGTCTATCACCTAACCATGGCCATTTGCAGTGTGGGGGATTGATTTGGTTGGACCTTTGCAAAGGGCGATGGGAAACTATAGATATTTTATTTTGGAAATATACTACTTTTGAAAGTGGGTAGAGGTCGAGGCCATGATCAAGATCATAGAAAAGAAGACCTTTCAGTTCATATAGAAGAACGTCATCTGCAGATATGGCTGGCCTAACACACTCATTTCAAATAACAGTACCCAGTTCAAAAACATCTCCCTAGACAAGGATTGTAAAAGGGTCGGCATCAAATAGTTCTTCTCATCGCGTGGCCGACCCCAGGCCAGTGGGAAAATTGAGGTCACCAATAGAACTATTCTTGATGGAATCAAGAAAAGGTTGGAAGATGCTAACGGGAGAAGGACCGAAGAGGTATATGCAGTACTATGGGCTTACCGGACGATGATGAAAATGCCGACAGGGGAGACCCCATTCATGTTGGCTTATGGATCAGAAGTTGTGGTGCCAACATATTTTTGTCTCCCCACCCACAGAGTTCAGACATATGACCCTGAAGGAAATATGACAGAGAGGAGACTTGAACTAGATTTGATTGAAGAAAGAAGATAGGACGCTGAGGTCAAAGTGGCAGCCTATCAGCAAAGGACGTCCATGTTTTACAATGAGAGGATAAAACCCAAGTCGATAGCAATGGGAGACCTTATTTTGAATAAGACTTGGAAGAAACCAAACAAGTTTCATGCCAATTGACATGGTCCCTACAGGGTTACTGATGAGGTAGTCCCAGGCACCTATCAGCGGGAAAACCTAGTGGGGGAACCATTCTCCAACCCTTGGAACATCGACCACTTAAAAAGGTACTACCAATAGATGATTGTATATGAGCTTTTCATTATGAATCATTGTAAAAAGGACTTATTATGAATGAGAAAAATGAAAATGGATTATTCCCTCATATCTTATATACTTTATCTTGAATGATTTGTTTCAGGTACCCATAAAAGCTATAAAACACCATTCGTAGTGAGATAGAAATAACCCAACCTTGGTGAAATAATAGCCTGGAAAGGGGGACGACCCCATCGATGGACTTTTAATAACACCAAGAAGGGTTAGCTTAATTATTAAAACATTATTAACTTGGTGAAAAACCTCTCTCAGCCGAGACGACAGTGCATGGACGAGACGATGCTCAACCATGAACTCTCAAAATAGAGAGAGGGGGTATGGCATAACACCATGATTTGGTGAGTCTGAATAAAAAATCACTTGGGTATCGTTCATTACTTAAACATCATTAATTTGGTGAATATGGGATGAAACGTCATTAGTTTGGTGATCTCAGACCTAATATGAGATGACATATCATCAATTTTGTGATATCAAATCTAAAACATCATACTTCAAAAGATATCAATCACAAGATAGAAAAATTATGGAAAGAATATGGAAATCAAACATTCATCCATTAATAGTGCCTGAGGTTACAGATACCAGAATTCAAAAAAGACAAAATACAAAAGACCTCAGGGATGACGGTCTTAACAAGAAAAATAACCCTCAAGGCTGAGGTTGCTTTCCTGACTAATTACTCCGATGTTGGTGACCGCAGCCCCATTGTCATGGTCATCCAGCTCCTCATTGTTCTCAGTAACCTCTAGAGGGCTGGTCTCTGCAGGGGCAATAACAACATTCTTAACTTCGGACAAAGAAGCTCCTAGACAAGAGTCACTAAAGCCAAGGCCTACAAAGTCATTCGGTGACATGCTACTGGTCTCTACATTTTTAATGGATGCTCATTGGCCAGTAGCCTTGATGCCTCTCTCCAAATAGTCAAAGCCGAAGTCCATAAATTTTTCAAATAATTTGTAGTCGGCAATGATTTTGTCCTTAGCCTCGGGCAAGACAGCTTGTATGGGAGCATTAATACTGGCCTTTATGCTCTCATCCTTACCCTTTAGAGATTTTTCACGATCGGCTTTCAGAGCTGTGACCAAATATTTCTTTTTTTTTGTAGATCCCCTTTGATCTTGTCTAGGTCGATCTGCCAAGCCTTCTCTTTTTCCTCAGCATCTTGCCCCTTTTAGATCAAGGGCAGCCTCTTTAGAGTCCAGTTGGCCAAGCGGTGAAGAGAAATCGCACCCTCCAACACAAGAGGCAGCCACATAAGTATGAGACATAGGAAATGAAGGGACAACACTTGTAAAAATCATCATAGAAACCTGGACAATTCAGTGGAGGGCAAATTCGGCAAACAGAGGGATGTCTATGGATTGGAGGAAACATTTGTCGTCCTCTGTGATGAGAGAGCCGAGGGCATCTATCTCCTTCAGACTATGGCCAATGATGTTGTTGTCGCTTATCTTCAGCTGCAACAGACAAGCAGCAAGAGAATCGTGTGTGGATATAGGAATGGGCTGGTCAGAGCCTAGATTTTTTGAAGGAAAAGTGGTGGGATCGGCTGCCTGATGCTTCCTTTTCTTCCCAACACCATTAGCTTTGTTAGAGCTAACAGTCTTCTTTGATTGTACAGTTGGAGGGACAATCTTGTTGCCACATCTGTTAATAAGCTTGCTCTGGTTGGGGGCCGACATTTTCTAAAGTTCATTCGAAGTGCCTTCTAGACGCTTTGTAAAAGAAAAGCCTTAGAATCAATGTATCGGCTATAAAAAGGTACGAGGCATCGCTTAGCAATAATAATAAAATAACTTACGAAGTTCAGTTAGGGGGACACCCCCCAGACCTGTTTGAGCAACGTAGTACGGGGTCATCAAATGCTCAAACCTCACAGATACCACCTTTGTCACCTTGGCTACGAAGTTTGTTAATCTTCTCGTTGGCATCAGGGCTCAATCCCGGGTTAGTTTTAGTCGATATGGGGACCTTGTCCCACCTCAGAGGAGTTCTAGGTGCAGATGTCCCACAGGCTTAGTTGGGGCCGAACTCCAAGCACCCGAAATGAAGAAGTACCGACGTTTCTAATTATGGTTGGAGGTTTGAGTTACGAGTAGGATTTTCTTTTCAAACTTCCTGGCTATAAAATTATAGTAAACTGGATGAGTCTTAGAAGACGATGGCATGTAAAAACTAAGAAATATGTGAACCGAAAGGTCAGTTTGATGTACAGCCTTCCAAAGGATGATTGATCTAATCATCACTCTCTATGCATTTGGAGATAGCTGAAAAGGGGCAAAGTTTATATGTGCTAGGATTTATTGAAGTATGGGGGGGGGGGGAAGGGAGACGAAAACCTAACTTAAACATATTCTCATAGACGCATATCTCAGCGTCTCGGTTATAAAAGGCTATCTCGTTCTCAAGAGGTACCCTCATAGAAATTTCAGGATCTATGCCACAAAGGTGTCTGAAGACTAAGGGGTCGGCCTCAGAGATAGTACTCTCATATTCGGCGGCGACATCACTACTAACTGGGACCTCAGCCAGAGGATTACCTAGGTCGCCACTAGGGAACCTCTCAGTAAACTCGGCCCCAATCACAATCGATAGTGGAATGGCATTTATTGGAGGATGGACTGCGATGTTGGCCTCTAATATTTCTACAAAATCAGAGTCATGTGATGGCTCAGATACTTTAGAAGACGAGTTGTGAGAGGAAACCTCTTCAACATCAGACCCTGCACTTTACGAAGGGGAACAATCCATAGCCTCTTCATATAAATCCACGCTCTTGGCTTGTTGATAGGTGTACATAGGGTTGGCAGCCGACGAATCTAACATTGGTTCACAAGTCTCAATAACTTGGGGGTATACTACAGCCAAGGGTGGTGGAAAGATGATTTGGACTAGAAAGGCCTCGGCTTTTCGACTCTCGGCTTGGGCTTTCTCTATTTTCCTAAACTTATCAAAGCACTTCTCTCTCAGATTAGAGAATTCGTCTACAAAATTATACAAGGTTCGTACCATCCGAAGGACGAGGCTGCACTTGGGTAAAATAGGAAATGGAAATAAAGGGAAAACAACTTAAATTTTGACTATATTTGACTCAAGGATTAAACCTTGGAAATTTGAAAGGTTTTCCCAAAGAACACAAAGAACAAACCCAACCTTACCCACCGGAGATGATGACCGGAGGACGCCTAAAGACCCAAATACTTACAGCCTAACCCTAAAAACCCTTCACAATCACTTAATCACACTCCAAACCACCAATAAAACCCTCTCTTTACCTAAAAGACCTCCCAATAATGGAAGGACATCCATCAAAAAATCAAAACACCAACATAAAATTGAAACGCCAACGATTAGAATTTCTAAAAATGAAGAAAGACAAGGTGAATAGGATTACCTGAGAGAAATCAATCTCTTAAGACGAAGGGAATAGCAGGAGGAAGCTTGAGATTAGAAGGCTTGCAATGTTTTCACAAGTGGACAGCTATGGAGGTTTTATTTGCAAAAAAAGGGAGTAGGGCACGAAGTAAGGCGGGGAAGAAAGAGAGATGAGAAATTTTTGGGGCTTTTAAACCTCCCCTAATGATTTGGTACACTCCTAAATAATGCCATCATTGAGGGCACAAAACCCCAAGCGTGCAGTCACTAAACCCTACTTGGGGCAGACGCCACTCAATTAGGACAGTGACATGTAGCAACCACTCATGTATCAAGCCCTATGCATCCAAAACGTTAGAGACATCTCATCATGCCCTCAACACTTGTACCCCTCAACCTTCTATTCACATAGAAGGCTAAGGTCTAGGGGTGATTGATATGTCCAAAGTGTACCCTCGTCTCTTAGGATGAGTGGTGTCACATCTCATGACCGAGTTATCTTACGAGCCCCACATGTCATTGGCGGGGTCGTCCCGATAAGGGTCGGCCTCGCCTCAACTAGCCTCAACCATATGGAAAGCCGATACCATAAAGAGCATCACATGTTCATCTAGCATCATCCTCATATTCTACTTGGGCCGATAATAGGAGTGACCTAGTCAATCCATCCTCGGCTCGATCTATTCAAACGAGGTCATACTTACGACTAAGAGCATGGGACCATCCTATTAGAATTAGAAACCTCGTATCCTTCCAGGCCGAGGTTGGAGTGGACGATACTAAGTAGCGCGAGCATATGCAAATACAGAAGTGGTATGCACACATGGAAAATTCTATTATAACGAGATCATTCCCTCACGTGAGGGAATATTACATCATTATTGCATCTATGTGCCAAAGACAGGTGTCTATATTTTATTGGGAGTTTCCTCATGCACATGTGGATTACATTCTTGGGGGGTACATTACACCTCCCAAGCCCTATATATACATCTTCTCCATGAGAAGGAAACCTTAATTGATAACCCTAACAGAACTCTGTCCAATTGCATACATAAGAGAGAGAGAGAGAGAGAGAGAGAGAGAGAGAGAGAGAGAGCAAGAGAGAGAGAGAGAGCTTTGAGTGTTGTATCCATGACCACTAGTGCCCTTATTTTGTGAATTTCTCACACACTCACATAGTGGATGTAGGCCTAATTGTCTTAACCACTTTAAATCATTGAGTTCATCTTCTTACACTCATCTGTTCATAATCTCATCTTGATCTAGTGGTGTTGATTACAGCCTCATCAGTCTCCCTACTCGATAATAAGCCTATCCACCCTGAATCCCATTAGTAACCGTCCCTAGTCTCTGGGATTAAATGTAGTAATACAAGAATTTTCTTTTAAGTCTATCATGCAACACACGATAACATACACACACACACACACACACACACACACACACACACATATATATATATATATATATATATATATATTAGACCCTCTTTCAGGTGATTATTAACACAAGTAAATCATATCTCAGAACAGTAAACACAAAGTCTCCCCATACTCTATACTATAGCTCAAACATCCCGGAAAAATATCACTAACGTCTCGCATATAACATACTTATCTCAAGCTCAGCTCTACACTCTCAAAGTAAATATTTCATATAGATATTATCGATTACCCCACAAATTGCAATTTAATTTTTCTCGATACTGTCCCCACCCATTTACATGTGGTGCAAAAGTTCTCTTAGTGCTTCCTCGTAGCACTACTCGTCTCTCCCGACCATATATCGTAATAGCTCTCAGCTTAAAGTGTCTCCTCTACATGTTTAATAATTTGACATTTAAAATCGATGCACTAGCATTCAATAAGGTCTCACTACTCCCGACGTTTATTAAGGTTCATGCATGTAACATCCGCAACGAAACTCAAAAGAACTTTCCCCAATGCACTACTCCTTATAATTTTTTACCATCAAAATCGGTGGTTCCAAATAACATAACTAAGATATCACAAATTCTATCTCCCGGCACATAAATCAAATTATTTATGCCCATGTCTCTCCAGGCATCCCACGATACAATGCTCTCACTATCACTAAGTTCTCAGCGTATAAACAATAATGAGAAAAAATCTCTATTCAACGCTAAACTCGATACCCTGAGTCACATCAGTAAAAGTCCCTACGGACTAGTATCAAATATAACTAGACAACTATACTCTCCGAAGTCTATCCATAAAAATATCACCACGAGCTCGACCCTCTTTCCAAGTGAGACATCACCCAAATATCCATCCTATATCGGAACAACGAACATGATAGTCTTGTCCCAGGATAAAACCATACAGCGAATATCACCTCTCAAAACAAGATAACCTCATAATATATGTCCTCTTAGTGTCCAAACCTGCTCCCCGGTAAATGGAACTAAAGAGATCCCCTCTACTCAACAGTAATTATACATACACTATAGTGATATTAACTATACCTCTACAAAACCCATTTCTCATGAGAATCTAGTACTAATAAATTACGGTGACTCGCTCGTGTCACACAAAATAGACCCCAATCATCCCAGGATAAAACCCATACTTTTAATCATCAATAGAACTTGTAATTCAAATGGATCCTGTACATAACACTCCCGTCCCAACCGAACCAAAACTTCTTATAACTGTTGCCCTTATTGGGCATTCCATTTCTGTCCCCCAATTTATTGCGAACAATATCCACACATGTGTTCCTACTCTTTACACATAAGACACATCTCTATTTAAACAACTAATTAGAGGATCTACGGTTAAACCGCACCTCAACTTCCTCTATATTCATGGCATCTCTCCATGGTTATGGTGACTGACTCCTATTAGTACATCATCGTTCCTATGTGCCAAAAATTTTCCAGAAATTGAAATCCTAGGTCTCACTGCATGCCACCCTATATAATTGCCTTTGGGTCTTCTTCTTCCATTGACATGGTAACTTCTGTCACGATCATTGTTCCCAGAATATCCCTTGGCTTCAGTGAAGCCTTTCCCCCTGCAATCCTTCTAATGGACCTTACTGGTTGTCCAAAATTGTTCGGTGTACAAAGCCCAACTCGTATATGAATTGAATCATCTATACTTAATAGCTGGAGAACGTAAGTCGCATACGTAAAGGAATACAACAACCATATAACAAAGGATCTTTCTCAAAAAGATAAAATGAAATCCAACTCTGATGTTTATCCCATTTCCTCTTCTTTTGTTATTCCTCCCTATTCTGATGTAATCGTAACCTCCTTCGATGAGGTTCTCAACTATGTTTTTCCAAATAATGAAATAAACAAAGATTTTGAGTATCTTGTTGTGCCTTACATTAATTGTCTTGACTCTAATCAAACTCTTGATGATGATTATTTTTCAAATGAATAATTGTCAATAGATATAAATAAGGTTAATAACAAATAACATGACCGCGTTCAAGTTAATGAAGATGAAATTGTTGTTATTAATATCTTTTTTAGTAGCCAACAACGCGAGATTAGGGGGTTTACCCTTAACGAGCACGAGCATGCGTAACTTGAAGAATTACTGAAGGAATTTATGGATGTCTTCGCATGGTCCTATGATGACATACCCAAAATTGATCCCGAGATAGCTTGGCATGAGGTTCCAACTCAATTAGAATGTAAATCGATTAAAAAAAATTTGTGAAAGCTCCGAACCGAATGGTTGCTCAAGGTTAAGGAAGAGGTGGTCAAATAGTTAAACCTAATTTTCATTCGTGCGATCGAATATCCCACATGGCTAGCCAACATCGTACCTATGCTGAAATTCAAAGGAAAGGTCTGCATGGGCGTTAAGTCTTGAGATTTGAACAAAGCCTCTTTGAAGGATGATTACCTGCTACCCAATATCGACATGATTGTAGAAAACACGCCTAGTCACGCTCTTAAGTCATTTGTTGATTGTTTTTATTGATACAATCTGATCAAGATGCACTCGGATCATCAAGAAAAAACTTCATTCATCACCCCTTCGGGAACATTTTGTTACATCATTTTGCCATTTGGTAGTCAAGGTTTATGCGGACGCTACGATTATTAAGTCTAAGATAAGGGAAGGTCATGTTCCCGCTCTCCAAAAAAATTCGAGCGACTGCGGCAATACCAGATGAGAATTAACCCATAAAAAATTGTTTTTTGCGTTACCAAAGTAAATATATTGGGATTCATGGCTAGCAAAAAAGGGATTGAAGAAGATCCTGCCAAACTGAAAGCCATACTCGAAATTCCACCACCTCGAACCGAGAAAGAAGTCCGAGGATTCCTTGGAAATTGCAGTTTATCATTCGATTCATTAGCCAGTTGACTTCTATTTATGAACCCATCTTCAAACTCCTATGGAAGGATGAAACCAAAATTTGGAACAAAGCTTGCCAAGAAGCCATTGACCGGATCAAACAATACCTAACCCAACCTCCGGTACTCATGCCACCATAGCCTGGTCTTCCCCTACTCCTATACCTGACCGTAATCGATACCGCAGTTGACGCTTTGTTGTCCCAATACCTTGAAGAAACCCTAAAAAAGGGCTATGTACTACTCTAATCTCAAATTGATCGGGTATGAAGTTAATTACACTGCCTTCGAAAAAGTATGTGTCTCCCTTGTTTGGGTCGCCCAAAAATTACGGCACTATATGCTCGCCTTTTTTATCAAACATGTATCTCGAATGGATCCTATTAAATACCTTCTTGAGAAACCTGCCATGTCTAGCCAAATGGCCCGATGGTTGATGCTACTAGTCGAATTTAATATTATATATGTCACGTAGAAAGCCATGAAAGGAAGAGTCATCTCTGATTACCTCACTAACTACCCTATGAAAGAAACTGATGTTTGGATTTCCGAGTTCTCGGATGAAAATATCCTTTGTACCTCCCAAAAAGACCTCCATTGGCAAATGTTATTTGATGACGCTGGCAATAAGAAAGGGTATGTCATTGACATACTCCTAATTTCTCCTGATGACTCTAACACTCCCATTTCCATCAAGATATATTTTCCCTGCACCAACAACATGACTGAATACGAGACATGCATGGTAGGCCTCAAAGTCGCTATCAAGAAACAAATATGATACCTATATGTCTATGGGGATTCAACCCTCATAATCAGTCAAGTCCTCAGAAGATGAAAAGTCAAGGGCGAGAAACTCTTACCCTTCTATGCCCACCTGGAAGAGTTGGCCTCCCAATTTCAAGATGTCACCTTCCATTACCTACCCTGAGAAAAGAATAACTTATCCAATGCCCTTGATACCTTAGCCTCCATAATTGATATGCCTGAAGGAATAACGATGGCCCTTTCCTAGTCCAAAAACATACTGAACCTGCCCACTGCTACCAAATTGATCTAGTCACCGAAGAAGATTCTGGTATAACTAATTGTTGTTACCATGATACTTGGCGCCTCCTCAAGCACCGTAAGTACCCCTAAGATTCTAATAAGAAGGAATTTTGATGGAACACATTTACACTGCATCGCAGGGAATGACATTGAAGAGATGATGCAGAAAATCCACAGTAGGGAGTGCGGACCCCACATGAATGGCCATATGCTCGCTAAGAAAATAATCCGACAGGGATACTATTGGACTACCATGGTTCAGGATTGCACTGCCTATGTTAGGAAGTGCCTAAAATGCCAATAATTTTCCAACCTCCAACATTTGACTCCACGAGAATTATACAACATGACTTGTCTCTGGCCGTTCTCCACATGGGGCATCGACATCATAGGGAAAGTTACACCCAAAGCTTTTAACGGGCATGAATTCATCTTGGTTGCCCTTTGATTACTTCACCAAATCGGTCAAAGCCGAGTTATACACAGTCTTGAATGCCAAGAAGGTGCAAAGTTCGTCCAAAAAATATCATCTGCCGATATGGGGTCCTGTATGAGCTAGTGTCAGGAAATAAGTTACATTTCGAGGTAGGAGTCACAGATGTGGTCGACGAGTATGGGATTCAGAGACACAAATCTTCTCCCTACTGACCTCAAACTAACCGTGTAGTTGAAGCGGCAAATAAAAACCTCAAAGCCATCATCAATAAAATGACAGAGAGTTATCAAGATTGGATCGATCAAATCTCGTATACCCTATGAGGCAAATGCACTTCAGTTTGAGCATCTACTGGGGCTACCCCTTACTCTCTGGTATACGTCATGGAAGCAGTCTTACCCATTGATCCAAAAATTCCTTCACTACGCGTCATGATTGAGAGCAAAGTCAGCGAGGAAGACTTGCATTAAAGTCGTCTTGATGATTTGTCACTCTTGGATGAAAGGAGATTGAAAGATCTATATCATATACGAGGGTACCATCACCAAATAGCACGATTATTCAGCAAGAGAGTCATGGACGATGGTGTTTAAGAAGGGGATTTGGCCTTTAAAGAAATCGTAGAGCCCTTGTGGGACGCCAGAGAGAAATTCAAGTCCAATTCGAGTGGCCCATATATTGTGAAGAAGCTCCTATCTAATGGCGCCTCCATGATCACTGACCTCGATGGGGAATAGATGGCCCATCCAGTCATCTTGGACCGTCTTAAGAATTTTACCCTTAGTCTGATGTCTCGATGCGCTACAACTTTTCTCATCCCCCTTCTATTCTAAAAAAATCTTCATTTCCCTCTTCTCAGAATTACGTGGGGCCTGATCTTATAAAAATCTATTTATTCTCAAAAATGAAACTCAAAAAATTTTCAAAACCCCTAGAGGTACTTAGGTAGCTCATATGCTTTACATGAGCTAAACCCACTTCTTTTTCATAAAATTCTATTATTATTTTTTATCTCCGATAACGAAGGTTCATTTTTTCATTTACATGAACAAAAGTATTATGTATGCCTTAGTGATTGGTATGGATAATTAAAATGCAAAACTCATCAAGAGGCACGACGATATAATTAAAATCATTTTTATTCCATTCATAAGAAATTCTAGTATGATTACAAATATCGGTGTAAGGCAATCTAACCATATTGTCCTAAACCAAACCGCTCCTAAACAACATTTCCAAAGTTATTCCTACCAGAAAAGAACTAGATACATAACCAAACACCATACACAAGCTTCATAAATATAAACTCCCCAGGGATCCTATCCGCAGCTGCCAGAAAAACCATCCCCATCATCATCTACATATTGGGGTCCCTAAGATGGAATATCAAAGGCTCTCAATGGAACGGCAAGCCCGGACCAACCTAGGAAAAACCACGATACGTCCCTCCATGGTGTCAAACATGATAAGCCACCTCTGTCTGGTCTCCTCGTCCATCATCTTGGTAGTAACTCTCCTCCACAACCACTTCATGTAATATCTAGAAACATGCTAGAATAGGCCAAAATATTGGGAATTATGGGTCGACAGTCGATGATTCTCCCACAGACAACCCAGTCGCATGCGCATACGTTCTATCAAATCCTCCACAGAACAAAAGTCTAGTGTTCGAGGTGGCACAATCTACTCCTAGACAAATTAACGCAAGAGTCGCTAGAGATACTAGAAAGAAGTCTGTCAAAGGCTAACCAACTGAACATACTGGTATTATCCAAGTTCTATAATGGTCTATAACTCCCCCCACCAGGATTTGGCTAGTGAAGACATCGAGACCCGTGCTCCACAAACTAGTTTTCCCAGTTGTCGACAATCAAGCCAAAGCTGATAAAATAAAGGGTGAAGAAATTCGACATAACTGGCAAGGGGTATTCAATAGAAACCACCAAATAGAATCTCTAAGAAAACCACATGAACAACATAACTTGGCCGCCCTTAGGAAATCCGAACATCCTTCTCGCCAAGCATCTAAACCATTCAGGGTACATCCACGTAATACTAGCAATAAGTTGAGGGTCCACCAGTCGGTCCCCAGTCACTAATAGTAACCTTGAAGCTAAGCCTAGGGCAATAGATCCACATCAATATAGTCTCTCCAGCACACCAGATTCACCACAATCCAATGAAGGCAACAAGCACCACTTTACAACCCAACTTTCTATCCCCTAATCCATATGACAACTAAGCCTTCAAGTCCTTCCTCCACTCAAAAATTCCAAAAAACATATTTTCGAACTCAGAATAAATCCCTTCAAATGGGAAGCTATTTTTCAACCAAGCCTCCGAGGCCATCTTCTACTCAAATATATTCAAAAAATTCTAAAAACACCCACTTTTTATTCTTTCTCAAAATAAAATTTCAGTAGCAAATTGAAGTGTATGTAGAGTAAGCCACTAAATCAAGATAATCAAACAAATTATGCATATTTTTTTGCATTTTTTAGTCTCTTTTCAGGTGAAATGTCGCTACATCAAGTATGCAAACGCTAAGCTCCCACTGTCAACGATGAATCTGTAAGGAATTTACACCTCATCTTCCCCACAACCCTCTCTCCTAGGTATCAAATGTACCCATCAACGACCATAGCTGCGCGTGCCCCCATTCACCCCCATGTGTTGGATGGACCTCCCCCAGGGATAGGAGGTCACCTATAAGATCCTTAGAAGAAAATAAATATTTAAAAATAGGACATCGAAGTAAAGTGGTTTCAAGAAGAAAGAAGAATTTACCCGATCGACACTATCCCTTCACCTACTCGAGGTAGTCTAAAAGATCGTGCCACTGCCGTTTGGCATCCCCTCCACCCTACTAGTCGACACCTCCAAGAAATTATCTAAACAGAATCCCAAAAATACCATATTTTATCCCTGAATTATTTCCCTAGAGGAATTCCCAAATCTAATTGGATATTTCCCAAGCAACTTGTTCAAAAGACACCACGGGAATTGAAGAAAATTCCCCAGCAGGCTCCACCCAATCCTCAGGTTAATATCTTTTCCCCAGTGTGGAGTCTCCAAACTTTCCCAAGAAAACTATGCCACACAACTTACTTAAGGTCGTTAGCATTGACCTTGGCCCACAGAATTGGTCACCTCTACTTAAAGTCCACATAATTGGGTTTGTTCCTTATAATTGGTCACCTCTACTAAATGCCCTTAGAATTGGCTTCGACCCGCGGAATTAGTTGCTTCTACTTAAGCCCTCGGAATTGGCTTCGACCCTCAAAATTGGTCGTTCGTACTTAAGGTCCCCATAATTGACCTCGTCCTGCATAATTGGTCACCTCTAATTAAAGTCCTCAGAATTTACTTCGATCCTCGGAATTGGTCGCTTCTACTTAGGACCACATAATTGGTCACCTCTACTTAAGCCCTCAGAATTGGCTTCGGGCCACAATTGGTCGCCTCCACTTAAGCCCTCAGAATTGACTTCGACCGACAGAATTGGTCACCTCTATTTAATCCCTTAGAATTGGTCACCCCATTTTAATCCCTAAGAATTTGCATTGACCTGCAGAATTGGTCACTTCTACTTAAGCCCTCATAATTAGCTTCGACCCCTCAAAATTGGTCACTCCTACTTCAGCCTTAGAATTTACCTCATCCCTTAGAATTGGTATCTATCTACTTAAGTCCTCAAAATTAACTTTGACCCTCAGACTTGGTCACTCCTACTTAATCGCTTAGAATTAGCTTCGACCCTCAGAATTGGCCACTCTCAACTTAATCCCTCAGAATTGGCTTCGACCCTCGGAAGTGAGATTGGCCCTCAGAATTAGTCATTCACTACACTAGGTCCACAAAATCGACCTCGGTTTGTAGAATCGGCCATCCCTAATATTGCCTTAAGCCCTTAGAATTGGTTTCGACCCTCAAAATTGGTCGTTCCAATCTTAAATCCCTCATAATTGGATTCGACCCTCAGAATTGGTCGTTCCCTACCCTAAGTCCTCATAATTAACCTCATCCCGGTAAATAGGATATCACCAGCATTACCTAAGCTCCCTTGAATCAGTCTTGACCCTTTGAATCAGTCATCCTCATCCCTTAGGTCCGTAGAATTGACCTCTTTCATAAACATCATTTGGTGTCTATTCGACGACTTTCACTTGTTCCAAACTCACCCGTCGAGGGGATCTGTAGACAACACATTCTAGTACCACCTAAATCTCTCCTTAGGTCCTTAGTACCTACCCATATCACTACAAACCCTAGGTCATACTTCGAGTACCGTTCTAGAGGCCATCGGGCTGTAACACCCCGCCTAATTAAATACCGGGTGGCCAGTCCCATACCAAATTAAAACCGAATATACAGTTGGCTCATTCTTAGCATCACCATCGAAAACATTTACAACTCACCCAATACTCAATTAAGCTGGTATTAAAAACTTTCCAAATTTTAATTTAACAAAATCCATTTCCATTTTAAGAATAACACTACACATTTTATTCTACAACACATATAACACAATAAATAACTCAAAAGAATTTAAATGCAACTGGAATAAAAATTCCCAAATAATATAAATCCTTTACAATAATCCCAACAATGTTAAATGTATTAAAAAGACCCGAATACAATAGTATTTGACCTCGATAGAAAAGATAACTGAAATGTAATACCCCGTACTTTTGGCTATATTTATTTTTGGGATTAATTAATTAAATGTGAATTAATTGGAAATTAATCCGGGTTAAAAATACTAATGAGATGCGAGTTGGTATTTGATTATGTGCATATATGATTATATATGAATTTGGAATTACGAAATTTGTCGTGAGATTAATATACGGCAATTTGGGAATTTTGTTGAGACGCGTGTGACCGCCGCGTCATGGTATATTATTTTAATTATAAAAGTGATTTTTATTTTTATTATCCGTATGGTCGTTTTGAGTGCGCCAACGCGTCCGGAAGGGTCGAGATAGTCAGAAAACACTAGCCGGGGGTGTAGTTTGGATTCCGGGGTATTTTTAGGCCATACCGGCATCATAAAGGGTATTTTGGTAATTTTATATTTTGAGGAATTAAAAGTGACGAAAATTGGTTAATTACACCTGATGTGGATTTGACCCACTAAACCCACTAACCAACCCATATTAACCCATTAAGCTACGAAGGTTATCATTTAGGTTTCCAACTTTTCCAAAGAAAACCCTAGCCACCATAGCCACCATTGGAGAAGAAGCTTGGAGAGGGAAGAAATTCTGCAGAAAAAAACTTCATCAAACCTACACCAAACTCAAAGACAATCAAGGCAAGTGTTTTAATTATATTTAAATTCGTAAAATGTTCCTTCCATGTTAGAAAAATTGATGAATTAAAATTGTTCTTGGAAGATGAATGAAAACCCATGTTTATTGGACTTAGGATTTGATTATGAAGGATAAATTACATGTAGAATCACATAGAGATGATTATTCTGGTATTAATGTATGTTGGATGTAACAAAAACGGATTTAGAATGGACAAATTGATGATTTCAAATTCTAGGGTTCATGTTCTTGACTAATTGTGAAAAAGTGTAGAGATTTGTAGAATTGATTGATGTTAGGATGGATTGATCCCTTAAAAACATGTTAGGATGTGACTATATATGTTTAGGATTGATTAGAGACCTTTAAACGATTGTTGGGACTTATTTTAGAAGAGATTTGAGGAGAAAAAAATGGTGAAAAACGAGATTAGACAAATCTGGGACGAAACTGGCAGGTCGTTAGAAGCCCCTCCCCAGGTCGTTCGAACGAACTCGTTCGAACGAGCTTCTAACGAGTTGACCAGTCGCTGCTAACGAAAAGGAATCTCGTTCGATACTTCGTTCGAACGAGATCTCATTAGAAGGAGCAGTTCGTTCGAACGAACTGGATCTCTTTCGAACAGTCTCGTTCGAACGAGACTTCTAACGAGTTGACAGAGGAATCTCGTTCGAACAGCCTCGTTCGAACGAGACTTCTAACGAGTTGACAGGTTGGGCCTTTTTGGCCTGTTTTGATTTTTGGAGTCCCGTAAACTTGTTCGAGGGTAGAGTTAGCATTCCTTTGATGATGTATTGATGGATTTGGGACTTTTGGGTTATTATGAGAAGTAAATTATATACGAGTGATTTAAATCAATGAACCGTTTGGGTTGTGACGTGAGTGTCTACTACGACATGAGAATAGATTATAACGCATATGATTATAAGTCGGAATCGTATAATGTGTAAATTTATATATTGGTACTAGAATAAGAATAGTACTACAATTAAACTACGGGATTACTAAGACGTGTGTTTACTTAGTATAGGTATAAGAATTGTGTGTATGACATACCTACCATACTTGCTATCACGGGAGGTTTGCGTTCGCTTAGGGCCCTCTAATCCTTGTGTTGCCCGGATTTAGACTGGTTACCTTGATGAACATAGGTCATAGAAAGACTTATTGGGATATTAATAAGTCCGCTGATCGTAGGAGCGTAGGTATGTGCGTGACCTATGTGATGTGACTGTGTTCGCCTCCATTATTTGTGATGTTGTTATCTGTGAACTATTCCTGAGAGATTCGGAATATGTAATCCTTATGTACGTGATGTACCGGGATGGATAGCAGAGTATGTGTGCACCGCAGCTTAGTTCTCGGGGTGCTTGTATTGTATATTTATGATGTGAATAATATACACTTAATTAATGGGAACCTTTATGTTAATGTTGTGAATATAATTACGGTATTGTTTCGAGAAATATAACGAGTTAGCTGATAGTGAAATATATTGCATTTTGAGCATCTGAGTTTACGTTAAATCCATATTTAATTACGAGCGTTATAATGTCAATGGAACCGAGTAATAAGGGTAGGACCTATGGCAGTCTAGCTAGATATGATGGCACTTAGCTAGTGGTTTGTGTCGTTGTAGATGGGTACTTACGTTAGGAGTGCACAG
The DNA here is from genome assembly GCA_949130495.1 of Sambucus nigra. Classification (NCBI taxonomy): domain Eukaryota; kingdom Viridiplantae; phylum Streptophyta; class Magnoliopsida; order Dipsacales; family Adoxaceae; genus Sambucus; species Sambucus nigra. Next base: position 31,968,665 of record OX422217.1, on the reverse strand, counting down.
TTAGACGAGAGGTGAGAATATCATGTGAGTGCACGTCCTAACATGTACTTTGCATTTAATGTTTTAAATGTTTTTAAAGCACTTGCAGGTTTTTAAAATATAACTCCACATTCGGGCTCTGACCCGTTTTCTTTCAAATCTACTTTTCTTGTAAAACCATTTTAGGTGCCCAGCCACAAGGACACCATGCATAGGATACTCATTCTGGTGACGAGCTGTAGCTGTTTGTGGAAGCTACAGGGATTTGCTTGTAGACACCTCTATCACTTGGATTCCAGATTCATTATCTTTCAGTTGTAGGGCATGTTGCCCATTTCTATTAGAGTTACATTTCCATTACAGTCTTCAGACTTTGGCATGTATTGATTTAGTATTCAGTTTACTTATTTCAGTTGTGGGATTGTAGTGAGGAGTTTTTCCTCCAGACTTTATTTACATTGCGTGTTGGTTATTCTATTTACTTCATTATGGTGAATGGTGTTATTATTCTTTATTACACTTGTTGCATCTTAATCAGACTTAAATTAAAATTTGGCACTTACTTTTTAAATACTAGGTGGTTAGTAATCATTAAAATGTTTTCGACAGTGATGCTATTAACTGGACCAACTTGGCATTTTGAATTAATTTAATAAAGGAGTAGCTACCCGGTATTTAATTAGTCGGGGTGTCACATGAAATCCTTTGGGCGACATGCCCTAACTAATAATAATGTGAATCAAATGAAGATAGGCGTCTAAGAAAAACTCCATAAATCCATATCCTATCATAATCCGCTAAGGTTGGCGTCCCTGTTGCTGGACACCTGATATAGAGATACAATAGAAGAGAAAATATGCAAGGAAACGGGTCAGAGCCCAAATGTGTAGATGATTTTTAAAACAGCAAGTATTTAACAAGTGCAATAAATCATTTATTATGTACATGTTAGATCCAACTCTCACTTTCTATTCTCACCTCTCAACTAGAGTGCACACTTAACGTTTCCTATTAACCTCCTAGTTAATGGTTCCTCTTTTCTAGTCTCCATATTATAATTCCATTCCCATATCATAATCCCCGTATGTCCCATACCATACGTCACATTATTATTCATTTACATTTCTCCTCTATATGATTAGTTTCTCATTAACATGAGTTAAGCTTTTCAATTCTATAAGCATAAACATTCATTAACTTAATTCCACTATCTTTCTCTATTCACCATTGTCTACAATTATCACCGTAGATAGATTTAACCAAAATATATCCATTTAATCATTTAATCCATTATATATATATATTCATATATAATACGGCACCCCGAGTCACAGCTGCGGTGCAATGCATTACTCTGCTATCATGTCCCATCATCGCAGGTCGCCGAACAAGGGACTAAAGGTTCGGTAAGATTCCACGAACCACAAACAACAACAAACAAATTGGAGGCGAACATAGTTCTCGTATCCATGGGTCACGCACATACCTACGTACCCACAGTCAGCGGACTTATCAACTCCCCGATAAGTCTTTCATAGACCTATGTTCTCGAGCGACAAATCAAAGATCCCATGGATTCATCAGGATATGACTGCCCTCACGCGCAAACCCCCCACCGATAGCAAGTAAGCTAGGTATGTCATACACATAAATCATCAATCAATCAAATAGGTATTATCATACCTATAATATAATATCAATAAGGTAATTATCACTACCTTAAGATATTTCCCATACGTAGCATGACATCTCTTTTAAATTCCACGTATTAATATATCATATCTTTACTTCATAATTTAATTATCCTCGCATCCTATAACATCTATCCACTCCCGACATCATTAAGGTTCATGCGCGGAGAGTCTCGCAAATCGAAATCCAAACAAGGAACCCCTCCAATACACTACTACTTAACTTTGTCGATCGAGGAGGTCCAACAACTTCAACTATGCCATCGGGATAACCTCATACCCTCTTTCAACCAAATGTGTTGTAAACTCCCAACTCACAAGATTAAAATAGGATTTTCCTCATATTATATTCAGTAAGAAGTCACTAATATCCAACTGGTCCATAACATTATTTCTCCCGAACTAATACGAGTTTAGTTCTCCTTTTAATTAAGGTTAAAATCGATAGTTTCAAATCACTTATAAACACATCTTCTTTCACTTAGGATTATATCCTCTTGTAAACTTAAGGATACCCAGGTGTTATATTAAATCACCCCTACTGGTCCTATCTTAAATCCTCATACATCCCCATTTGGAATTTTACAAATGAATCTAGCAACCGAAATTCCATTCGATATAATGTTCAACATTTTAATCACTTGATTCCAAATCAAATTAATTCAAATCTTATCAAGGGTTTACTGATGTTTTCTATGTCCCATAATATCCAAATAATAATCACCAAAGATCCACAAAAGGTTTGGGATAAGAATCAATATTTAAACAGAAACAACTTTACATATTCTGGGGAGGTCGATCGATCGAAGGCAGGGGTCGATCGATCGATCCCTCAGGTCACAGCCTGGTTTTCTCCATTTTCTGCAACTACGGGTTTAGAAACTTATGATCATTTAAACCTTCATATAAACATCCCAAATGACTTATAATCTTTACTACATGATATATCAACATATATGAACGATTTCCAATACTCTAAACATCCTAGAATCATCAAGGGATTGGATTAAAAAGCATGTTTATCTCCTCATTTTTCAGAAAATCATTAACATATTAACTTCAAGAACACTTCAATGGTTTTCATATTTTTCTTCCATATATATATGATTATTTCGTGATTATTTTCATCCTACAACATGAGTTAAATTCCTATATCATTTCAGTTTCCAGAAATCCATTTAATACTCCATTATGTCTTCCAAACATGAATAATCTTCTATTTTCATACTATTCTAACATGGACAATATACAACTTAAATTGCCATTATAAAACACTTCCCTTTACTGAAGGTCTGATCCTTTGGTGTAGTATATCTCAGTTGGTTGTCCCTTCTCCGGTCAAACTCCGGTGGTGGTTGGTGGTGGTGAACCTTGGTTCTTGTTCTTCTCCTTCCCAAGTAGGCTTTTCCCTTCCCAATCAACCCTTCACTCTCTCTAAGAAGATGACCTTTCAATTTTGTGTAGAAGAGATGAATGAACCCACATTCAACTAATCTCCAAATACTTATAATAAGACAAAACCCGAAATCACTATTCATCCCCCCTAGAATAATGATGAAAATGCCCTTTCGGGTTGTCTATTCATTTCCAAATGACCCGAGACTCAAAATTAACATCCAAATAGACTTTTCTGACTATTTCGAACCTTCCGGACGCAACGACGTAGTCAAAATGACTATAAGGTCGATAGAAAATAAATTTCCTTTTTAATTTAATAAACCAGTCCCGACACGTTCCATACCGCGTCTGACTAAAAATATAAATTATCGAATTTATATCATACAGTCATATCAATGACATCACATTCATATATTACCTAAATATCTTTAAGTAATATTCAGAATCATCCATTTTAATATCCACAGTCCGGATAAAACCCGAATGAATTAATTAATAATAAAATCCAATTAATCCATTAATTTAAAATATAACCCATTTTAAAAGTCATTTAAAATTACGGGGTATTACATACTTCCCCCCTTATAACAGAACTTCGTCCCGAAATTCAGGAATATAAGTCATACCGGTAAGGTCAACTCCGAGTATGAATCTCACATCGCAAGAAATCCAAGATGTACCGCCCATACAGTACATTAACAAAATCCCTATCGATGTTCTACACCAAGCCTCGCCATATAGTTTCAACTGAATCAACTTCAGACATTACCTAATCTTCCCTATACCGTCCTCGTGACAAACTTTGGGTAAAAATGATCCTCTCGTAGTGAACAAATAAATCCTGAAGTCTCAATTTCTTACCTTTTTCACAATTATGAAAAGTACTACAATCCAATCATCCAGGGCGCCCATACACCCTCTCGTATCGCTTTCCATATTAAAAGTTTCGCAAAGGTTATAAACTCATTTCCCAAAGACCAAACTTATTTCGACTCCCAACGGTTATTAGTTTCATGCGTGGGGTGTCTCGCAAGCGAAATCCAAACAAGGAACCACCCCGATACACTACTTCCTAAAGTAGTCGGTCATCGAAACTCCTAAGGTCCTTAGTCAATAATATAAAATTTTGGTTTAAAAAAAATATCAAGTTTATCGATTTAAAACAGTTTTTTTTTTTTTTTTTTTTGATTTCAAATAGAGTCTACGCATCTACTTTCTTATAGAAGACAAGATGCAGACATATGCTCTCATATACCACAAGTCAATGTATGCCGATAGTCACATCACGCTCGGACATGCCCAAGGTAAGTAATCCCATAAAAATCAAACCCACGTGATAACAAGTAATATATAGGTGTCCCACACCCCTCAGTGAGTCTACGTAAATAAGAATACCATAGGCTAAGTTTAACAACCCTTTTTCCCACACAATATCAATCACTACAAAAATCAATACGCCTCATACTTCCTTAGATAGGAAACATACCCTCATTTGCGGGTGATGGTTGTTGAATCCCAATATTATAACTTTGCTCCGATGAGTCAAGAAAAATTTTACCCCAAATTTTCAGTTCTAGTTAACCACACTCCACTATATGTCCAAGCCTTTGAATATATTGCCTTCGCTAGGTAACACACAAAATTCCCGCATTTCTAAACCTTCTACTGATGATTCTCCTCAATTTTCCATAATAGGGGTGACCTCGACGACGATCATCATACTCGAACATACTTCATAACCTCCTAAGTACGATCTCCGCTATCCATTCAATGGCCCTAACCTTCCATACTTCTTTGTTCGATCACTCCCGAACGTAAATAAGATTCACTGATATATACGGAATCTTACCAAAGAGATCAACAATCCTAAACATAGGGCTCTATATCAAAGAACGCTAAGATGAAAACACAGTAAGCCGTACAGACCCTAAAGGACACTAGAACCTGATGCTCTGATACCACATGTAACACCCCGCCTAATTAAATACCGGGAGGACAGTCCCATACCAAATTAAAACAGAATATACAGTTGGCTCATTCTTAGCATCACTGTCGAAAACATTTACAACTCACCCAATACTTAATTAAGCTGGTATTAAAAACTTTCCAAATTTTAATTTAACAAAATCCATTTCCATTTTAAGAATAACACTACACATTTTATTCTACAACACAGATAACACAATAAATAACTCAAAAGAATTTAAATGCAACTAGAATAAACATTACCAAATAATATAAATCCTTTACAATAATCCCAACAATGTTAAATGTATTAAAAAGACCCAAATACAATAGTATTTGACCTCGATAGAAAAGATAACTGAAATCCTTTGGGCGACATGCCCTAACTAAGAATACTGTGAACCAAATGAAGATAGGCGTCTAAGAAAAACTCCATAAATCCATAGCCTGTCATAATTCGCCAAGGTTGGCGTCCCTGTTGCTGGACACCTGATATAGAGATACAATAGAAGAGAAAATATGCAAGGAAACGGGTCAGAGCCCGAATGTGTAGATGATTTTTAAAACATCAAGTATTTAACAAGGGCAATAAAGATTTATTATGTACATGTTAGATCCAACTCTCACTTGCTATTCTCACCTCTCAACTAGAGTGCACACTTAACGTTTCCTATTAACCTCCTAGTTAATGGTTCCTCTTTTCTAGTCTCCATATTATAATTCCATTCCCATATCATAATCCCCGTATGTCCCATACCATACGTCACATTATTATTCATTTACATTTCTCCTTTATATGATTAGTTTCTCATTAACATGAATCATTACTCATTAATATGAATCGTTTCTCATTAACATGAGTTAAGCTTTTCAATTCTATAAGCATAAACATTCATTAACTTAATTCCACTATCTTTCTCTATTCACCGTTATCTACAATTATCACCGTAGATAGATTTAACAACAATATATCCATTTAATCATTTAATCCATTATATATATATATTCATATATAATACGGCACCCCGAGTCATAGCTGCGGTGCAATGCATTACTCTGCTATCATGTCCCATCATCGCAGGTCGCCGAATAGGGGACTAAAGGTTCGGTAAGATTCCTTTAATCACAAACAACAACAAACAAATTGGAGGTGAACATAGTTCTCGTATCCATGGGTCACGCACATACCTACGTACCCACAGTCAGCGGACTTATCAACTCCTCGATAAGTCTTTCATAGACTTATGTTCTCGAGCGACAAATCAAAGATCCCATGGATTCATCAGGATATGACTGCCCTCACGCACAAACCCCCCACCGATAGCAAGTAAGCTAGGTATGTCATACACATAAATCATCAATCAATCAAATAGGTATTATCATACCTATAATATAATATCAATAAGGTAATTATCACTACCTTAAGATATTTCCCATACGTAGCATGACATCTCTTTTAAATTCCACGTATTAAAATATCATATCTTTACTTCATAATTTAATTATCCTCGCATCCTATAACATCTCTCCACTCCCGACGTCGTTAAGGTTAATGCGCGGAGCGTCTCGCAAAGCGAAATCCAAACAAGGAACCCCTCCAATACACTACTACTTAACTTTGTCGATCGAGGAGGTCCGACAACTTCAACTATGCGATCGGGATAACCTCGTACCCTCTTTCAACCAAATGTGTTGTAAACTCCCAACTCACAAGATTCAAATAGGATTTTCCTCATATTATATTCAATAAGAAGTCACTAATATCCTACTGGTCCATAACATTATTTCTCCCGAACTAATACGAGTTTAGTTCTCCTTTTAATTAAGGTTAAAATCGATAGTTTCAAATCTCTTATAAACACATCTTCTTTCACTTAGGATTAAATTCTCTTGTAAACTTAAGGATACCCAGGTGTTATATTAAATCACCCCTACTGTTCCTATCTTAAATCCTCATACATCCCCATTTGGAATTTAACAAATGAATCTAGCAACCGAAATTCCATTCGATATAATGTTCAACATTTTAATCACTTGATTCCAAATCAAATCAATTCAAATCTTATCAAGGGTTTACTGATGTTTTCTATGTCCCATAATATCCAAATAATAATCACCAAAGATCCACAAAAGGTTTGGGATAAGAATCAATATTTAAACAGAAACAACTTTACATATTCTGGGGAGGTCGATCGATCGAAGGCAGGGGTCGATCGATCGATCCCTCAGGTCACAGCCTGGTTTTCTCCATTTTCTGCAACTACGGGTTTAGAAACTTATGATCATTTAAACCTTCATCTAAACATCCCAAATGACTTATAATCTTTACTACATGATATATCAACATATATGAACGATTTCCAATACTCTAAACATCCTAGAATCATCAAGGGATTGGATTAAAAAGCATGTTTATCTCCTCATTTTTCAGAAAATCATTAACATATTAACTTCAAGAACACTTCAATGGTTTTCAGATTTTTCTTTCATATATATATGATTATTTCGTGATTATTTTCATCCCACAACATGAGTTAAATTCCTATATCATTTCAGTTTCCAGAAATCCATTTAATACTCCATTATTTCTTCCAAACATGAATAATCTTCTATTTTCATACTATTCTAACATGGACAATATACAAACTTAAATTGCCATTATCAAACACTTGCCTTTACTGAAGGTCTGATCCTTTGGTGTAGTATATCTCAGTTGGTTGTCCCTTCTCCGGTCAAACTCCGGTGGTGGTTGGTGGTGGTGAACCTTGGTTCTTGTTCTTCTCCTTCCCAAGTAGGCTTTTCCCTTCCCAATCAACCTTTCACTCTCTCTAAGAAGATGACCTTTCAATTTTGTGTAGAAAAGATGAATGAACCCACATTCAACTAATCTCCAAATACTTATAATAAGACAAAACCCGAAATCATTATTCATCCCCCTAGAAAAATGACCAAAATGCCCTTTCGGGTTGTCTATTCATTTCCAAATGACCCAAGACTCAAAATTAACATCCAAATAGACTTTTCTGACTATTTCGAACCTTCCGGACGCAACGACGCAGTCAAAATGACTATAAGGTCGATAGAAAATAAATTTCCTTTTTAATTTAATAAACCAGTCCCGACACGTTCCATACCGAGTCTGACTAAAAATATAAATTATCGAATTTATATCATACAGTCATATCAATGACATCACATTCATATATTACCTAAATATCTTTAAATAATATTCAGAATCATCCATTTTAATATCCACAGTCCGGATGAAACCCGGATGAATTAATTAATAATAAAATCCAATTAATCCATTATTTTAAAATATAACCCATTTTAAAAGTCATTTAAAATTACGGGGTATTACATACTTCCCCCTTTAAAACAGAATTTCGTCCCGAAATTCAGGAATATAAGTCATACCGGTAAGGTCAACTCCGAGTATAAATCTCACATCGCAAGAAATCCAAGATGTACCGCCCATACAGTACATTAACAAAATCCATATCGATGTTATACGCCAAGCCTCACCATATAGTTTCAACTGAATCAAATTCAGACATTACCTAATTTCCCTACTTAGAAGTCCAGGAATATTTTAAACCAAATGAGGACTTTGTGCCTACTTTGGAACAAACCATTGTTGACTTTGCCCATCAAATAATAGATATTCAAAGTGAGGATGAAATGGAAGTAATATCCATTTGCAATGAAATGATTTCTTCTTTGCCGCACAAAGAAGAACATTTCATTGAAAATGATCTTATTTCCTTTGAAACTCAATCTTCAAGCGATGATGACTCATCTCTTAAGTTTGAATTTCTTTCCTCCCCATTTTCATTCTGTGTTATCACACCGTCATAAGTATCCAATGAATCGGTTTCAAACTTTAATATGTTAAACCTTTTCGCCGATGAGGAGTACTTACTTGAGTCTCCTTCCATGAAGGCATCTTTTCCCTCATGTGCGCCACCTACAATTCCGACTTCAAAATCCTTGGGAGGATATTCTGCTTTTCTCTATCCCCACACATTTTTGTCACCCGTTCAATCCAAATCCCCCATCGTCCCTCTAAAACTTTTAATTGGCGATGGTTCATTTCTTCCGCCTTACACATGTGTTCCGTTGTTCAGACGGAATTCATATTTTTTGAAAAGTATGCTTGAGAGTGAGGGTACACATGTTATCCTCCAAAGTCATATCGTTTTCATGGTGGACCCTCAACTATTTAGACTTCTAGTGTACAGTTAGTGTGAAGCCTAAATAGTAGGTTGTATATAGTTGTTAGATGTTTATTCTTTCTTTCTTTTTATATTTTCTTTCCTTTTAATTTAGTCTAGTGTCATTAGTTAAGTTATTTGTTATTTGTTTTTGCTATGCTTGGTGCTAACATGTTTTGTAGAATCGGTGGACTCGTACTTTCCGGAGATTGCTCCATAGTGGGTAATATTGCTATTTTCCTCTCTTTAACTTGGTTCTTAATTTACATTGAGGACAATGTCAGGTTTTAAGTTCGGGGGTGTGGAATATTCTATCCATTCATTTGTACTTTCTTTGATTTGATTATATGTTATTTTCAAGCATACTTTTTTTGTAAAAATTAAAAATTTCAAAAATATTTTCTTTCTTTTTTTCTCCTTTTTTAGGCATTCAATTATAAATTTTAATAATTGCCCAATCCAATTGACAACCCAATGATGCATTCTCTCGATTTTTTAAGTTATTAGACTTTAGTTCTAATTATTGATATTATGAATAACTTCATGAATTAAACTTTAATCCGATGAGCACATGCACTTTCTTATTTTATTGATTTGGTTTAAGATTTTTATAACTCGGTAATCTTTTGTTGCATTGTATATACTTACACTGAGTGATTTTTCGAATTTTCTTTGTTTGTGAGTGTATACACTATTCTTTCCTCTTTAAAAACGTTGAATTCATTGGTAATCTCACTATTCTTTCATTGATCGTTCATTAATTAAGTGCATTTATGAAATTTATTACTTGAGCATGATTTTCAAAGTTTGTTTTGACTCGAGAATTGCGTAAACTTTAGGAAATGATCATAGTCCATCTTTGTTATATCACCCATATTGACCTTGACCTCACCTTAAATGTTTTCCCTCGTTAACCCCTTTGAACCTAAATATTAGCCTTTCGTTTCATAACCCAAAATTCCCATAACCAAATCCGAATTGGAGTTATATACCATACATATACCTTCCATACTTGTGTTTGGAATGTTACCTGGGATTGAATGATGTTATTGTTTTGTGGTTGAAATTTAGGCAAGTGATAGAGATAGAAGTAAAGAAAAGAAAGAAGTGAAAAAGAGAAGAAAAAGAGAAGTTAAAAGTAAAAGAAAACAAAAGAGAAAAATGAGAAAAAGAAGAAAAGAAAAAGAAAGATAAAGTTATATATGTTGTGTATATAGTTCAATAAGCTTTGATTACTCTCCAAATGATATATCTAATGCTTGTCTAGAACTTGTTTTCCATTTTTGATATTGCCCGCATTCTTCCCATTATTCCTAGTTTTCATTTCTGAACACTTTGAATCCGTACATATATGTCATTCCTTTCGTACCCTAGCCAAACCTACATTACAACCCTATCAAGTCCTATGTGATCTTATGTTGATTTAATTCAAAGGTTTAAATATTTTTGATAATCTGTGAAAATCCATTTCGCCTCCTTTAATGAGCGGCATCTTTCATTGAGATTACAGTTTTTCTTTTTCTATATAGCGTTCTTCATTTCTGACATGTGTGCGGCCTAGTTTCTATTTACATTTACTCTTTATGTCGGCAAGTTCCATGTGTTAACTCCCTGTTTTGAGTGAATTCACTTGATGAGTGTAATGCCCGTGAGGATTGACTTATATACATGCTTTAATATTTAGTATCCGATTTATTTAAGTTTTTGCCAAATCACACTTTGCATGTGCTCGCTCCCCTCCCACATTTTAAGGTTTCAATTCTATGAGGTGCATTCTATAATGTTAATAATACGGACTTTTGTTTGAATTCGTTCATTGTGCTAATAATGCATATGAATTTTTTTCGTTGTTGTTGAGCTTGTTGCAAGTTGGTTTGGGCATATTTTGAGGAAACCATACGATGTTTGTGGGTTTCATCCCAGAAAATCCTCACGAGACGACACTCGTCCACTAGGGTAACCTAGGGGTTTAATGACTTATTCCATATGTTAAATGAAATCGTGTTCCCTATGAAAGTGACATTTATATTTCGATGCATATATACGTCTTGTACTGCCTTCTGTGGACTAGTTTTGTTTGTTTCATCACTAGGGACTAGCAATGTCTAAGTTAGGGGGTGTGATACGACAAAAATATTATATATTTCCGCCCTATATCTTTATGCATTCTAGCACTTTTACAGTCCTTAATGCCTATATTTATGCTCATTAACCAGACAACCTTGGATTTGGATATATACATGCTTTGCAGAGGTTAATTGTGCTTTTGTAGGTATTGGAACGCTAAAGGTGAGGATCCATTGCATTTTAGAGAAGTTTCATCGCCGAACGCTACTTCAAAGGCATTTTATTCAATTCACATTTCATCTTCAGCTCATGGAAATTCCACGGATCCGTAGTTCATTGAGTTCGCGTTGCGTGGACCCAAACGACGCGTCGTTTGGAGTCCGAATGGTGAAGTTATGGACATTCCTGTTTGCGTACCTTTTCCCCTCGTGTTGGACCAAACAAGGCTGAGAAACAGAGTCGCGGTCGACCGCACTTCTGATGTCGGTCTACCGTGATTTGGTATTTTGCCTTGGATCGAAGACAGTGGGATTTAACTTGAAGGCGTGGTGGACCGTGTATACCAGATATTTTACCACTCGTTCATTTTCTTTTCTTTTTCCTTTATTTCTTTTGTAACTTACTATATAAACCAATTTTGGTTTCTATTTTCAGATATAATTAGTTTTTGATAGTTTAGGTTAGGGTTTGGGGGTTTGGAGAGCTCATCTTCATTTCTTATTTGTTTGACACCCATTTGGGTTTGTAAGTTGAACTATTCATCTTCCCTCTCCATTAATATAGTTTGTATTTATATATCTCTTGCTTTGTTAGTTAGATTTACATGCTTTCTTTAGTTTCTTTCTAGTGTAGATTTATCACGTTTATTTACTGCGTTTATTTATCGCGTTTTTACCATTCTTTCTAACTAAGTTAGTCTAGGGTGTGTCGGAATAAACTCACTTCGGGTTAACATGTTGCTTTTCTTTGGTGATGGAGTTTACGGGTCTACTTCAAGTGAGTTGTCCTATTTATTGCACCTAGGAGATTTGACGGGGTATATCATTTATGCTCCGTGCTTACGACCTTGGGTGCGTAATTTTTGGGGTATTTGTTGCTGCCAAAATCTTATTAGGCTTTTATGCGAATTTAGGGGTGTGAAAACTCTTGATTTGATTAACTATCGAAACGAGACGCAGTCTTAATAACTCGTCGACCCAAGTAACCATTTTATACTAATTAACTCGGGGTGAGGGATAATTGACGCAACCTATAGTTTTTACCACTTTTATTAGTCTAGTTTAAATATTAGCCTAGATTAATCTTTTCCCTTTTTGCATCTTTTCCTTTTTAGTTTAAATTTATGTTTTACACTTTTATTTATAAGTAATAAACCAAATAATATTCTAGCAACTCGTCTCTGTGGATTTTTAATACCCGGACTTGGCCTCTATACTCACCTATTGAGTGTAGTCATAAGTTTAGGTTTTTGTATTGAGGTGGTCAACAGAAAACAACTATCGGCGTTTTGACACGCACCGCTTGTCACCCTTGATAAATAGTTTTTGTATAATAATATTTTTAGTGGCTTAAACTTGTTACTTTTGGGGGAAGTTCTGATGTCGTATCTTAATGTTCCCTGGGTACGTACTACATGATGTCATGTTAAGTTTTATTTCAATTAATAAATTGAAATAACACTTACACTTACAAATCGATTTCGTGTACATGAAAAACTGTGGGATATGCTGCTGAACTTTCCTAAAATTGAAACAATGTGCATGAGTTGTTAAGTATATTACAAATATATGCGTTCTTGAATGGACTAGGACCAATCACCCATTAGAGGAGATGGAGGAAATAGGAATTATATTATTTTTATAATATAATAACGAAAGATGAGATGTTAATCTTGTAGTAAATTATTTAATGGGAACTAAATGTTCACAACTTTGTTTATACTAATCCACGAATATAAGCTTCTTACCCATAATAAGTGATTGTTTATAGTAGTCGTGATGGAATATCCTAAATATAAAGAGTGGATGGGTGAGACAAATAGATTAGGGAATGTGTTTTGCAGAGGTGTTAATAGATAACAATTTTTGTAGAAAATGTCTTCATCCCAGCGTGGTAGCGGAGGCGACGAGGGTTCCTCTGCCACTAGGACCCCAAAATGGGACAAATTGGGTTACGTCATTGAGAATAAGATGGCATTATTGGCTAAATCCCTAGAGTTTCTGAAGGCGATCATCAACCTGGGGTACACTAATTGGAGGGCCGTTCCAAATGAGCTCAAGATGGGCATTTGGGGGCACTATAGGTAGTGTATTTATATTTTCATTAATATTTGTATTTATACGAATATTTATATTTATATTTATATTTATAAGCAACTAACACTTACTTTCTTTTGGGTTTGTATTTGTTTGACAGGATCAATTTGGCCTGCCCCCACATGTCCGCGACTTCATGTTGGCATAGTTGAGGGATAAATACAGGACATGGAAGAAAAATATGTGGACACGGTACTTTAGATATACCGGGGATTCCATTATGAGAGTGCATGACACCGTCCCCTCGAAGGAGCCGATCTCATTGACATAGTGGCAAACGTTGGTCGATAATGAGATCGATGAGCAAAAATTGGCATCTTGTCAATCAGGGAGGGAAAATTGGGTGAAAAAGGTGGATGTGCACTACTCCAGGCGGACATCTTATGCCAAGGTGAAGCACAGGGTGGTAATTTTTTATTTTTCTTTAATTTTAGTTTTATGTTATTCTAATTTGGCATTAATTTGCGTTACTTACTAATTTTGTATTATTTTATTTCAAGAGACGGGGAGTGGCTATGGGGTAGGCCACATAGCCTGTGTGGAAATTCGTACAAGGAAGGGCAAGGACAAGGTTATTTCCTCGAGCATCGCAACCACAATTGTAAGTTATAAATGTTTAATTTTTTTAATTACGTTATAATTTTTTTATTTACTTAATTAACTAATCGTGTATATTTTTGTCGTTTCAGGAAAAGCTTAAGAAAGTGCATGAGTCGCAGTCTGATGTTGACAAAGCATATTTAGCTACGGAAGAACTTAGTTAAGTGCTCGGGGAGGATTACAAAGGGAGGATTAGGGGGTGAGCTCGTGGGTGGAAAAGTTGGTGATCATCGGAATGGAGATGAGCAACAATGGGTTGGCTTCTAAGGTGGACACATATGATGTTAAGCTATCAAGATTGGACGCGATAGTCCTAGATATGTACGCATTCTTGAAGCGTCAGTGGGGGGTCCACCTTCTATGAGGTAAGGGGAAGGGGAAGGGGAAGGAGTAGGAGGTAGACGAGGACGTCACTGCTTCATCACATATAATCACGGACTCACCGCTATATGATACATTTCCCATTTTGACCCCTGTAGAATGACCTATGTCAATAATCTTTGGTCGAGTGTGTTGTTACTCAACATATTTGGTGGGGAGAGGATAGCGAGGAGGTTGACGGGCCGGTACACCCTCCCGGGTAAGGTGGTTCATCGATGTCCCCTACAAGACATTGAGGTAAAGGTGCTCGTCATGCATATTTTGACTAGAAAGAAAAAGTTAGTTTTGTGATTGTATAATCAATTTCGCATTAAACGAATTGAGGGGTTTCTCAATGCATATGTTATGTGGACTTACTTCCTTCTCCTATCTTTTCAAGACCCAATGGCATGACATTATTTCTATTTATTTTATTTGGATATTTTATTATCTTTGTCTTTTCTTTATTTGGTAAATGCTGGTTTAATATGGATATTATTATTTGGTTATTAATATTTACATGTTGGTTATGGGTATTTGTATTTTTGTTTGGTTTCTCTCTCACTCTCTCTCTCTCTCTCTCTCTCTCTCTCTATATATATATATATATATATATATATATATATATATATATATATATATATATACTTCTTGGACAAGTATAATTTTTCTATAACAGATACAAATATACTATTAGGAAGTGGCAGTGGCCATATTGCCCAGTAATTTTTTTTTAAAATTTGTTTAGAATTTTCACAGACATTGACCGTGATAAGTCCATGACAAAAAAACTTGTCACGGACTTTTCATGGTCAATGTCTGTGATAATTTTTTATTTATCACGAACTTGTCACGGTAAAAAATCATGACAAGTTTAAGTTTTTATCATGGACTTGTCACGGTCTTTGATCGTAACAAATTTGTCAAGGTTAAAGATCTTGACAAGTCCGTGACAAAATATAACGAATTTGTCATGGTCTTTGACCATGATAAGTCCATGACAACTTCATTTGTCACCCCCAAACTTTTCAAGGTTTTTGACTATGACAAGTTGGTTGTTTTGGTGTAGTGTCATTCTTAGAGAACTCGGTCACCAATCAGTCATTATTTACCTTACTAGGCCGACCGTTTGTGCATTCAAACATATCAATTTGTCTGATAGAAAGACAAGATTTGATTTCATTCAGATAAGCCTTTCTCTCGATGATCTCACCTCCTCCACCAGCTTCTCCTCCTGTAATGAAATGACATCCAAAACAAATCATTCAACTTTCGTCTCTTTAGGTTTCTTTGGCAGGTTGCGATCATACTCATAATTATTATTGCGTTCTCTTTTTGCATCATCTTTTCCTCAACTAGGTGACTCAGACCTTCTCATATGTCCTGACCACCAGTCCAATCAACAAATTTTGTTAATTTTCCTCACTAAATAAGATTTTCCACTTCATTCTGTTGGGCGATGCAATTGTTAGTGATGTGCCCGCGATCTCTATGAAAATCACAATATTTTGACTTATCTTTCATACTGGGAGGCGACTTAAGCTTTTCTGGGTAATTTAAATCCTTTCTACCCCTGATCTCCTCCATTATGTGATGGACACCCTTGGTGAGAGGGGTATACTAATCATACTTCTTGATTTTTTCAACCTTCTTATCTATAATATCATTTTTGGTTGAATTCTTCTGACTTTCTGTTTTCACCTCCGGACCTTTTTTTAGCAGCAATATCCTCCCCGACGTTTATAATCTTCCCAGCGTTGGCCATCAACTATGTCATAGTTTTGGGAGGATTCTTTGTTAGAGCATATTAGAGATCCTTGGAGATAAATCCAAGCATCAATTATGCAATGGAAGTCTTCTCTTCGTAATTAACCACCTCCAATTTCTCGTTGTTGAAGCCAGTAATGTACTCCTGAGTACTTTCCCCAAGTTTTTGACGCACGGTCAATAAATGAGTCACACTCTTGATTGACTTATCCTCGAAACCAAAGTTATCAATAAATAGCTCGTCTAAGTAATCAAAACTAGAAATTACACCTTTGGGAAAGTTGTTGTACCATGTTTGCACTGGGTAAGTGTTGGAACTAGAGAATGATATGCAACGCATCTCATCTTAGACAGAATAGATATTGGCAAAAGCTTGATATTTCTCAACATGGAAGGCTGGATGAGTCTTCCCATCATACTTATGGGTAACAACAGGTGGATTAAATTTAAAAGGTGTGGTGTAATCTACTATGGTTTGAATAAAAGGGGATCCCTTCACAAAACTCCTTTGCAAAGGTTTCTTAGTCTTGGTTATTTCTCCCAGATGATCTTCTATTCATTACATGGATCCTTTTCAGTAATGTTACTTTAGTTTAAACTTGGCTGAAGCAGCTTTGGTGGATTTAATATAAATATGTGATGATCTCTCTTCCTGATAAGTCTGCTCGATATGCATAGAGCCTCTTATGCTAGCCATAGACCTCACGGATCCTCCTCTATTTTTGCGCAATTGATTTGGCTCCTTATGATGACCCCTGGTTGCTCGTGGCCCCAAACGATCAAAAGCATATGCCTTACTTTAACATTCCAATGTGATAAACTGTTCAGAGGAGAAATACTGACAATAGTAATAATCTACATACCAAATTGATACATTAGCCACAGAAAGTAAGGTCTATCATAGGAGGACTTGGAGTGATAACTTCTCTCATTCATGTCTAGTGGAGATGGAATGTCCCAATGGAATGGTTCATAGGTGTAATTGTCTTGTAATGTGCAATATAATTATCTAATTGAATCCTGTATGGTTTCCTGTCCCTTAACCAAGTTAAGAAAAATTCCCTAAAAATCTTCCACACTAAGGGGATCAGATGAATTTGGATTGTTACCTGCAGTCGAAAGGCTACTCTTAGGAATAATTATCATTCATCAGAGAACTTCCAAGATGAACTCATGGAATAAAATAGGTCGAGAATGATGAAAAGCAGTCATTCCCACATGCGGCACCAATCTGTTGATGTCTAAAAATGGATCGGGTCCAAATTTATAATCACAGATAAATAGAGATAAATAATCTAGGAAAACACAAAACAAATAAGGTTTATAAAGTTTTTCAGCAATAAGGAAAGCCGACGTCCACTGTTTGTATTATGTTAGATGATAACAATAGCTTAGTATTGGGTGTGCTCGCGATGGAATGGATCGTCCCCTTGAGTTACGGGAAATCATGCATTTATTTTAGTTAATAACCCAAGATATGGAATGCCTTTATAATTTCAGGCATTTACATATATATACAATAAATAAAACTCTTAATATTCCGTGCTAGTCACTATTCTATAGAGTAACTGATACGACGCAAATATTGTGTATTCACCCGTTAACCTACGCGTTATTAGCCCCCTCAGGTATCTTAATACCTATATTTATGCTCGTTAACCAGACATCCTCGAATTTCTATGTTAACATATTCTTCATGGGTTAATTTAGCTTTTGTAGGTATTTGGATGCTTAGTATGAAGTTTGGATGCATTCTGACGAAGTTCCGTACACAACCGCACGTGCAAGGGAATTTTAGTCATTTCCTAATTTAGGCAACTGGCCCAATGTCTTCACGAAAGTTGAAGCCCTCTGAACAAGATTTGCGTGGCCTCTAATGGTGCATAAATCCAATCCCTAACGAAGAAGTTATGGAACTTCAAGCGGAAGAGAAAGACATCTCAACCAAAACAGGATAATGAAGACAAAAACAGGGGAGTGAATCGATTAAATGCAATTTTACAAAGAAAGACTAATCGATTAATCCGTACGTCATGTAAAATTTGAAATATCGTTATAAACACTAACGTTGCTTGACAAGGAAAGTTAAACGCATAATAATCCGACTTTAATACGTGAGGTTTCAATTAAATGAAATTTTACACGAAACCTAATTTTTGAGGTCCAAACCCGTAAATGGCGGAACGAAATCCCAACCCTATTTATCTAATGGCACAAAATGAATAAACTAATTTACAAAGAAATAAACTAATTAAAGCAATAAATAAATAACTACAACTATCTAGACGAGGAATTAAATGACAAGAATGAAAATAAGAAATAAATGCAACTATATTAATGGAATGGACAATGAAAACCAACTTACAAAGCCCAAAAAGGGCATAACCCCAAGGACAAATGAAGAAGAGCTCCCAAAGCCAAACCCTAAACTAATACAAAAATGAAGATATGATCTCTCCCAAAATGAGAGGAAGTTGGCACTTATACAAAAATATCCCAATGGAAAACTTGTAAATAGAAAGAAGAAGAAAAATTACAGAGGTGAATCGATTCGCATGGTGTGATAGATAAGCTGATAAATATGTTCGAAGCTACAAAAGGGGCGAATCGATTCCCATAGTCCGAATCGATTCAGAATGGAAGAGCTGGCACTTTGTCTCGGGGCGAATCAATTCGCATGGTGAGAATCGATTTGGTAGTTAGAGACCTGACACTTCCACCATAGCGCAAGGGCGAATCGATTCGCTCCCCTGTTTTTGCCTTCATTCTCGTGTTTTGGTTGAGATGTCTTTCTCTTTCCCTTGAACTTTCGTAACAAGTCATTAGGGATCGGATACAAGCCCTGTTAGTGGCCACGCGAAGCTTTTTCAAAGGGTTTCAACTTCTGTGAGGACATTGGGCCAGTTGCCCAAATTGGGAAATGACTAAAATGCCCTTACGCGTGCGATTGTGTACGGAACATCTCCGGAATGTATCCAAACTTCATACTAAGCATCCAAATACCTAAAAAGGCTCAATTAACCCCTGCAAAACTTGTTAACATAGAAATTCGAGGTTGTTTGGTTAACGAGCATAAATATAGGGATTAAGATACCCGAGGGGGCTAACAACGCGTAGGGTAACGGGTGAAATACGCAATATTTGTGTCGTATCACACCACCTAACTTACACAATTCTAGTCCCTAGCAATGAAATAGTAAACAACAGGAACTACAAGTAAACCAAAAACATGATACAAGTAAAAAATGGTAAGAAAAAGGAATAAAATCATAAGGTCACTTTTGCAGACGAACGATTGTATTTAGCGTATGCAATAACCCGTTAAACCCCTAGGTTACCCTAGTGGATAAGTGTCGTCTTGTGAGGGTTTTCAGGGATGAAACCAACAAATATCATATAGTTTCCTCAAAATGTGTCCAACCCAACATGCGACAAACTCAACAACAATGAAAAATATTTCAAACGCGTTATTAGCATATTGAATGAATTCACGCTAAAGTTCGTTGTTCTTAACAGGTTGAATGCACCTCATAGAATTGAAACTTTAAAAGTGGGAGGGGGAGAGAAAATGCAAAATATGATTGGGAAAAAACATAAATAAACCACATAAACATGAAGCAAGCATATATTCAATCCTCATGGGCATTACATTGAAAAAATGAAATCACTCAGAATGGGAGGTAACACACGGGACATGCGGGCATTAAGAGTAAATGTAAAGGGAAACTAGGTCGCGCACATGTCACAAATGAAGAACGCTAAATATAAAATTAACAACTGTAATCTTAATAAAAGATACTGCACATTAAAAGAGGCAAAATGTATTTTCACAGATTATCAAAACTATTTAAACCTTTGAATTACCTCTACTTAAGATCACATAGGACGTTAAAAAGGTTGTAATGTAGGTTTGGCTAGGGTATTAAATGAAAGGGATGTATGTACGGATTCAAAGTGTTTAAGGATGAATACTCGTGATAATGGGAAGAATGCGGGCAATTCCAAAATTGGAAAACAAGTTCCAAAACAAGCATTAGATGTGCAATGGGAGAGTAACAAGGATTATTGAACTATACAGAACATTTACAACTTTCTCTTTCTCTTTATTTTCTTATTTTCACATGCTTTCTTTTGTTTTCTTTTTCTTTTTAATTTTTCTTTTCTTTTTCACCACGATTTCTTTTCTTTCACTACTCTTTTCATGCTCCAATTGAAACCACACTACAATAACATCATTTAGTGCCTAGTATCATTCCAAACAAAGGTATGTAAGGTAATATGTATGGTGTATAACTCCAATTTGGAGCTGGTAATAGGATTTTGGGTTATGAAAAGAAAGGCTATATTTGGGCTCAAAGGGGTTCACTAAGGAAACATATAAGGTGAGGTTATTGCTAATATGGGTGATATAACAAAGATTACCTATGATCATTTCATAAGTTTATGCAATTCTCGAGGCAAAACAATATATGAAAATCATTCTCAAGTAAAAAATTTCAAGATATACACTCAATTAATGAACGATCAATGAAAGAATAGAGAGATTACCGATGAATTCAACGTTTTCAATATGGAAAGAATAGTGTATACACTCACAAACGACGAAAGGTATAAAGATTACTCGGTGTAAGTGTATATGATGGAACAAAATATTATCGAGTTATAAAAATCTTAAACCAAATCAATATAACAAGGAAAGTGTGTATTCTCATGGGATAAAGTTTAATTCATGAATTTATACATAATATCAATGATTTAAGGACTAAAGTCTAATAACTTCTAAAATTGAGAACATGCATCATTGAGTTGTCTATTGGATCGGGCAATTATTAAAATTTATCATCGAAAATACGGAAAAATGCCCAATAAAGGAGAAAAAAGAAAGAAAATATTTTTGAAATTTTTTAATTTTTAACAAAAAGCATACTAAGTAACTAACAAGTAAGCAAATCAATGGACTACACATGAAATGGATAGAATATCCTACACCCCTAACTTAAATGTTGCATTGACCTCAATGCGAATTAAGAACAAAATACAAAGAGAGGAAATGAATGATATTACCCAAAGTTGGAGCGATCTCCATAAGCACGAGTCCAAAGGAATCTACAAAACAAGTTAGTACCGAGCATAGCAAAAACATATAACAAAAAGTTAACTAATTACACTAGACTAAATAAAAAGGAAAGAAAGAAAATTAAAAAGCTAACTATTTACAACCTACTATTTAGGCTTCACACTAACTATACACTAGAAGTCTAAATAGTTGAGGGTCTACCCAAACAGGGATTTGACTTTGAAAGATCAATGGTGGACCCTCCAAAGCGAACATGCCTCCCAAAAAATAATAATTCCTTTTGAAAAACGAAAGGCATGTGTATGGCGTAAGAAATGAACCATCGCCAATTATCAATTTTGGGCGGACGATGGGGGATTTGGATAATAAGGGGAAAAGGTACACTTGAGGTCCAAGAAAAATCGACTCATCTCCCAAAGATTTTACAAATGGAATGGGAGATGGTGCACACGCGGGGATAACATCCATAAAAAATAAGTCCGGCAAGTAGTCCTCAGCGACAAAAAGTGAAGAAATTTTAAAAGTTTCTACCGACTCATAGGAATCAATCGATAATTTTAATGGTTCAATGATGGAAAACATATATGGTAATGAAATATATTCAATCTCCGTCAACATATCGTCAGAAGAAGATTGAATTTCGGGGGAGCGAGATTCATATTCGATGAGAAATTCTTTGAAAATTGAGGTGAAACATAAGTTTCCACCTCCTTGTTGTTTTGTGCATAAGAGTTCATCTCATCGCAAAGTTCTCCAAGTCTCATTCCATAATCATTTAGGCTTTCGAAAACTTGAGAGTAAAGAAGAAAAGTTTCTTCCAAAGTAGGCTTCCTCGGCTCAAGAGCCTTGAATTCCTCATTTGGATGAAACTCGTCATCGAAAGTATCGGAATAAAAATCATCATTGGATTCATATAATGAATCCAAATCAAGCTCCCAATAACTATTTTCATTCCGATAAATGTTTTGCAAGTCTTTCAATCTCAAGAAAATTTTCAAAATGGAAAACATGAAAATTATCCCCAAAGTAAGAATCATTAGAATGACCGTAATAACTATAATAGTAGGACATGATTACCTCATTGTTTGTAGATGGAGAATCAAAGCAAGAAAGTGACCAATCGTGAATCAAAGTTTCTTAGCGCTCAAATAGGTTATCCTGCAAAAAAGGTTAAAACAATGAATACAAATACAAAAGGAAAAATACTACGAAATAATTAAACAATTACTATCTAAAACACACTCCCCGGGAATGGCACTATTTTGATCGACCACGAACCGTGCATCGTGTAATATGCAAATCGTTGTTATCAGTTCGCCAACTCAATGCAAAAACCTAAACTACAACTATACTTGACAAGAAACCACAGCGGTGAGTCGGGTATCATAAGAAATCCACAGGGAGTGATTGAATTTCAGATGTATGTGTGGTTATGGTGGAAAAAGAAAAGAATAAGTTACGCTACACAAAAGTAAAGCGAGGATCGGGATCACATCCGACCACACGGATCGAAACAACTACTAATTAGAATTTTGGTTCGAAAGAAATTTAATCCAGCATTTTTAATTAAGCATAAACATCACACAATAATGAATTCAATCCAAAGTTACGAGATTAAACATTTAACGAAAAATGGTCACACGCGGATTAAATTCATAATATCGCTGTAAACACTAAAGTTAGGTGGCAAATAAAGTTAAACGCATAACAATCCAACTTTAATACCCGTGGTTTCAATTAAATGCACATTTGCACGAAACCTAACTTTTGAGGTCCAACCCTATAAATGGCGAAACACAACCCCGACCCTATTTATCTAAGGGCAAGACATAAATGAAACTAATTAACAAAGCAACGAACTAATTTATATAGAAATAAATTAATCTAGGTAAGAAAGTAAAGAACGAAAGCATGGAAATTAAGGAAGACAACTAAATTAATGTAATTAAAGTTAAGGTACAACTTACAAAAGAAAGAGTACAAGAGAGGAGTAGGGTTTAGCTCGCAAATTTATAAGCCCTAAAACTGGACATCATGAAGATATCTCAAAAATGAGAGAAGAGTGTATTTATACAAAATATTCCATAGCAAACTTGTAAAAAGAAAGAACAAAAATTGCAGAGCCAAATCGATTTGCAAGGTGAGTATCGATTCGCTGATAAATATCTTCGAAGCTGCAAAAGGGACGAATCGATTCGCATAGTCCGAATCGATTCAAAATGGAAGAACTGGCACTCTATCTTAGGGCGAATCGATTCTCATGGTGTGAATCGATTCGATAGTTGGATACCTGACACTTTCACCATAGCAAATCGATTCGGCAAGGGCGAATCAATTCACTCCCCTGCTTTAGCCTTCATTCTCCTGTTTTGGTTGAGATGTCTTTCTCTTCTGCTTGAACTTCCGTAACTTCTTCGTTACGGATTGGATTCATGCACCATTAGCGGCCACGCGAAGCTTGTTTAGAAGGCTTCAACTTCCGTGAAGACATTGGGCTAGTTGCCTAAATTAGGAAATGACTAAAATTCCCTTGCATGTGTGATCGTGTACGGAACTTCGCCGAAATGCATCCAAACTTCATACTAAGCATCCAAATACCTACAAAATCTCAATTAACCCCTGCAAAACATGTTAACATAGAAATTCAAGGTTGTATGGTTAACAAGCATAAATATAGGGATTAAGATACCTGTGGAGGCTAATAACGCGTAGGTTAACGGGTGAAATACGCAATATTTGCGTCATACCAGTAACTTTTGCTATTCTTGATGGTTTATATTCTTAGTATTTTTTAACATACTAGCCAACTAAGTGTTTCTACATTCATCCAAGATAGATAAGTAGCCACATAGGAGGACTTGTTTATACTTTTTATTGGTCCCACATAAAAGAATATTTTTTAGTTACAACACTAGGGTTTTAGGAGAGAAATGAGGGTAGAGTTACCTATATATATATAATATATCAGGAGGGACTTTTGTTCACTATCAAAAAATCTAGATTTAAAGTTGAAGAGTTATACCTCATGGTTCAATATCCACACACGTAGACAATCACACTCGGCTTCCATCCACTCTTAAAATGTGCAAATCTGATATACCAATGCTTCTTATATTTAAGAATTAAAGAGAATCAAATCTGACAAACTGAAAACATACGTTACCCCCCAATAAAATACAAACCCTACCATCATTCCAATCTCACCAATTTGTCCCCCTTGCCCTCTCCCTCATTCGCTTCCTCGCACTCTTACGGTTCAGTCCAAGTCCTTATCCCTCCCACTATTTGCTGCAACATTATCGCCCTCCCATTCCCTCATCCCTCTCCCTCTGAACCATAACACTATCATACCTTCTTAAAAGACCACTCTCCTTCAATGTCCCTTAACTTACACTGACTACACCTAGGTGTGGTCTACTATAGGGGGTTGTACCTATGTGTTCCAGTTGGAGGTAGGTGTTTGTGTGGGTTTAAAAATAATACATTAAACTCCTTTATTTTTAAACCCCACCCCGACACCTTCTCCATTAAGTTTCTTCTTCAAATTTATCTGATAGAGAAATATATATCATCACTCAAGACGAACGCCCACAAACATTAACACTTTTTTAACTCACTAATCTTATTTTTACTCATTCGTTTCATCTAAATTGAAAATTAAACTTCAGCTACTAGGAGTTTGGTGCATTAACTTCTCTTTAATGGCAAAATCCAACTTTAGATCTTAGCTCAGTTGGTAGATCTGGAAGTGGAAGACGTGTATGATAAATTGTTTTTAATGGCAAAAGGCTTTTTTCTTTTCATTTTTTCATTGAATGGTATTCCTCTACCTCTATATTATGAGATGATTTGAATGTTTTTATTTCGGCTTTGGTGTTTATTCCTAAATTTATTTGTAAGATAATATTGAAGATGGAAAGTTGTGTGGGTAATGGGTTTTACATTTTATGGGGTTTAAGTTGAAGTGAAGTCCTCATTAAGAAAATGTTTTTTTTTTAAATATTTTGGTTCTTATTTAGGTTTCATAATTGTAGGGTTCGTTTGTTTGAATTTTCTATCAATAGTTTTAGTGTCTTAAGTGGGTTCAAGCTTCTTTGATTAGAGTTAATGACATTGTGAAACTCTAGGTTTATATATATCATTAAGATTGTACTTTATATATAGCTTTATAACTAATCATCTATTTAGTTATCTAACTTTATAATTAATAATCTCTTTTGCTTACTCCTGCTTCTTCTTCTTCTTTAATTGTATTTTGTAACTGATGTGGGAATTTTAAAATATATTTATTAATAATTTTGTCGACACAATGGTTTGTGAAAGGTTGTGTCCATACCTGGATGGTTATGATCATTTGAAATGGACACAATTGTTCATGGAAAGTGGTGTCTATTTATGAGTGGTTATGACCGCAACTGTTCGTGAAAAGCAGTGTCTATTCGTGAGTGGTTGTGATCATTCGTATATGACATGACTATTCATGAAAGGGTATGTCTTTTCATGAAAGGGTGTCGACTTTTCTACAAATAGTACATCACTCCTTCATTGTAATCACTAATTTTTTATTGTAAAATTTTTGTCATTTTTTCGTCCCTTCTAGAGTCAAATAATTGTAAAAAGAGTTTCAGGCCTTTGTTTTGAACACCCAAAATTACTCTGTTCTCCTCTCTCCATCCTCTACCTTCTGGCATTATCAGATTAATATTTCAGTATGTTCTTGCTTTGATCAAACCGTATATAGTTTGAATTAAATGAGAGACATTACTGCATTGTATCCTGAAGGCAAATTTATACTTCAACTCCATTATGTAGTCGTGGTTTTTATCCGGAAGGGGATAAATATTTCCTAAAAGACATCATTCCTAGATTATGACTTGGAGTAACTTGGATTCATAATTATTGTAATTCCTTTATAAATTTCCAACTGTTTTAGGCAATACTTACTTTTGAAAAATGGAAGGAACTGTAGCACAATCCATCTAAGTTACGAGTCAAGATTTGGTGTGACTGGTTATCATGGAAAAAATTTCACCCATTGGCAAGTGAAAATTATGTTCTTTCTCACATTTCTTAAACTGGCATATATTCCTAATGATGGGATTGAACCTATTCCCAAACCCACACCCGAAGACACTAAAGATATCAAGCAAAAATGTGTGAAGAGGAAAAAATATGAATTCATATGTTGAGGACACGTTCTTAATGCATTATCTCAAACTTTCTATAGTGTACATCTGATGATTCCTATGGAAAAGGAATTATGGAAGGCATTGGAGATCAAATACCAAAATGAGGAAGAGAGTAACCTTAAGTTTCTTATTTCTAACTATATGAATTATAAAATGACTAATGATAAATATGTCGTTGTGTAAGCCCATGAAATCCAACAAATAGTCAGTGATCTTAAACCCGCCAGAATAAACCTTCAAGATAAATTTTAGGTGGGGGTGGTTATTTCTAAACTTCCTTATGCTTGGAATAACTTTAAGAAGAAAATTAACCATGATGAAAAGACATACACAGTTGAATCCCTTCTTCACCATCTTCGTATTGAAGAAGATTCTCGTATTCGGGAAAATAAGGAAGATCAAAGTGATAATCATTCCAAGGAAAATATGGTTGAGGATCAAACATCCAAAAGTACCAAAGATTCCAACCTCAAAGAAAAGAATGATTCAAATTTTAAGAAACAAAGTGCAAATGAAAAAATAAAGGTAAATGATACTTCTATGACAAACCGGATCACTTCGCTCGAGAATGTTGACTTAAAAATAAGACATTTAAGGGGAAAGAAATGGCAAAGGAAACCAATAATGTTAAAGAATTTATTGCAGTGGTGTGCGAAGCAAATTTTGTGGATAATGAAAGTGGGTGGTGGTTGGATATCGGTGCAACAGTTCATATCTACAAAGATCGTTCTCTTTTCAAAACATATCAAGAGATCGATGGAAAGGAAGTTAAAATGGAAAATAACATCCACACCAAAGTAATTGGAAATGGCATAATATAATTTAAATTAACATCTAGGAAGGTTCTTACTTTCATTGATGTACTTGATGTACTGAAAATGTGTAAAAATCTTGTTTCTGGTGACCATCTCAATAAGACAGGTTTCAAACTAGTGTATGAGTCGAATAAGCTTGTCTTCTCCAAGAATGGTCAGTTTATTGGTAAAGGGTACTCTTGTAACGACATGATCAAATTTAATATAATAAATGATATTAGTTCCCTTTATATGGTTGATTATATTTCTTTATGTCATAATAGATTAGGCCATGTTAATTATAGAAGTATGAAGAATATGACTAATATAGGATTAACTTCTCACTGTAAAATTGACCATTATGATAAGTGAAATTTGTGTTCAATCTAAGATAACTAGAAAGTAATTTAAATTTGTTGAGCGGACATCCAAAATGCTTGATCTTATATATAGTGATATATGTGATATGAAGAGTAATCTCACTTATGGAGGAAATAAATATTTTTTTAACTTTTATCGATGATTACTCCAAATATGCATATATATATAGACTTAAAAGTAAGGGCGGAGTATTCGATAAATTTCTTGTTGTTAAAGTGGAAGTTGAAACTCAACAAAATCAAAAAATTAAAGTCCTATAATCTGATAGAGGTGGTGAATACTACCCAAATGAATTTATTCAATTTTATAATACTCATGGAATAATTAATCAAGTTACGGCACCACACACACTGAAAAAAAATTGAACAACGAAAAGGGAAAATAGGATGTTGGTTGAAATGATAAATGCAATGTTAATCTGGGTTGCCTTTGTCTATGTGGGGTGAAGTAATTTTATCTACATGTTATATTCTAAATAAAGTTCCATTGAAAAATAAGGATATTACACCATATTAATTACGGTTTAATTGTAAACCTAATCTTTACTGTCTAAATGTTTGGGGATGTCTTGCTTATATAAGAAAACCCGAACCTACAAATGTGTTTTTATTGGGTACTGTAACAATAGTACAACTTATAGATTTCTAAATCTTGAAACTCAAGAAATTATTGAATTGGTGGATGTGTAATTTTTTGAACATCTAACAAAATCAAGTACTTCGAATCAAGGATTGGAAAATACAATTCAACTATTGATGCCTCACTTTCCAATGCTTCATCACATTCAATATCACCATTAGAATCAACGGATGACGTTGCACCAAAAAAAAGTAAGAGACAAGGAACTGAGAAGGCATTTGGACATGACTTTGTAAATTATCTTACAGAGGGAGATGTAAATGAAACTAAGAACAAAACTAAGTTTGTTCTCAATGTGAGAGATGAACTGGCTACATTTCATGAAGCAGTAACATCTAGGGATGCTATCTTTTAGGAAGAAGTAATCAATGATGAAATGAATTAAATTTTGTCAAATCAAATTTGAGTTATTACAGATCTTCCTCCTAGAGTAAAATCAATTGGGTGCAAATGTATATTTAAAAGGAAATTCAAATAGGATGGTTTAATTAGTAAATTTAAAGCGAGACTAGTTGATAGAGGCTGTAAACAAAAACATGGAATTGATTATTTTGAACGTATGCACCGATTGCATGCAAAAATTTCATTAGACTATTAATATCTCTTGCTTCTATTCATAATTTAGTGATTCGTCAAATGGATGTAAAAATAACTTTTCTAAATGGTGATTTAGAAGAAGATATTTATATGGACAACTTGAAGGTTTTTTTTTGCCTGGCCAAGAAAAGAAAGTGGGTAAGCTAATTAAATCTCTTTATGGACTTAAACAAGCTCATATTCAATGGCATAAAAAGTTTGAAAAGATAATAAGATCCCATGGTTTTAAAGTAAATGATGACAACAATTCATTTATAGTAATTTTAATAATGGTATTGAAGTCATTATTTTCTTGTATGTGGATGCCATGCTTATATTTTACTCCTTTATCAAATACGTGGAAGAAACTAAGAGGTTTCTATCATCAAACTTTGATATGAAGGATTTAGGGGAAGCCGATGTGATTCTAGGAATAAAAATAGTAAGAAAAGATAATACATTAGTATTATCTAAATCTCAATATATTGAAAAAGTTCATAATAATTATAATCATTTTGAACTTAATCCAACAACCACACCTATTCATCCTAGTATCAAATTATTGAAAAATACTGGGCATACAATGCTCAGCCTAAATATGATAGTCTCATTGAAAGTCTCATGTAAGCAATGCATTACACTAACTAAGACATTGCCTATGTGGTAGGAATGTTATGTAGGTTTACAAGTAATTCAGGACAAGAACATTGGAACGCAATTTCTAGATTAATTAGATACCTAAAGAGGACTATGGATAATGGATTATATTATGTAAGGTATCCATTTGTATTATAAGGATATAGTGATTCCAGTTGGAATAACCTTGAATCAAAATTCAAGTCCATAGCTGGTTGGATATTTACGCTAGGAGGAGCAGTCATTTCTTGGGGATTCAAGAAACAAGCATGTGTGTCTGATTCAACAATGTAATCAAAATTTATTGCCCTAGACAATGCAAGTAAAGAAATAAAATGGATTAAATACTTATTATTTGATATTCCATTATGGAAAAATCCATCTCTTGCTATTATGATTAATTGTGATAACCAGGTAGCAATATACAAGGTTTCAAGCGAAACTTATAATGGAAAATCTAAACATATTGGTCTAAGACATCAAATTTTGAGGCAATTACTCAAAGAAGGAGTAATTACAGTTGACTATGTTGAAACGAACAAGAATTTAGCAGATGCCTTGACTAAAGGTCGTGTTAGAGAAATGATATATATCACATCAAAAGGAATGGGACTAAGGTTTATGAAATAAATCAACTATATTTAATGGGAACCCAACTTATGTCTTGAAAATATAGACAAAGTTAAATGTAATACTAACAAGTTAAATGATAGTTATGGAACAATAGGAACTTATATGTAAAAGTCCATTCCTATGTGTCTAGTGTTGGTATTCTGCATGATAGAGGATGGAGTTTACATCTTAATAAATCATATAAATGTGACTCAAAGAATAACTGAAGTCGATTTACCTATATGAGTGATGAAAGTGTGGTCACTTTCTATGGAACTAAGACTGATCCTAGACACTCATGAAATTAAGATAAGCACAAGGTCATAAATGTGCATACTAACAGAACACTCTTCAACACAAAGATCGACATGTGTAATGGTCTCGACTTATCTCAAATGGTCCTTGGTTCAAGATACGATCACCACATCACCTTGATGAAGCTTTGAATTATTTGCACTAAGTGGAAGTTCAAGTCCGAAAGATACTTCTCATTTATGTACTAGATTTCAGCAATAATGCCAGAAACTATGTTACTATCTGTATATACTCATGCATCTTCAATTTCTTATTTATTAGTATTTTGAAATAGTGGGGGATTGTTGGAATTTTAAAATATGTTTATTAATAATTTTGTAGACATAATGGTTCATGAAAGGTTATGTTCATCCGTGAATAGTTGTGATCATTCGGAATGGACACAATTGTTCGTGGAAAGTGGTGTCTATTTATGGCTGCTTGTGACCACAACGATTCATGAAAAGTGGTGTCTATTCGTGAGTGGTTGTGACCATTCATGTAGGACATGACTATTCGTGAAAGCTTATGTCTTTTTATGAAAGGGTGTCTACTTTTCTATAATTAGGACATCATTCCTTCATTTTAATCACTAATTTTTTATTGTTAAATCTCTGTCATTTTTTCGTCAATTATAGAGTCAAATAATTATAAAAAGAGTTCCAGGCCTCTGTTTTGGACATCAGAAATTACTTTGTTATCCTCTCTCTGTCCTTTACCTTATGTCATTATTAGGTTAACATTTTAGAGTACTATTGTTTTGATCAAACCACACATAGTTTGAGCCAAACGAGAGACATCACTGCATTGTATTCTGAAGGCAAATTTCTACTTCAACTCCATTGTGTACTCACGGTTTTTATTTGGAAGGGGAGAAATGTTGACTAAAAGACAACATTCCTAGAAAGTACCTTACAGTAACTTGGATTCATTATTATTATA
Source organism: Sambucus nigra (assembly GCA_949130495.1). Taxonomy (NCBI): domain Eukaryota; kingdom Viridiplantae; phylum Streptophyta; class Magnoliopsida; order Dipsacales; family Adoxaceae; genus Sambucus; species Sambucus nigra. Next base: position 31,937,169 of record OX422217.1, on the reverse strand, counting down.
ATTCATTCATTAATTTTCAACTACTGAGTAATAGTATTTTAGTTGTGTCGAGATATTGATTTTTCACTTTTTGTTGGTTGCCTTTATTTGATTTAAATGGTTTTTTTTAATTTTTGTCATGATGTAAAGAATGAACGTACAACGCTAAAAGAATCCTATCGATTGACATGGTTTGATGGTATAAAGAGCCCGTAAGTAAAGTCGCAAATGTTGTTAATTTCATTTACAAAGTGAGCGGTGAAGATCCGTGCATACATATAAAAATGATAATTTCAAAAAATTAATGGTGATATTTTTTTATATTTTTTGGAAAAATTCTTTTCTAATTGATGTAATTTTTAAAGTGCCTCAAATACAACAAATTTTCAAATATTAGACATTTTTTTATTTTTACATTAATGTAAGACTGTGATGAATAGCCCGAGTTATTAGTATATGTCCATCAATGTGACGGAGAGGAGGACAACATGGTGAGGCATTTTATTGAAAATTGTAGTGGTTCCCGACCATGTTATTGAAAGTTGTAGTTGTGAGAGGACATCATGGTTATAATAATAGTTTTTATAGAACTTTTCTAGAGTTTGTTTAAGGTGGGTGGATTCTGAGTATATGTTTATTTAAGGTGGGTGGAGTATGAATATGTTTGTTTGTTTAAGGAAATGACATATTGATATTAGTTGTTTTAAGTTGATATCAAGTATATTCAATGACTGAATTGGGTCAACATTTTTTATTCAGTTCATAGTCCTTTATTTCTTGATTCAGTTCATGATTTATCATGCATTGTGAGAGTTGGTTTTGGATGGGCGTATGGTAGTCCTTGAAAATTTGGTGGGTTAGTAGCAAATTATGAAAGTAGGGGTTTAAATATATTTAGAATCATTGGGGTTTAAAAATATTTATACATTATAGGTTTAGTTTATATATGTACACGCTAAAACATTTGTTAAAAGATGTTATGGCGTGAAATCTTTTTTTACCCAACACAAACCAAGTAAAATACGAAACAACGAATTTTTTTATTACTATGTACACGGCCTAAATAAAACCTGACATGAAAACTAACTCAAATAAACCATGACCTGACCTATCTTTCTTTAACCAAAGATGAACATGACCTGATTAAAATACGACATGGCACAAAATATTCTTTTTTACCTAACACAAGTACAACCCAAATTAAACAATTTCATGTCGTATGAGTGAAAAAAAATTGTGTCATGTCGTGTTTTAATTGTGTTGTGTTAGTGTTGTGTGCAAAAAAAGATTTCTTGTCGCGTTATGTTTTAATTGGGTCATGTTTAGGTTAAGTAAAAAATGATTTCATGTTACGTGTTTAAGTTGGTCATGTTTGTGTTAAACTAAAAATGCATGCATCCTTCTGAATGCTTAATGCTTATTTTATTTACTAAATGAGACATAAAATAAATTAATAAACTATTATTAATAATAAAATAATGAAATTAATTATATTTAACATTCAAACTAAAATAACTTCAAACAAATAAAATATATTCATTTAAATAAAAAAAAAAGGAAACACTCATTTTAAGATTCAGTGTTGGGAATTAAACATTCAATGAAAAAAAAAGGACGAAGATTGCCTTTTCTAGAGGCGGAAATACCACATCCCGAATGGGGGCGGTTGTACCAACGGGCTTTCCGAAAATTTGATGTGAGTTTTACAAAAAAAAAATTAGATCTATTTATAAGCTTTTAAACTTTGGGGGGGTAAGTTTTTGAATAATAAAACTTGTTAAAACGTTAAAAAACAATAACCTAATTGAATCTATACAAAACTGAATGACTACTTAATATAAAGTTTTTCTATTTCTCTCCTCTCTCTCGTTTGCCTTGTCCCAAGACTCACCCAAGTTCCCAACCCCAATCTCACTTTCTCTTAGTAGCCAATAGTCCCCTCTCCTTTAGCCACCGACAACAGGATAACACACCCACCGTCCCGGGCATCGGCAACACACACACCCGGCCGGTAGCAATCAATGTTAGTTAATTTTTTTTAGTATGTTATTTTTTTTTCGTACATTAGTTAATTTTAATTAGTTTCATTGTTACTATGTAGAAATTAGTTTAGTTATTGTTGAAATTTTAATTTTAATTAGTTTGCTTGTTGCTGAAATTTGTTGTTATTATTGAAATTTTAATTTATCCCTAAAATTTGTTATTTCTGAAATTTGTGTGAAATTATTTTTATTGCTGAAATTTAAATTTGTTCCCAAAATTAGTTATTGTTGACGAAATTTGTATTAAACTTTAATTTTAATTAGTATTTGTTGTAAAAAAAACGTTGCTTTATTACATAGGGGCAAAAAATTAGGGAATATCAATCACAAGTTTTTAGGGTTAAAAACCACAAAACAAGTCAAACTAACCCAAAAAAAATCATCTGCCACACCCATAACCTTAAAATCCTGAGACCGCCATTGGCCTTTTGTCCATCTCTCTTGTTTACACTAATGATTGAATAATGTGTGGGAGTGACCGTCTCCCACAGCTAAATAATTATTTTTAGAGAAGAAACATATAATAAATGTTTATTATTAAGAAAAAAATGTCACAGGTGTTATAAAATTTCAAGGGAAGAATGAAAATCTATTGGATGTAATGTTGAAATATTTCATTACATTACGAAGAGTTACATGAGATTCTGTTTGTTAAATTTACTATACAAATTTCAACCAAAGATGAAGTTTTGATGCTAAAAAAAGAAGAAATATCGATCAATGATAAAGTATTTATTCACATTTTAACAATGTGGGTTTAAAAATCATTTTTTTATAATTAAATGATATTATAAACCCATCACTATGGGAGAGAACCCATATATAGGAAGTATACAAAGCAGCAAACCTGCTACAAGGAACAAAAGCAAAACCCCCAACAAAAATAGAAAACTATACTACAATACAGAGTGGAGCACCTCTACGAACTCAAAAATTATCGAGTCGTGACAGCAAGGCTCTCCTTATACCATCTAAGAAGAGTGCTCAAAAACTGATAACAAAGCCTCGAAGGCGTAGTCTCGATGCCATCAAAGCATCTCTCACCCCTCTCCTTCCAAATAGTCTAAAAGATGCATTGAGGAACTAAACGCCACAAACGCCTCTCACCCGGCCACCCCCACGGGGGTCTCCACCCCTCTAAGAGCGCCCTCATAGACTTGGAAGAAACCTAAGAGGTCCTAGTAAGGACAAGGAAAATGTCTCACAAACCTCTCATAACCTTACAGTATAGGAGAAGGTGATTGGCCTTCTCCTCATCCTCTTTACATAACCAACAATGACTGTTCAGGCAATAACCTCTCTTCTCAAGACTCTAGAGTGTCATAATGGACTGTCTAGTCACTATCCACACAAAGAATCTGATATTCAATGGCGTTTTGACCTTCCCATGGAAACGGGCTCTAGAATTCCCACTATTGCTAAGAATCAAATAGTAGCCTCTGATCGAGAACACCCCTGACCCCCCTTCCACCTCAAGGATTCCTCCCTAACCGTCGAACAGGGGGCCGAACCCAACCACTAATAGAAAATGTCCACCTCCTTAAGCTCCCAATCCCAAAGCCTTCTTCTGAACTTTAGATTCCAAGTCACAGCTTCCCCGCTAACAGTCATGTGATCAACCATTAACCCATCCTAATCCCTTCCTAGGATGAAAATCCTAGGAAATAGCTCATGTAAAGACCCCTATTCTGGCCACCTATCCTTCCAGAACCTGATCCGATCACCTCTCCCCAAAATTGACTCTGTGTGTCGGGAAAATTCTGCCCACTCCCTCTCTATATGCTTCCACAAACCCATTCCATGCTCGAAACTACCCTCCGTTGGCCCACATCCACGTTGAGAGAAACCCCCTCTAGCTTCTCCAACTCTTCTCCACAACCTATGTTCATCCCGAGGGAACCACCATAACCATTTCCCTAAAAAAGATCTATTAATATTAGCCAAGTTTTTCACACCCATCCCCCCTCCTTAATTGGCTTACAGACCTCCTCCCATCCTACAAGAAAATACTTAAAACTAACCTCAATGCCTCTCCACAGAAAGTCTCTTATGAGCTTGTCCATTTTTTTATGAATGACAACAGGCAAAGGCAGTATGGACATAAAGTATTTAGGCAAGCTATACAAAGAAATCTTAATCAGAGTCAGTCTCCCCCTTTCGAAAGAAACCCATTCTTCCAGACCGCCAGTCTCCTACGCATTCACTCCAACTCCAAGTCCTAGATTGTAGTAGACTTAGACTTAGCTCATAGAGGCAGGAAAGGGTAAGTACTAGGTAAGGACCCAATCCTACATCACAGGATGCCGAATAACTCCTCCATAAAGCCCTCTCCCCCAATTGGAATATACTCTCACTTCCCCGCATTGATCAAAAGACCTAACACGGCCTAGAAATAAATAAGGAGTAACTTTAGAGCACTAGCTTGCCTCCGATATGCGTCACAGAAGACAATTTCATCATCCACAAATAAAAGGTGAGTAATAGTATTCCTATCAGCACCCTAAGTCCCTAAAGTGAAACCCCTGATCCACCCAGTCTCGACTAACCTCCCCATTATCCGACTAAAATCCTTAATGACCAGGATAAATAGAAAAGGGGATAACTGGTCTCCCTGTCGGAGGCCATGAGAACTCGAGAAAAAACCCTCAGGCACCCCATTAATAAGAATTGAGATCCTGGTCGTCGATACACACTTCCTCATACTCCGACACCACCGATTATCGAACCCCATCCTCCTCAATAGGAACAGAAGAGAATTTTAATTCCATTGATTATACGCCTTCTCAATGTCGAGTCTACACGCTAAACCTGGAGTCACTCTCCTAAAACTGGATTCCACGCATTAATTCACCACCAAGACTGCATTGAGAATCTTCCTGACACCAATAAAAGCGTTCTGGGGCTTAGAAATCAGAGGCCCAATGACCTTCATGAGCCTAACCGGTAACACCTTGTTAAGAAGATTGTAGATACTCCCAACCAATCGAATGGTCCTAAAATCTCTAATATAATTGTAAAAAACCTTCTCAGTGATCAAGGTGATGAAAGTCTCATTAAGCCTGGGCACAAAGTAGCCCCTATCATGGAACTCGTCAAAGAAAGACATTATATCACACATGATAGTGCCCAACAATGCTGAAAAAAGTCCATCGAGAAACCGTCAGGTCTAGGCACTTTATCCCCACTCATCGACTTAAGATCCTACACCACCTACTCTTTGGTAAATAGGCCCTCAATTTCATTAGCCTAGGATGTGGATATACACCCCAAATCGTCCCCATCAAGAGAGGGCCTCCATTCCTTCGTTTACCTGAACAGATCCTCATGAAATTGGGAAATGGCCCCCTCACCTCCTTTTTATCTTCAAACACCCACCACAACAGTTATTCCAATATGATTTCCACGCTTTTGAGAACTGGTAATAGTGTGAAAAAACTTGGTATTTAGATCCCCCTCTCTCATCCACCATGCCCTAGATTTCTACCTCCAACTAATCTCTTTCTGACTGAGTCTGGTCCCGATTTCACCTCTCTTAACCTCCCTAACTCTCTTTTCCTCCTCTGAGAGCCTGACTCCCCCTTCCTTCTCATAAAGTCTCCTGACCTCTCCTATGTAACTTGTTATAGTCAAGCTAATATTCCCAAACACCTCTAAATCCCAAAATTCTCTCATATGTCTATTGATTCTATCACTACTACTTTCTCCACTACGTACCACACCGCATTGAAATCCCCCTCATGCAGAAAAGAACATCCCATACCCAACTCACTCCATCCAGTTTCTCCCATAACTCCCATCTGCTTGAGTCCTCTGTTGATACCAAATTTAGCCTGCTGACATGGACCAATCACTTGAAGACACGTGTCAACACTATGTGGCAAATAAAAATACTTTCGATAAATAACATATTGCCACAGAGCTACTGAGGTGCTCCGAGCAACTTAAAGATACCGAGAAACTTAAGCATACCGAGCAACTTAAGCGGTCCGAGCTACTTAGCGTGCAGAGCATCCAAATCAAGAGAATCAAAAGACAACTACGCATTAAATGCGCATTATTATCGTACATATGTATATGTCTACTAGATAACAGCGCATTATCCTTTCATATGTACAGCCTCAAGGCTATAAATACATTATAACCTCCTCATAAGAAGGGGACTTTGGATCTCTTGAAAAAGCTATTATCGAGATTCAAGGCAAACGGTCAGCAATACAAAATAGTGGACGTGGGCCATTCTATTAAGGCTGAACCACTTTAAAAATCCTTTGTCTTATTTATATGTGATTGATTAATTAGATATAATCTAGTTTTTACATCAACAGATTGGCGCCGTCTGTGGGAAACAACAGTACTTAGCGTTTTTCATCAAAATAACTTATCATCTATGGATGAGAATTCGGAATCTAGTAATCGAAGCACTGGGGTCCCTCCAAACCCCTCTACTCCCCCAAATATTGAAGATCTGGATGTCATAATGGTTAATTTAGCCTAAGGCCAAACGACCATGCAAGAAACTATGTGTCAACTTATACAAACTGTTCAAGGTGGAGTGCCATCCCAATCAGGACAACGAAGTGTTCAGAGAAATACCCATTTTCCATTTTCAAGAACTAGACGAACGCTATTCCCAAAGATCTCTCAATCTAGACATACTGTCTCACACCATACTGAGAGGACTAATGATCCTTCATATCAATTAGGCCGGACTTCATCAGTACGAGCTACAGATTCCCAACAGAATGTCACTTTCACTCCAGAAAGGACTAGTTCTCTAGAAAGGTTGAGTAGAGTCTCTCCTTTTGATCATTTGGGCCCTATGAGTAATAGAAGTCCTCCTAGGACTGCGTCGAGGAACTCTCAACGACCATCCGACCTAACGGAAGGCTCTGCTCAATCACGCCCAGTAGTCCGTAATAAAAGATCCCTAGAGGAAAACTTAATGCGATCAGTCGCTCGAACAAATAGGTCCGAGGTGGGAAACGATGCATGGAAAGGCTCTATTCAAAGGTTGGAAGATAGGTTAGGGGAAATGTTTAAGGCCAAGAATCAACTACAAAGAACTTTTGTACAAGGGACACCATTCGTACAGGCCATCATGGATTTTCCCACACCATCAAAATTCAAAGCTCCTATGGTGGCACCTAAATATGATGGAAAAACTGATCATGTCCTCTATATAGAACAATACCAAGATGTTGTCGATATCTATGCGGTTCCAGATGAGATGACATGCAGGGCGTTTTCAGGAACTCTTACCGGGTCAGCTCAGATATGGTACAACAACCTTCCTCAGGGAAAGATTGCGATTTTCCTTCAACTGGCAGAGCTTTTTATAGGGAATTTTTATTTCGGAGCGAAACCATTTAAACGAGTAGCACACTTACTGAGTGTTAGACAGAAGCCAGAAGAAAGTACCAGGGACTACATTACTCATTTTAATAACGAGAAACTGGAGGTAATTGATTACGAGGAGAAAATAGTCATTACTGCTCTGATGAGTGGACTATTACCAGATAAGTTAAACTATACTTTGGCTAAAGATTCACCTAGGACTATGGCAGAACTGATGGCAAAGGCAACCAAGATCATGAACGCTGAGGAAGCCATGGCTGCGAAGAAGAATACAAACACTAAGGAGACTAAGGTTAAGTCTAGTAAAATCGAGAAGAAGGATCAGAAAAAATAATGGCGACAATAAGCAGTCAAAAGGTAAGCAAGGGTCGGAGCAGATGAGGAAATATGGAAATTATACTCCCTTGAAGGTAGATATAAATCACATTCTGGAGGAGATCAAGAATAGTAAGGAGTTAGCCTGGCCAGGGAAAATGAAGGCAGATCCTGACAAAAGGGACAAGTCCAAATATTGCGAATTCCACAAAGACAATGATCACATAACCAAACGTTGCATAGCTCTCCAGAATTAAATTAAAGCACTCATAAGGCGAGGAAAATTGGCTAAGTATGTTGAATTCCAAAATGATGGAAAGACCAGCGACGGAGGAAGGCAAAGATATAAGTCTCCTTGTCGAGCAAAAGAAGATAAGAAGAGAGATCACAAAGATGATCCAGAAGATGACCCCGTTCTCCCCAAAAGACCAAGACAGCCAGAACGCGAGGTATTTTCAATCCATTTTGAGTCATTTGAATGTAATGTCATTATAGGTGGAGATGCAAGAGGTGGAAATCTAACTGCGGAGAGGAAAGCTTACCTCAATGAGGCCCAAGATTACTCGTACATATAGCGAATAAACTTAGTTGAAGATGATCACCCGAGGAAGGTGAATAGGGACAAACTAGTCATTAGTTTCTCTAAGAATGATCTGAAAGGCGTACTATATTCTCTTGATGACCCATTGGTAATCAAGATGAGAATGAAGGAAGTGGTGATTTCACGGGTACTGGTGGACAATGGTAGCTCTGCAGACATCATGTTCTACCCATGCTTTGATACTTTGAATCTGAAGTTAGCCCAGTTGGAGCCCTATCATAGGCCCCTCTTCAATTTTACTAGTGAAAAGGTTTTTCCACTTGGGACGATCAAGTTGGATATGCTTATTGGTACATGTCCTGCTTGTCGAACAGAAAGAGTACGCTTTTTTGTAATGGATAAAAATACCCAATCATCTTACAACATAATCATGGGAAGGGTAGGTCTGAAGAAGTTCGAAGCAGTACCATCTTCTGTACATTAACGTTTAAAATTCCCAACCAACTTTAGAGTTGGAGTGGTAAAAGGCGACCAGATTGTAGCTCGGGAATGCTACTATTCATCTTCCGAACAGGAAGAACGAGAAGAATCCAAGAAGAAGACTACTATATACCAAGTGGATAAAATAGAAGATGCAGAGATTGAAACATTAGACCCTATTGATGAGTCTCAGCTCGTGAAGGGACATGTCATGGAAGTTACCAAAAGTATTATTCTGGACGACGAACACCCAGAACGAACAACCCAAATTGGTGCGTCATTGGATGTATCATTAAAACAGAAACTGGTAGCATTTCTAAAGCGTAAAAAATAGACTTTTGCATGGAGTCATTAAGACATGCCAGGAATAGACCCGAGTTTCTTATGTCACGAGCTCAACGTGAACAAGGAAATCAAGCTAGTGAAGCAGCGAAGAAGAGTATTTAGTCTTGAAAAGAACCAAGCTATACAGGAGGAGGTAGAGAAAATACAGAAAGCCTTTTTCATTGAGGATGTTAAATATCCAGATTGACTAGCAAATGTGGTGATGGTAAATAAGAAAAATAACAAGTGGAGGATGTGTTTGGACTTCACTGATCTTAATAAAGCTTGCCCAAAGGATTATTTTCCTTTGCCTCGAATCGATCAGCTGGTGGATGCTACTTCGGGGCATGAATTATTGAGTTTCATGGATGCTTACTCTGGCTACAACAGGATCAAAATGAAACCAGAGGACAGAGAAAGTACCTCTTTTATCACCCTAAAGGGAACTTACTGCTATAATGTTATACCTTTCGGACTTAAAAATAAAGGTGCAACATATCAACGGCTGATGAATAAGGTGTTTATAGAGCAAATCAGTCATAACATGGAGGTTTATGTCGATGATATGCTGACAAAGAGCAAGAAAGTTGTTGATCATTTAGTTGACCTAGATCAGACTTTTGATTAATTAGAGAAATATCAAATGAAGTTTAATCCCACCAAATGTATATTCGGAGTATGAGAAGGCATGTTTCTCGGATATATTATTAACCAACGAGGTATCAAGGCGAACCCTGAAAAGATCAAGGCCCTATTGGAGCTACGATCTCAAACTATGAAGAAGGAAGTCCAAATCCTCAAAGGGCGAGTCATAGCACTTAAAAGATTTATGTCACGAGCAACAGACAGATGCCTCCCATTCTTCAAAACACTTCAAAAAAATTTTGAGTGGAATGATGAGTGTGAGGAGGCCTTACAAGAGTTAAAGAAATATCTGGGAACACCTCCATTGTTATCTAGACCAGTGATGGGAGAAAGATTATACTTGTATCTAGCAGTTTCATAGAATGCAGTTAGCTCGGCGTTGATAAGAGTGGAGGACGGAGTACAAAAACCGGTCTACTACACCAGCAAGGCCTTCCGAGGAGCAGTAGCACTGGCACTAATCGAAGAAAGCAGAAGGATGAGGCCATACTTTTAAGCCCAAACTATAGTGGTGTATACTGATTTGCCATTAAGACAAGCTCTGCATAATCCGTAGAAATCAGGAAGATTGATGTACTGGGAAGTAGAACTTGGTGAATATGACATAGTTTATGAGCCTAGGTCATCACTTAAGGGCAGTCAGTAGCAGATTTTATCGCAGAGTTTACTCACTCTGATACCTTCGAAGAGCAGAAGTTTAATACAGACCAACCCGTGGATGTTCCGGGGTCATCGAATTTAAAACCCAACCAACTTCCATCCGTGGACGATCAAGAGAAGATAATCAGTGAGCGACGAAAAGGGCTGGGGGAGGACAAAAGGAATCATCAAATATTCCACCAAGGAACTCTATCTGATTAAAAATTTGATAACGAGGTACCTATATGGAATCTATATGTGGATGGCTCTTCGTGTGCCACAGGCAGTGGAGAAGGAATTGTTCTAAATAGTCCTGCTGAGATTGATATAGAATATGCTCTACGCTTTTAGTTTAAAGCCTCTAATAACGAAGTTGAATATGAGGCTATGATCGTGGGTCTAAGTTTGGCCAAAACCATGAAGGCAGAGCAGGTCATGGTGTTCAGTGATTCATAGTTAATCGTAAATCAAATTCTCGGATTGTATACAGCAAAGGGAGAATGAAGGGTTAAGTATCATGCAAAGGGTATGAAGGTTATCTCAAATTTTACCGCAGTTCAGTTGATCAGAATACCGAGATTAGAGAATGCAAAAGTCGATGCCCTAGCTCGGTTGGCATCAGCAACACACACCGAGCTACGAAGAATAATCCCAATAGAAATCCTGGCCGATCGGAGCATAGACAAAGATTTGATTATGAACTTCATTACACTCGACTTGGGACCATCTTAGATGGACCCCATCAGGGCCTATATCGAAGAGGCGGATTTGCCAACTAATAAACTCGCAGTCAAGAAACTAGAGTTTAAAGTTGCTCGTTACGTATTGACCAGTGGCATTTTGTATAGAAGAGGTGCTATAGATGTGACCATACCTCCGAAGTTAAGGAATTGATTGAAGAGGTTCACGAAGGGTCTTGTGGAGCCCATGTAGTAGGTCGGACGCTTTTGCAGAGAATAACAACACAGGGGTATTACTGGCCAATGATGAGAGATGATTGTGCAACTTACGCTAAGAAGTGCGATAAATGCCAACGTTTCTCTTCCATCCAAAGAACTCACCAGGCATTGTTAACACCCATCACCTCCCTTTGGCCATTTGCTATGTGGGGGATAGACTTGGTCGAGCCACTTCCGACGACCAAAGGAAGATTCAAATACCTCGTGGTTACTGTGGATTATTTTACCAAATGGGTGGAAGTTGAACCACTCATTGATATGACATATGACAAGGTCTATCAATTTATTTGGAAGATTATTATTTGCAGATATGGTCTCCCATACGCATTAATTACTTACCATGTAACTCAATTTGACAACGAGGAATTCGCTGCATATTGTCATTAATCCAATGTACTGAAGATCCGCTCCAAACCATCCCCAGAGCAATGGGCAAACTGAAGTGACGAACAAAACCTTACTGAATGGTCTAAAGAAATGGATGGACAACGCAGAGGGAAACTGGATTAACATGTTGCACTCTGTGTTGTGGGCTTATCGCACTACACCGCGAACAGCAACTGGGGAGTCTCCATACATGTTGATATTTGGGAGTGAGGCTGTCATACCTGCTCAATTGGTTTTACCTACACATAGGGTGCTTTATTTCAATTCTCCTATAAGCGACTTGATGAGGCGTTTAGATCTAGATATGCTCAAAGCAGTTAGGGAAGAAGTAGCAATCGAAAATTTTGCATACCAACAACGAACAACCTTGTTCTATAACAAAAGGGTGAAGAAGTGTGATTTGAAGGAAGGGGATTATGTGCTGAAGAAAGTGATCCAAAAGCATAACAAACTGGAGGCCAACTGGCATGGACCTTACAGAGTAACTGAAGTTGTTCGTCCTGGGACATACAAAATTGAAACCTTGGAAGGAGAAGAATTCAAGAATGCATGGAATTCAGAGCATCTACGCAAGTACTATCAGTAATTAAAGTCCACATGTAACACAGTTTCTTTCAATATGAATAAAAGGATGTTTCTCCCATATATTACTCCTTTGTTGAATTTTTTTTGGAATATCAGTGCTACACACTACACACAAACGCAAATTCAGAGCAGTAACCACCAACTTTGGTTGGTCGGTAATTCATTAACCGCCAACTCCGATTGGTCGGTAACTCATTAACCACCAACTCCGATTGGTCGACGACTCATTGACCACCAACTCCGATTTGTCGATAAATCATTGACCACCAACTCTGATTGGTCGGCAACTCTTTGACTAACAATTCTGGCTAGTCGGCAATTCATTGACTACCAACTCTGGTTGGTCGGCAATTCAATAACCACCAACTCTGGTTGGTCGACACCTCATTGACCACCAACTCCGGTTGGTCAAAAATTCAATAACCACCAACTCCGATTGGTCGGCAACTCATTGAACACCAACTCCGGTAGGTCGGCAACTCATTGACCACCAACTTTGGTTGGTCGACAATTCAATAACCACTAACTTCGGTTGGTTGGTATCAAACTAGGCAAGAAGATGGATGACCTCTCGGGGCATCCACTGTCTAGGCAACAATGTAATCCAAACGAGATCACTACAACTAAGTAGGAACATGGGATGAAAATCATTCCATTTCTTAGGCCCAAAGAGTGACAAGTCACTATAATTAAACAACAAATGGGATAAGTTACATTAGCTAAAAACAAAACAAGATATATATATATATATATTCACTAATGAATAAACGAGGACACTCTACAAATTATTTCGAAGAAAATAAAATGGAAAAAGACTAAATTTTTCTTTATTAAAGCAAAGTAGATTACATAAGATATGAAATTTGATCCATTACAAATATCATATTCTATGAATTTCTTTCCCTCTAATTTTGAAATAGGTTCTACCCCATCTAGAGGATCATCTAATGCATAAGGGGAGTTTATAAAGTTTATATCTCACAGCATTCTGACATTCATTGTGGATGGTCGATCAAGCAAATGCTCTGGACGAGATATCTCAAAGTTTGAATGAAGGCTATAATCCCCGAGATGCTTGGAGATCAAAATTAGGGGGATGGCACGGGCTGGAATCTAATTAAGGTCAAGTTTGAAGGGAGGCACATGTAAATCAAGCACTCCAGGTTCATAATAATCCCATAAGAAACGACCTTACTCCAGTTTCAGAACACATAAGGCATTCAACCATCCTTGCGTATATCCTTCGTTGTTTGACTACTGTAAATGAGCATCAAGGTGATACAAAGCTTCATTATACCCAGCCATCCAAAATTCCCCGGGCTTCTTATGAAATTGATAAGTTAATATCTCAAGTTGCTCGTGGAGCTTCTTCACCAGAATTTCTTTACTTTCCAGATCAAAACTCTGACTAGAGAGTTGGTCGGTGAAACTCAGAATCTTCTTAGACATGTCTGCCAAAGCATGATTCTTCGTCATCAGTTGACCATCTTCATTCTCTAAGGCCAATTGAGTTCTCGCTTCATCAACAGTAACCCGACCAGCCCTTGCTCGTCCACGAGAAGAAGATCTTGCTCTGCCACGAGCAGGCGTGGAAGATCGTTCTCATTCCAAAGTTTCTAACTCATCCCTTAGGTTAGCATTTTCTACTTCTAAAAAGGAAAAACCATCATCGTTAATTGGGACCAAGGCTCCTGAAGAAGAAGAGGCAGCAGATTTGAGCTGTTTTATTTCCTCCTGCAAAGCGATGTTCTCTTACTCAACATTTTGGCAATATGTCTATGATTTTCAATTTCAAGCTTTAACACACTTTCCTTTTTCTCATAAGCCAAAATGTACTTGTCATATCCCTTTTCTGCACTTAATTATTTGTACTTTTTCTCATAACTCTGATGAAAAAGTGTAGTGGATTCTTTGTACTGTTGTTGAAGTTCCTCGACCGTTCCCTAAAGATCTTCAATCATTTCGTAATAAGCCACATTATTGGCCACAGCACGATCAAGTAGGCACTTCAAGTACTGGTAAGCATCAATTACTCGTTTAGAGGCATCTGACCCGAGGATGTTAATTATTTGGGCCTCAGTAAAGTCTATATGACCATCTTTGAAATAGTCATTGCATTTCTTCATCAACTCTGTATCGTGAGGTGATAAGAGTTCCATCCTGGCCACAAACTAGCAAAGATAAAATGAAAAACAAAATCAATAATGATGCAAATAGATCAAGTAAGAGAGAAATTCCAGACTAACAGCAAAAGTTTGAATTTTTATTCATCATGATAAAGGAAAACACATATCAGGGTTACATCCAGGAAAATAAAGAAACAAAAGAACCAAAAAACTTTACACCTTATCCTTATTTCCTACGACTTCTTCGAACGGTTTAGATGAAGGGGCCGGTTGCTCGGAGAGCAATGGCAGTTGCTCGGCAGATGTGCTGGCTTGTTGGACTTGCTCGGAAGGTTGAACAATAGAAACAACAGGGACTTGCTCACCTATCATTATGGAAGATTCATCTGAAGCAGCTTCATCTTCTTCTTCTTCTCCAGGAGAGGGAGGAGGGCCATGAGTATGCTCCTAGAACAACTCAGAATTTTTAGCAACCTCTAATTTTTCAAGGCTGCTACCCATCCGTCACTAAAATATTTAATACTGGCATACTCCATTTGAGAAGACATAACAGCCAAGCCCTTTTTCCAACCTTTGTCCCAACCATCACTACAAGATTTTTCAACAGCAGCTTTCCTTTTTGCTTTTTTCGAGGAAGTCCTTTCTCTAAGGATCTCCTCGACAGACTTCAATTTTTCTTCTACCTTTATCTTATTTCGCTCAGCATCTTGAAGCTTGGTGACATTTTCCTCGACAGACTTAAGCTTGACTTTAAGCTCGTTATTATGTTGTTCGTCATCCTTCAATTTCTTCTCCAACTCTTTGGAGGCAGTCACAGCTTGATCTCAATTTGCTTCAACAGACTTGAATTGCTTCTCCCAAGCATCTTTGTCTTCCTCGTAATTTTGACGAGATTCCATTAAAGATTGAGTCAATCGAGCAAAAGCTTCTTCTACCCCACACGAGGAGGTGGGAACCCTTATGGCTTCATCTTTCTTCAAAATACTATTAAAACACGTCATAAGCTGAAAAAAGAAAGAACTTTAAGTCAATATATGAACATAGTACTAGAAAATAAAGGACTCAGGCTAACGATACTGGCGTAATGTGTCGAGTAGCCAAAGTGGTAATTCTCTCACGAGAAAAGGTATCTTCAATGCCTTGGAATTCTGGGATAGTCCAAGATCTGATCAAGCCCATGGCAGAGCTCGGAGGAATAAGAGCTAGAACATTACCTTCAACATTGGAAGGTTGAGAGATAGGGTCAACAGGTCTCTTAGTAGAACTTCTTTTCAATCTCCTCAGAGGAGCAGGAGCACTTTCAATTAAAGATGTTGTCTCTATTGGTGAGATAATAACAGTCTCACTCGAAGGTATTGTCTCTTTTGGAGGCATAGGGGGCTTCTTGCTAGCTTCGTTAGCAGCAGTAGAGGGGGTACATCTATTTTCTTTGTCCCCTCATCTGGGAGATCTTGTTTATTCTTCTTTACTTCCTCAGTGGCAAAGGCAGACATGTCAAGAAATACAGGATCTTTCCTCTTCTTCATTAGATCAGTAATAGGAGAACTTAAGTCAGAAGAAGAACCTTCCACACTAGTTTCAGAGGTTGGTATCCGATTAAGATCAACCACCACAGGACGAGCAATGAAAGATGAATTGTAGCTTCTGTATTGCAACAAATAAGAAGCGGATCTAATGTGCTCCCCAACAACAGATTGATGCAAGCCCCAGATAAGTACAATATCAAAATATTGGCAAAACTTCAAACACATGGGATTTGGTGGGAAAGAAAAGCCACACTCAGCTACATTCATATATTGACTTAAAGTTGGGAACCAGTGTCCTTCTGTCAAAGAAAGTAAATCAGAAAGACAAAAATGTTCTTCCAAATAACCCACCAAGGGATTGAAAACTCAAACCGAAATTTATCCAATGATTCAACAAGATAAACCATGGTGAATAAAGTAAATAAAGAAGAGGGAAGAAGATCTTACAGAAGAAAGAGAGATCGTTTGACAATGAATGATGGAAAGAACGAAGGCACAAGATAGAGAGAAAATGAAGAGTTCAAAGATACTGATTTGAAAAGTAGAAGAAGATAGAATTTTTATCGCGCTTAAATACTTTACCTCAGGAATAGAGAAAAATAATGATTATAAGGGAATACGTTTGCGTTTTTGGCTGCTAAAAGAAGAAAAAGGCACAAATATCGAAGTGACCGTGAAAATTCAAAATATTTATGAAACTTGATATTATGCGCTCAAAAAGGAATTATGTACAATGAAAACCTTCCTAAAATTCATGAAGACCAGTAATCCAAGAAATTTTCAAGCAAAATGTTCCACACTCTCCTTCAACCTCAACTGTGAAACATTGAGGGCTTCTGTTGATACCAAATTTAGTCTGTTGACATGGACCAATCACTTGAAGACACGTGTCAACACTACGTGGCAAATACAAATACTGTCGACAAACAACATATTGCCACAGAGCTACTCAGGTGCTCCGAGCAACTTAAAGATACCGAGCAACTTAAGCATACCGAGCGACTTAAGCAGTCCGAGCTACTTAGCGTGCAGAGCATCCAAATCAAGAGAATCAAAAGATAACTATGCATTATTATTGTACAGATGTATATGTCTACTAGATAACACCGCATTATCCTTTCATATGTACAACCTCAAGGCTATAAATATATTGTAACCTCCTCATAAGAATGGGACTTTAGATCTCTTGAAAAACCTATTATCGAGATTCAAGGCAAACAGTTAGCAATACAAAATAGTGGACGTAGGCCATTTTAATAAGGCTGGACCACTTTAAAAATCCTTTGTCTTATTTATCTGTGATTGATTAATTATATATAATCTAGTTTTTTACATCAACATCCTCCATTGGACCGTATATCCTTAATAAGATCCAAGTAAATACATCTTCCAAATTTTTGAACAGGAATGAAAGGGACCATCCACCCTTCAAGCTCCCGATCAATTTAACCACTACGGGGTTTCATACAATCACCACCCCTCTCGAAACACCCTCAACATCTAAAAACACCCAATTAACCCCTCGACCACCTTATATGGATCTAATACAACAATCATCAATATTACACATCTTTGTCTCCTGCAAACACAAAACTTTGGGCTTCCACCTAGCAATTGCCCCCTCTACAATCCCCCTTTTGTCAAAATCGTTCAACCCCCTAACGTTCCATGAAATAATACATTATTTTATAAGACTATGAAAGTTTAAACCACCCCTCCCTCTCCCTCCTTAACCCCCTCCCCAACCATCACATCACTATTTATTTTCTTGAACAAATCCTAAGCCTTACTCTCAATTCCCTTTAAGACAACACATGAATCTTTACTAATAGCTTCTAGCATATCCTCCCTCTAACCCATCGGGTCCTCATACCACACTTCTTCCTCACTACCCCTGACATACCCCTCTTGATTCGGTATCATAATGTCCATCCATAATCTAGAGTTATTTAAAGCCTCAAAATTCTATCCGCTTCCCTTATAACCCTGCTAAGTGGCGCGTTTTCATCACATAAAGGACAACACCCCCCGCCACTCGAGGAAATCATTTCATTACCCACCACGACAATATTGTATCCATTTTCTAGTAACGTAGAGATTCCCCTTCTTACATTTATCTCCACCTTTCAACCCACTTGTAATAATTGTGACAGTCCCTTACCGCCACTACTCTTCCCGTCTTTGCCATTTTTTACCATTTTCCCCAAATTCCCAAAGGTCTTAATATTTCTAAGACCCAACATAGCATTATCAAGATAAACGTTTTTAATGCCCTTCTGATGTACCATTACAAAGTCAGGTCCCACCCGACATTGAGAGAACCGCCTGTGAAGATCCTTGATGATGCTAAGATTTAGCACCACCGAATAAGTGATAGTAAGCTCAAACAGTAGCAGCCATGGCATCCATAGAGATGTATAAGTGTATAAGTGTGTATAAGTGTGTATAAGGGGATGAGTATAAGAGGAAATAAGACAATGATGTATAGTGGTTCAGCCAGTTTGGCCTACATCCACTGTGAGTGTGTGATCCACTAAGTATGGGCACTAATAGCCTTGGATACAATGCACATAACCCTCTCTCTCTCTCTCTACTGTGTGTACAAGCAGAGTTTTAGCTAGGGATACAGTTAATTGATCGATCCCCTGTAGGGTTGTAGGTGACAAGTATATATAGGTCTTGGGGGGTGTAGTGTACCTCCCAAGTATGCATGGTGCATGTGAATGATGATCTAGCCAATCCCCTGTTGACACCTGTAGATGCCAAATGATGACATAATATTCCCTCACGTGAGGGTGTGATTTGGTTATAACGGTCTTCCACGTGCCATGTGAGCCTCATGCACACTGTTCCATGCGTCTCCCAAACCACGCGCTGTCATGATGTCACCCTCGGCCTATGAGCCGAGGCCGAGGGAAAAGCTTCTTCCAGTAGTGAGCCTAGCCCAATTCCGGCCTCGCACTGTCATACCCTCGTAGGGTCGTCTAGAGCCTGGTTAAGGGTCGGCCCCTCGTTGGGTCGTCTAGAACCTGGTGAAGGGTCGGCCCCTCGTAGGGTCGTCTGGAGCCTGGTGAAGGGTCGACTCCTCGTAGGGTCGTCTGGAGCCTGGTGAAGGGTCGGCCCCTCTGAGGGGTCGTATGGAGCCTGTTGGAGGGGTCGGCCCCTCGTAGGGTCATCCGTTTTGAGGTTATCATCAGCCAGACCGAGGATATTAACGGGTATATCAATCACCCCCCAGCCCTTAGCCATAGGTGCTATTGAGATGGCTGAGGGATAGTGTTTTAAATGAGATGCATGTATGATCAGTTAGGTGAGTGACACCTGGGCAGATACTCATTGCTGCTCCAGTTTCCAAGGCATGGCGGCTGCACACTGCGCTTGGGGCCTTACACCCTAATGATGCCTTCCTCGTGGGTTGTGTCCTGCCTTGGTCAATGGGCCCACTCATTTCTAAGGTATTTAAGAAATTTTCAAACTCTCTCTCCTTCTTCTTCTCCTTCTTCGCGCCCAATCCTTCTCTCTCTAAAATTTTATCAGTTTATCGCCATTTTCTGCAGCCTTCAACCCTTCAAGCCTAGCAACGTTCTTGCTCTCTTTATCAGGTAATCTCTTTCATCCAGCGCTCTCTTTTGCCTTCATTTCTATTTGCTTTTTTGGGTTGTGGGGTTGCGTTTTCTTTAGGTTATCCCATAGCTTTTTCCGGTGTCTTCTCCGGCAACTGTTTCTTGGATGTTCTTGAGTGAAAATCATCAATTCCCTTTTTAATCCAAAAGTCTAATTCGGTCAACTAACAACTTATTTGTAGTTAAGTTCCCCAAATTCCTTAAGTGTAGGGTCTTCCCTTTTAATGCTTAGGAAGCTTTACAGTTTAGCGTCTGAATTCCCATCCTTGAGAGAAAAACTCTTTGCAGAGATCAGACGAGTAGAAGAAGAGGAAGAGAGGAGATGAGGGGCCGACCCTAATTAGGTACGACCCATATTTCCTATTCTTCTTACCACCATAAAACCGTTTGAACCGTCTGAGTCTTTTGGGTCGTCCCATCGTCCAGCCGAGTGTCATTCAAGCGAGATGGACGAGAGAGCGTCTTCGCCAACTGGCGCTGGACCTTCTGGTAGACGTGAGACATCTGACCTAAGCCCAGGCCAAGAGGCCGAGGGAATGTTCCCCTCTGAGGCAGTCCCTGTAACAACCCTTTCTCCCCATGCCTTCCAAGTGGCTTTCCCCCAGGGTCCTCCGGCCGATGACGGGGATGAGGACGAGGACGATGATACAGATGACGAAGTTGATACTTCCCATGCCTCATCCTTTATCTCCTCTGTTAAGGATCGTGACCTCCTGATATGGAGGCATGCCTATGGAGTGCCCCCCAGCGTGACTATGAGGGTTCCCTCTGAGGATGAGAGGGTTTTTGATTGTGGCGAGGGAGAGGTTGCAGTTTATGAAAAGATGTTCAAAGTTGGAGTCAGATTCCCTTTGCATACTGCCATCGTAGATATCCTGTCTGCCCTGGGTGTTGCTCCCTCTCAACTTCCTCCCAACTCTTGGAGGATGATCCTGGGCTATATTTCCTTGTCGAAGAATGCCTTCACCGACGAGCCCTCGGCTGACCTATTTTTGGGCTGTTATAACATCACCTCCTCGTCCAAACAGCCTGGTTATTACCACCTGGGGGCAAGGAGGTCTGAGAAGAAACTCCTCCATGTGGCGCAAACTTCCAACCATGATTGGAAAAAGAGGTTTTTCTTTATCTCTGGGGAGTGGGAGCCTGTCACCGATGGTCCGAGGGTCCCCAGGAAATGGTCTAACCCCTCCATGAAGGCCAGATCAGACCCTGGACTTAGCCTGGAGGGGAAGGACATTGTTGATTACTTGAGAGGATGAGGGAGGGAGGGTGAACTTGTAAAATTCGAAGACCTGATGACCCCTCGGTTCCTCAAAGAAGCTGGTCTGAGGGTCGGCCCTCTGACAGAACTATGTGAGTTATACTGAACATTTTCCATTCTTCACTTATTTTTGAAGTGTTTTCTCTTTAGATCTGCATTTTTCTAACGTGTCGTCCTTTTATCAGATCGTCCTGCAGGTACGTCAGACTATCTTTGGGAAATGACTGCTCCCAGCTTATTATATAGACTGGCCAAGAAGAAAGGGAAGGAGCCTCAGCAGGCTCCGAGGAAGACAAGGGCCGCCGGGCCGACGGTGGGGGAGCCGACCATCGACAATAATAAAAGAAAGGAGCCTGAGGCCCTAGTTGACCCTCAGCCTGATTCTCGGACGAGGGCCAGGGTCGAAGCCTCTGAGGGGACGGCCTCTTCATCTAGCATGGGGGCCTTCTGGTCTCAAAACCTGGCACATCTGAGGGCTGAGCCCTCGTCACTCATCGCAAACTTGAGGGCAACCAAGGCCCCAATGTTCTCTGCACCCTCGGCTGCTGACTATGACTTCTTGTCAAAGATGCCCCCTGCCAAAGTGTATGACTACGGTCTGCATTCCCTTGCACAGGTATTGGTTCTGACCCATACCTTTAATTTCATTCTTTCACTAACTATTTCCTCGACCCTTCTTGACATCTGTTCATTTTTTGTGCAGTCTGTTTGTGCCTTCACCTCAGCCACCAAGTGGATGGCTGAGAACCAACAGAAATTTCATGAAGCTGAGAGGGCCATTCAGTATGAGGCTGACTTGCATACAGAGCTCGAGACTGCGAGGGCTAAACTGGAGAGTGCTAGGACTGAGCATGCCAGGGTCCTAGATGAGCTGACGAGGCAGCATGATGCAGATCAGCAGGCCAAGGACTTGCTGATAAAGGAGAAGGACGAGGCTTTACTCAACATGGAAGCCAAGCACAAGGCTGATCTCGCAGAAGCTATCAGAAAAGCCAAGGCCAATGCTTTTGAGGCTTACAAGGTTTCTGACGAGTTTCAAGGCTTTGGACTTGAATATCTGGAGAGGGGGATCAGGACGGCCTGTCGATGGGTCGTCCTCAGATTTGGCGGCGGCGTCTCCTCGGTCCGCCCTTCAATTGAGGCAGTCGGATTGGACGACCCTCTGATCGCCGAGGCTCTGTCCCAAGTAGAATCCCAAGTGCAAGTTGAGGGGGTCGGCACGTCTGAGGATCGGCCAGTTATGGTTGTTGAAGAGACCCCCTTGGTGGATGTTGAGGCTCTGCCCTCTGACATTGTCCCTTAGGGTGGCTGCCTGTAGCCCATACCCTCACAATGTATCTATTATTTTTGCACTCTTTTTTGTAAAACAGTTGGATATCTTGTCTCTCTCTTTCATTAATATCATATCGTCTCCTTTACTGTCTTCTATATCAGTTTATTGCATGATTTTCTATTTTTTGTTAGCCACTAACCTTTCCTCGTCTTTTTTGAGGACAGTGGTGGGGTCGTCCCCTCCACTGGCCCTCATTAAAGCCGAGGGATTAAATTACCCAATATGATTTTAACAAAGTCTACCCTCGTCTTTCTTGAGGCCAGTGGTGGGGTCGTCCCCTCCACTGGCCCTCATTATAGCCGAGGGATGAACTTACCAAATTAATGGTTTTTACGAAGTCTACCCTCGTCTTTCTTGAGGACAGTGGTTGGGTCGTCCCCTCCACTGGCCCTCATTATAGCCGTGGGTTCAAGTTACCAAATTAATGGTTTTTAACAATGTCTACCCTCGTCTTTCTTGAAGATAGTGGTGGGGTCGTCCCCTCCACTGGCCCTCATTATAGCCGAGGGTTCAACTTACCAAATTAATGGTTTTTAACAATGTCTACCCTCGTCTTTCTTGAGGACAGTGGTGGGGTCGTCCCCTCCACTGGACCTCATTATAGCCGAGGGTTCAACTTACCAAATTAATGGTTTTTAACAATGTCTACCCTCGTCTTTCTTGAGGACAGTGGTGGGGTCGTCCCCTCCACTGGCCCTCATTATAGCCGAGGGTTCAACTTACCAAATTAATGGTTTTTAGCAATGTCTACCCTCGTATTTCTTGAGGACAGTGGTGGGGTCGTCCCCTCCACTGGCCCTCATTATAGCCGAGGGTTCAACTTACCAAATTAATGGTTTTTAACAATGTCTACCCTCATCTTTCTTGAGGACAGTGGTGGGGTCGTCCCCTCCACTGGCCCTCATTATAGCCGAGGGTTCAACTTACCAAATTAATGGTTTTTAGCAATGTCTACCCTCGTCTTTCTTGAGGACAGTGGTGGGGTCGTCCCCTCCACTGGCCCTCATTATAGCCGAGGGTGGTTCTCTGTATATGTTTCCATGCTGACAACCACAGGATGAGGGAAACACTGATATTTCTCATTAATTTTTCAAGTGTTCTATTGGAGCAACTCTCATTACAATTATGGTCTATCAAGACCTTACAACACTACTGATAGTATTTCTTCAAATGATCTGCATTCCAGGGGTTGGAAAAAGGTTCCCCTTCTAGGTTTTCTAGTCTATAGGTCCCAGGGACAACTTCATCGATGACCCTATATGGGCCAAGCCAATTAGGATGGAGCTTGTGGGGCTTTTGCCAAGTCTTCTTGAGAACCAAGTCCCCCACTACGATAGGCCTCTGTTTCACCCTCTGATTTTAAAACCTTCCGGTCCTCTGCTGGTAGGAAGCCTGCATTATCTCAGCGTCCTCCCTCCTTTCTCCAATCAGGTCTAAGTCGAGTCTCCTCTCTTCCGCATTTCCCTGGGGGTCGTACATTTGGACTCTATGAGTAGGAAACTCAATTTCGGTGGGGATGACGACTTCTGGGCCATAAGTTAGTGTGAATGGGGTTTCTCCGGTAGAGGTCCTCACTGTCGTCCTGTATACCCATAGTATGGCATATAACTCCTTGACCCATCTTCCTTTTGCCTCCTCAAGCCTCTTCTTGATTCCATCTAGGATTGTCCTGTTCGTAACTTCGGTTTGCCCATTGGCCTGAGGTCGGCCTGGGGTGGAGAAGAATTGTTTGATACTTACCCTCTCACAATACTTCTATAGAGAGGCATTCTTGAACTGAGTCCCGTTATCCGAGATGAGGGTGTTGGGTAGGCCATATCTGCATATCACATTTTTCCATATGAACTGGAAGGTCTTCTGCTTTGTAATCGTGACCATCGGTTCGGCCTCCATCTACTTTCAGAAATAGTCAATCGCTACAATGAGGAACCGATAGTTGTTGGAAGCTCCCGATAAGGGTCCTACCAGGTCAATTCCCCACACTGCAAACGGCCACAGAGATGTAATGGAGGTAAGAGGCTGATGGGGTTGATGAGGGATGGTAGCAAATCTTTGGCATTTATCACACTTTTTTACATATGCTGCGGCGTCTTTCCCCAAGGTCGGCCACCAGTAGCCTTGGGTGATCACCCTCTTCGCTAGGGATCTACCCCCAATGTGGCTTGAGCACGACCCTTCATGCACATCTTGTAAAATGGAAAGGACTTCTGAGGGATGCACACACCTAAGTAGGGGGAGCAAAAACCCCTTTTTGTACAAGGTGTCTCCGATGACAGTGAATTTTGCATCCCTGTACCTCAGCTTTTTCCTTTATTGCCTTGCTTTTGGCATCTCACCCTCTTTAATGTATCTAATCAGGGGGTCCATCCATGAAGCTTCTTGAGAAACATTTAGGCAATTGCTAAGTGTTCCCTCAGAGTCCTCAATAGTTGGCCGAAGCAAAATTTCTACTGGGACCGTCCTCCTGATGTTTGTTCTTATTACCGAGGCCAACCTAGCAAGGGCATCAGCATGGCCATTGTCGAGAATAGGTATCCTCCCTAATTTTACTTCTCTGAAGCCCTTCAGTAATGACCTCACCTTCTCAAGGTACCTAGCCATCCTCTCGTCCTTAGCCTCATAGGCTCCTAGTATCTGATTCACTACTAGCCTTGAATCACTATGGACCAAAATCTGGCCGACA
This sequence comes from Sambucus nigra, assembly GCA_949130495.1. Classification (NCBI taxonomy): domain Eukaryota; kingdom Viridiplantae; phylum Streptophyta; class Magnoliopsida; order Dipsacales; family Adoxaceae; genus Sambucus; species Sambucus nigra. The sequence goes on along the minus strand of OX422217.1, from coordinate 31,912,366 downwards.
CTAAGAGACTTGGCCAAGGAGAGGCCTGCTACTAAGGCCTCATATTCAGCCTCGTTGTTAGAAGCTTTGAAGTTGAACCTCAGGTCATACTCGATGTCTGTGCCATCGAGTGCTGATAGTATCAGTCCAGCTCCACTTCCGCTGTCACAGGAGGACCCGTCAACGAAGAGGCTCCACAGAGTCTTTCCCTCTGAAAAATCTCCTTCAGAGAGGGACCCCTGTCTAAAGATGTATCTTCCCTCTTCGTTTTCAGTCGCTTTCCTTCTAGCAGTGCTTGTCTCATCCCTATCTGCGGTTGTGCCAAGGGGTCTGTCTTTTGTATCCGTCTTCCCGAGGGTCTCACCCTCGGCCTCATCATCTTCCCAAGTGAACTCAGCCACGAAGTCTGCCAATGACTGCCCCTTAATGGCCGTCCTAGGCTGATACACAATGTCAAACTCCCCCATCTCTATAGCCCAGGCCATCAACCTACCTAATTTTTCTGGCTTGTGTAGGACCTGCCTAAGAGGAGAGTCGGTGAGGATGACCATTGTATGGGACTGGAAGTACGGCTTCATCTTCCTCGAGGCATGGATCAAGGCGTAGGCTAACTTCTCCATCCTTGGGTATCTTTGCTCTACCCCCTGGAGTGCCTTGCTGTTAAAATACACAGGCTTCTGTATCCCGTCTTCGTCTCTCACAATGGCTGCACTGATGGCCGACTCTGAGACGACGAGGTACACATAAAGTCGTTCACCCTGCACGGGTCGTGATAGCAGCAAGGGAGACCATAAGTACGACTTTAGGTCCCTGAAAGCCTCATCACACTCTTCACTCCATTCTAAGGCCTTCCTAAGGGTCTTGAAGAATGGCAAGCACTTGTCTATGGCCCCAGACATGAACCTGTTCAAGGCAGTAACTCTCCCTGTGAGCCTCTGAACGTCTTTAATGGACTTGGAGGTCTTCATTTCAACAAGGGCCTTTATCTTTTCAGGATTGGCCTCTATGCCTCTTTGATTGACAATGAACCCCAAGAACTTCCCTGCTCCGACCCCTAAGACACACTTGGCCGGATTAAGCTTCATCTTGTATTTGTCCATCGTATTAAAGGTCCTCTCCAGGTCTGCCATTGTAACCCTCTTGTGTGCCTCCGTTTCTTCAGCGGAGTTGTAGTAACATTCTCTCACTGTCGTCTGGTCTCCCTGAACTTCCCCCACCCCGTAAGGGTTTGGAAATTTGATAATCTGATGGACCGTAGACGGCACGGCTTCAAACCCCTTGAGGGCCACACGCCCCAGTATGATGTTGTAGGCCGAAAACACCTGCTCATCCATCACAAAGAAACTGACCTTCTTGGTGAGCCATCTCGGCCACTCGTCCCCCATCCTCACATCGGCCGCATATACCCCAAGGGGTTGAACCTTTTCCCCACTGAACCCAATCAATGGATGATGGTAGGGAATGAGTCTAGCACGGCTGATACCCAAGGCTTTGAAGCATGGCCAAAACATCACATCTGCAGAACTACCCCCGTCTACCAAGATCCTCGGCACCTCGCATCCGTGCACCCTGGTAGTGATGACAAGAGGGTCATCATGTGGGGCTAAGAGGCCTTTAAAGTCCATTCTTGAAAACCCCACTATCAGTGTGTCCATATCAACCTTCTTCCTCTTTTCTCACTTGACCTCCAGGGAGGTTGCATGTACCGTCTTCGCCACTGCCTTGTCCTCAGCCACATGGGCCTTCCTGTCGGCGACCTCAGACCCTCCTCCTGCGAGACCCCCGGAGATCATTCCCACTCCGAGCGAGATCATATTAAGCCTCTTGATAGGGCCATGGTCATCTCTCGGCGGGAGGTCAGGGTCGTCCCCTCTTTTTTGAGGACGTTCTCTACATGCATCGCCTCGCTTCTTTCTGGGGTCGTCCCCTCGGCCCCTCTTAAAGGCACCTTTGTCGACGTACTTTCTGAGCTTCCCTTCCTTCAGCATCTTCTCAATCTCGTCTTTCAGAGCAAAGCATTTGTCCGTTACGTGGCCGTGGTCTTGGTGAAATTCACACCACAGGTTCTTATTCCTCTTGCCGGGGGTTGCCCTCAACTTCTCAGGCCACTTCAGGGACCGGTCACTCTTAATCTCATTGAGAATCTGTTCACAGCTGACCGTCAGAGGGGTGTACCCAGCGAACTTGTCATCCGTGGACCTCTTCTTCCCCTCTTTGTTCTTCTTAGGGTATTTACTCCCACTAGCACCTCCTCTTTCGTCTTCATATTTTACAGCCATCGCCTCTTCGGCGTTCATCACCTTTCCTGCTGTTGACAACAGTTCAGCCATCGTCCTCGGAGGGCCCTCAGCAAGCTTCCATAACAGCTTCCCCTTTTGGAGTCCTCCAATCAGGGTTGTCATAGCTATGCTCTCCTCATAGTCTTCCACCTCCAGCTTCTACTTATTGAATCTGGCTATATAGTCCCTCAGACTCTCACTCTTCCCCTTCTTAACATAGAGCAGGTGGGTGGTCTTCTTCTATGGCCTCACCCCAAATCAGAAGTTATGGATGAACAGGTCTGCCAACTGCTTGAAGTTTTCAATGGAATTTTTTGGAAGAGACGTGTACCAGACATGCGCAGCCCCTGTCAAGGTACCAGAGAAGGCACGACACCTCATCTCATCTGAGATAGAGTATATGTCTACTGCTGACTGATACATCTCCACATGGTGGACGGGGTTGGTGCTCCCGTCATACCTTGGGGTGACCACGGGTGTCTTGAATTTTGACGGCGTGGGGAAGTTGACTATATTTGCCACAAAGGGTGAGCCTATGGTGTACCCCCTCTGAAGAGGGTCTCGGCTCTTCAGTATATCACCGATCTTATCCTCTAACCGCTGGATTGAGTCATTCCAGGGCCTCACAGGGTCGGCCTGGCCGATGTTATCCCCTGCTGCCTCTCCGAGGTGGACGGAGAGTTCTGCTGCAGCAGGCCTGTGTCGGCTGTTCACTTCCCTTTGGCCGTCATCTCGTCCTCGGGATCGGCCATCTGCAGCATCCCTCCTGGATCTCGCAGCACTTCTTGGCCTGGACAACTGTTCTCGCAGGTCATTTACTGGGCCTAGCCTCTCAAAGGCCGACCCTCTGCTCAAGCGATCAAAAGCAGAGCCCCTCGGGAGATCATCAGGGTTTGGTCTCCCGCACTTTCCTCTACTGTCCTGGAGAGGTCGTACAGTATTGTTGGAGACCTCATAGGGTTCCCAGCACTCTATAGGGGCCTCCTCTCCCTCCGGATCGTCATACCTGTCCTCAGGGCAAGGGTTTCCTTACCTCCCCAGGCGCAGACGCCGGGGGTCAGCAACATCCCTACGCCGCTGAGGGGGTGGCAGGTCTTTGCGTGGTGCCTGGGGTGGTCCCCTGGCCTCATGCTGTCCTGGAGCTGCTACCGGAGTAATCATCTCAGGTGAAACCCCTGGTTCTCTTAGTATGTTCTGGCTTAGAGCTGTGAACTGCTCTTGCATCATCCGCTGTCTTCCTGCCAGAGACTTTAGGGCTGCCGCCACATCAGCCATCTCAGACTGAGGCGCCGGCTGACTGGAACTGGGTCCTCCCCCCTCATCCGACAGGGGAAGTGGTGGTGGTGGCATCTCAGGTGCTATGTGCTTGAGCTATGAAAAGTTGAACTGAAGAAAATACTAGTCAGCTTGGGAACCTTTGTGGGTCTCTTTCAATGGTGAAACACCTCCTCTCAGGGGGAGTGTTGGTTCACCACCAGAGTGCCCAGTGAGGTCAAGCTGTACAAAGGAAGAGATGTCTTCTCGTTCCCACAGACGGCGCCAAACTGATGATGCTAAGATTTAGCACTACCGGATAAGTGATAGTAAGCTCAAACAGTAGCAGCCATGGCAGACATAGAGATGTATGAGTGTATAAGTGTGTAGAAGGGGGTGAGTATAAGAGGAAATAAGACAATGATGTATAGTGGTTCAGCCAGTTTGGCCTACATCCACCGTGAGTGTGTGATCCACTGAGTATGGGCACTAATGGCCTTGGATACAATGCACATAACCCTCTCTCTCTCTACTGTGTGTACAAGCAGAGTTTTAGCTAGGGCTACAGTTAATTGATCGATCCCCTGTAGGGTTGTAGGTGACAAGTATATATAGGTCTTGGGGGGTGTAGTGTACCCCCCAAGTATGCATGGTGCATGTGAATGATGATCTAGACAATCCCCTGTTGACACCTGTAGATGCCAAATGATGACATAATATTCCCTCACGTGAGGGTGTGATTTGGTTATAACGGTCTTCCACGTGCCATGTGAGCCTCACGCGCACTGTTCCACGCGTCTCCCAAACCACGCGCTATCATGATGTCACCCTCGGCCTATGAGCCGAGGCCGAGGGAAAAGTTTCTTCTAGTAGTGAGCCTGGCCCAATTCCGGCCTCGTACTGTCGTACCCTCGTAGGGTCGTCTGGAGCCTGGTGAAGGGTCGGCCCCTCGTTGGGTCATCTGGAACCTGGTGAAGGGTCGGCCCCTCGTAGGGTCGTCTGGAGCCTAGTGAAAGGTCGGCCCCTCTGAAGGGTCGTATGGAGCCTGTTGGAGGGGTCGGCCCCTCGTAGGGTCGTTCGTTTGGAGGTTATCATCAGTCAGGCCGAGGATATAAACGGGTATATCAATCCTCATTTCGTAAGTCTACTGTCAAAGTACCTACATTGGCCAAAGTCACAAACGTGCCCCCCACCTCACGAGTTATGGTGCCCAAAATCTTGTCACTTTTTCTTAAAAAAGATCTGCATTCATCTGGTCCAAAAATCCCATTTTCTACCTCCTGACCATCCTCTAGGACTGCCGAATAGTCATCATGAATAACTCCACCAATTTTATCACCAATCACATCTTTAACACCGGTCCCCTCATTGCCTGGAGGCAAGGTGCTCTTGTGTAAAAAACATGTATCCTTGCCTTAGATAACTTTTGAAAAATAGCAATGCTAGACGTGCCCATTCCTCCTTACCCAATCCATACCGAATGTAAAAGCTCCTTTTTTATTTGTTTTTTTTAATTGAAAAAATGTTTTGTTTTATAAAAATTTGTATTTTCTATATAAAATCAGTGTTTTATATACATAAAAAAAAGAAACATGAACATGACTAAATTAAAATAATCTAAATCCTGACAATTTTGTGGAAAACATTATTTTATTATAAAAAATATGTTTTTTAAAAATAATACTCTTTTAAAAAATAAAAGTTAGTGTAATATAAATAAAAAGAAACTTTTTTTTTCTAATTTTAAACAGTTTTAAGAAATACGAAATTGTTTTAAATGATGTAAAATTAAAAAAAAAGTTTGAAAATAAGGGGTGCCGCTGGCGTGGACCTAAAAAAATAAGAGAATATTGGGTAAATGGGTGTTTGAGGGACTAAATGAATTAAAAAATGAAGTTTAAAATAAGGGTGCCGCTGGCGCGGACCTATAAATATAAGAGAATATTGGGTAAATGGGTGTTTGAGGGACTAAATGAGTTAAAAAATTAAGTTTCAAAATAAGGGGTGTCGCTCGCGTGGACCAATAAAAATACGAGAATATTGGGTAAATTGGTGTTTTGGGGAGTAAATGAGTTAAAAAATTAAGTTTAAAAATAAAGGGTGCCGCTGGCGCGGACCTATAAAGATAAGAGAATATTGGGTAAATGGATGTTTGAGGGACTAAATGAGTTTAACAAATTAAGTTTAAAAATAAGAAGTGCCGCTGGCGCGGACCTTTAAAAATAAGAGAATATTGGATAAATGGGTATTTGAGGGACAATAATTAAGAAAAAACATAATTAGTTTTAGTTTAATATAAAAAACATAATTAGTTTAAGGTAAAATTTATTTAACTTTAATATAAATCATAACTCTAGTTATTTATCAATTTAAAATAAATTTTAAAGAAATTAAAAGAATATTTTATAGTTTTAATTTAAATAAATTATAACTCTAAAGATATAATGCATTATTTTTAAAAATAAATGAAGGGTCAAGATTATTTTGGCATCTGATAAGATAGATGATCAAGGGTTGAAATTATTGGATAAGGAAGCGATAGCTCCCCACTCGGGAGTCTATCTTTATTCTTTGAAAAGTAAGGTCGATTGTTTTCTCCGTCCTCAATTTTCTCTCTCTAAAAATAAGATCTCTTCTGGCATGGTCATGCACGGCTCTCAGCCGTCAAACTTACTTAATGTTAAAATAATAAGTTAGGAACACCACTCCCTCCATCCTCGCATGATAACTCAAAAGAGGAGGAGGATCCGCTTCTAAGGAGCAAGAAGAAACATAAGCATAACCATGACACCCACACTGATATGGATATTGAAAACTATGATATTGACAACATCAACCATAGTCCCATCGTCGAGGTTGGTATCTCTAGCATGGAGAAACAACCAGTTGGCAAATATTGCATGCTCTGTAACGAACCTACAAATAGGAACGTGATGAACTTTGACTTAGAAAAATCAGGTGGCGAGAAGAATCAACCTTAAAAGGGGTTATCATATAGAGATGTTGTGGGCACTAAAATAATTCCGGACATCTACTTCGATGATGAGAACTAAGCATGGTCAGATGAGGAAATGGACGCTACTTTAACAGGTTCTGAACAAAAAACTGTGGACCTAAACAATAGTCCAACTGAGAAAGATGAAGACCCTCTATGCCCAGTCATATCCAAACCTGCTAAGAATGTTGAGAAGCTAAGTAAAAATGGAATGATAGTGTTATAGATAGTTTTCTTGGAAAACAAATTGGATTTGAAGCGTTATGTGCTAGGGTTCCATCGCTTAGGAATATTTGACCTAGCTGGCTATGTGGATAGAGTGGTGACAACAACAAAAAGGTATAACTGTTATTAATACAAAGAAAAATAAGGTGGCAGTTGGTAACATTATGTACCAAAATCGTAGCAAATCTAATTCAGCTGTCGCCACTTCTGAGTTAGTGTTTCACCTGTCTAATACCAATGAGTTAAATTGTACAACTGGTAACAATAGGGAAGAACATAGGTTTGACAGCGTACTGGCAAGAGAATAAAACTCACTGTATAACTCGCTTATATACGAAAGATGTGAAATCGACCATAAACACTCATCTGGAAACCTTATATCTACTAATAATTATTCTAAAAAAGTGCACTCACTATTACCGATCCCCAAGGCGCATACTAGTAACAATGGAACTACCATTTCCACTAGCTATGTTAGGATACGTGCAGATCCGAAACCAAACTTTAGACAAGTGGAAAACCCTAGTCAACATGGAGGGGATAGTGGAAGAAGTTTTCATTCTCGAAGCCAACTGGAAAATCTCTAAGACAAAGTTGATCATCAACATGCTGGAACCATTATGGGGGAAGGAGAAAGAAACTATAGGAATATGGATGGAGATGAGCACCGACATGGGATACCATCTCAAGGTTGTTGAACACAATAAGCGGCCTTTGGAAGAATTTGAGCTTCTTATCCAACACAGTCCATCAATGGTTGCAATTATTTGGAACTGTAGAGGGGCTGAGAAACCCCTATCAAAACCCACCTTAAATGAAATGAAGAATATTTATAACCTCGATATTATCATCATCTTGGAAACTCACATTCCAATAGCTAATTTAGTGGAGTTCTTCGATAATCTTGGCTTTTCTAGCAAAGAGGTGTCTGATCCTATTGGCAAGTCTGGAGGGATTTGGGTGACTTGGAACATTAATTCCATATCTTTGGATATGCTCTTTACTTCTAAACAAGCAATCCACCTGATGGTCACCAAAGATAATTATGATTACTGGCTCTTCTCTGCTATTTATGCGGGCCCAATTTCGTGTCTTCGTAAGAAGATTTAGGATAGTCTATACGAAATCTTTGAGAATATCGATATGTCGTGGATGGTGGTTGGGGAATTTAATGGCCATATTCACGAGCCGGAGAAAAAAATCTTAAACAGACAGAACTCACACGTAAAACGGTCCAAATTCCTATAAAACATCAATAACTGCAAACTTGTTGACTTGGGGTGTACAGGACCTATCTCACTTAGACTAACAGTCGTAAAGGGTTGGTTAATACCCTCATACGGCCAGATTGAGGGCTTGTGAATGTAGAGTGGAGACTAAATTTTTCGGAAGCAGGAGTTGAAAATGTTCCTCGGATAGCATCTGACCATTGCCCCATCACAATCAGATTTGCAGGTATCCTCCCTAACTCAAGTACTACAAAACCCTTTAGATACCTCGCTAGCTGGTTTGTTAGAAATGCTTTTAATGATCTTGTTAACTCTAATTGGAATAACCATCCCTACCTAAACACTAATATCTGGGTGCGTACGAACAACGTTAAAAGTTGGAACAAAGATGGGTTTGGAAATATTTTTCGAAATCAAAAATGAATTCTTAGACGCCCGAGTGGAATTCAAAAAGCCCAAGAAAGTTTTTATTCTCACAACCTTGATATTCTCGAAAATAATCTTTGGGATGAGTTTAACAATGTCCTTTGGGATGAAGAGAGCGGTTGGAAACAAAATTCTAGAGTCTAATGGCTCAACGAGGGGGACAGTAACATAAAACAAAATTCTAGAGTCTAATGCCTCAACCGTCATAAGACGCGGGAGAAATAACATTGATAGACTTCTTATTAATGATAGTTGGATTAACCAGTTAGACCTAATTGCCAACCGTATCAACAACTATTTTAAAGACCTCTTTAAATCGGAGTTTAATTTTGATATCCAAAGCCAACTTAGGGGCCTCAATAGACTTAGTTTTGTGGAGGATGATAACACATTTTTCACCCTCCCACTTTCCTTAGTGGAAGTTATAAAGGCCATCTTTATTATGCCCACTCTTAAAGCTCTCGAGCCTGATGGGGTTCAACCCTTTCTTTTACCAACATTTTTGGAACACTTTAGCTCACAATCGCTTCTTATTTATCCAAAAATGTTTCCATGAAAAAAGCTTCCTAAAGGAGCGAAATCAAAGTTTTGTCACCCTTATCCCCAAAGTTGACAACCCTGAGAATATTACGCAATTTAGACCTACTACCCTCTATAATGTCTCTTATAAAATACTTGCTAAGGTGATTGTTAATAGGCTTAGTCCCATCCTTTTTCGTAATATCAACCCTTACCAAGCTAGTTTCCTTCCGGGGAGACGAACCTCAGACAACGTTATTGTCACCCAGGAGATCATTCACTCCCTTATGAAGAAAAAATGTAAGAAAGGGGGGTATATTTTGAAAATTGACCTCAAAAAAGACTATGGTAGAGTCGATTGGGACTTTTTGGAAGGTGTCCTTAAGTGGTTCAAAATTGATAAGGATTTTTGCTCGTTGATCATGAGTTGTGTTACGAGTACGACTACTTCCATCCTTTGGAATGGCAACCCACTCCACACTTTTGAGCCATCCAAAGGTCTGAGATAGGGTGACCCCCCGTCCCCTTACCTGTATGTCATTTGTATGGAATATCTCTCAACTATGATTACAGAAAAATTCAATTGTAAGAAATGGAAAGGGTTAAAAGATTCCCCCACTGGGCCTTCAATAACCCACCTTTTTTTTGTCGATGATCTAATCTTGTTTCCTGAAAATTCCCTTCAGTCTTTTGAAACTATGATGGAAACCTTGGAGGAGTTTTTCCATGTGTCTGGTCAAAAGGTCAACTATGATAAATGTAAGGTTTTCGCATCCCCAAATCTCCCCAAAATGGAGGCTTTAGAGATGAGCAGCCTTTTTGGCATGAGCCTTAATAATGACCTTGGGACCTACCTTGGTACAAATATCATACATGATATAATCAAGTGCGCTAATTTCAAAGGCATCATTGATAAAGTCCAAAAGTGGATGACGGGATGGAAGTTGAAAACTCTTTCACTTACTGTGAGGATGACCCTTGTCCAGTCAATTACTTCCACTATCCCTAATTATAACTTGCAAACTCTCTTGTTCCCCAAGAAAGTTTGTAATGAAATCGATAAACTTAACCGAAATTTCCTTGGGGGGGGGGGGGGGGGGGGGGATGAGGGTAAGAAGAAAATTCATCTTGTCAATTAGGATAAAGTTTGTAGCCGCAAAAAATTTAGTGGGCTGGGTCTAAGAAAGTGTGGTACTAACAAACTTGCTTCGGTTAAAAACCTTGGGTGGAAAATCGCTGATAATGATAAATCTCTTTGGGAGGAAGTGTTAAGAAAAAAGAATAAAATTGGCCCAAACCCAAGACTCTCGAAGAAAAAAATCCGAACCACTTGGTGGGGTATCTTAAAATGTCGGGAAATCCTCGTGGGTAAGATTAAGTGGAACAAGGGAAATGTTAAAAACATTGACATCTTCAAGGATTGGTGGATTGGGGGCAAGAACCTCAACCCCTCGGACCACCCGATCCCACTGGAGGATGCTAATGTGGATGCCCTCATAAATCCTAACGGGGAGTGGGATAGTGCGTGCATTAATGGTATTTTTAACGACCACACTATTAATGATATATTGAACACACCACTCCTTAGGACGGGTCTACGCTCAAATAGACCCTCTCAAACTCCTAGTACAAATGGAAAATTCTCTATTAATTCTTGCTACCGCTCCTTGATCCACAATGAGGATCATCATTGGGATGTGCGGAAAAATATTTGGAAACTTGACATCCCCCCTAAAATCACTACCTTCCTATGGGTTACTTTACATGGAAAGCTTATGACTAATGAACACCATCTGAGAAGGGGTTTTAATACTAATGGTGATTTACCACGATGTGGGTCGATTGAGGATGTTATCCACCTGTTCAAAGACTGCTTCTTTGCTAGAAAGGTTTGGGAGGCACTTGAATTTTACCAATATGATGATGACAACAAAACAGGTAATTTGTCGTCGTGGATCTCAAATAATGTTTGGGGACAACACGAGCATAAAAGGTATAAATGTTTCATTATTACTCTATGGAATATCTGGAACGCAAGAAATAATTATCTTTTTAATAATGTAAATGACTCCCCCTTTACGATTGCTCAACTCACAATTTTTTTTCTCAAAAATTTGTTTGAAGATCAGTCTAGCAAGGGAGCAAGCGTAAGGGGGGGATATCTCATTCACTACTTGTGATTCGGTTGTTATTGATACAAATAATTACATCATCCGCACTAACGGTGGATTTGATCATCTTACGAGTTTGGGATCGTTTGGTGGTATAGTGAGGAGTGACGGGGGAGACTGGATCATTGGCTTTATGGGAAAGTTGCAGGGTACCGCTAGCCCACTCCGAGCTAAACTTGAAGGGATATTCCATGGCCAAAACATTGCGTTGTGTCAAGAGTGATTGCTTGGATGCCATCAACCTCATAAAATATGAGAACATTGACAACCACCCCTTGGCTAACACTATTGAAGAATATAAAGACCTAACTAGAAGCCTAAAGGCGAATCTGGTCCATGTCCCAAGAGTAGGCAATGTCGAAGCTGACTGTATGGTGCGACTGGAGAGGGAGATTGATGACACCTACGTAGAGTATGATGTGGCCCCAGATGAGCTCTTAACTGGGCTTGATAGGGAGCTGGGCGAGGAGGATTTCTCCTTCATCTAGGACGGCTTCGTTTGTTTCTCTTTGTCTCTTGTGTCTTTTTCTTTCCTGTTGTCATAAAAAAAATCTTTGAAAAAACAGCACTGTCATACCAACCACACTCACAAGTCACAACATTACTGGTACCTGGCAACATTTTTCCACGGACAAAGACCCACTATTACCAAACCCATGTAAAACTAAGTCAGACACCTGCAATTCCTTCTCAAAAGAAACCTTTATTCGCTTCCCACATTTAATGCTCCTCACCTCTCTACATGACCCTAGTACGTCATTTCCCATAGCTTTTCAACCAGCAATGAGTTTTAAAATCAAATTTCAAAAGAGGGTTACACGTGATTTGTTAACTACTGAGATAGGTTAAAATACATATAAAATTAATCATTTTTACTATTTCAAATAGCTCAAGTTTATTTATTAGCTTAAAACATGAATTAACATAATATTTAAACGCTATTACTTATAATATTAAAAATCCAAACACAAACCTTTCACCTACATAGATATTTAACCAATTAGAAAGTACGTTGGAAAATTTAAACTCTTACACCATCTCCAAAGTATTAGAGCATTATCTAAAATGCTCCAATGCTATTTTAATCATTGAAAAAGATGAGTTTCTCCAAAGATTTGTGTATAATATACCTTCCCTCATCACTACTTTTATCGCTCCTCTCTCCCTCACTGCAGTCAAATGGTGTGACAAACGTAAGCATAATTTTTAAAATTTTATTTAATTTTATTGATACAATATAATGTTTAATTACACGTTTAAAAAGGATTGAGATTATAGTTTGTTTTTGTAGAATATGTGTAAAAACATTAAAAAAATAATATGTAAATTGAAGATATTATAGTTGATTAAAAGGAGGGTCGGTCGACAATGTTGTAATATCTATATTTGGCTCGACGTTTGAACTGCCTCACATGACCCCTTATTATAGTTTATCTACCGTATAAAAAAATATTTGGTTCTCTTAAAGAAACGAAATTATTTACATTTTACTTATGAATTTACTCTCTCAAATAAAAATTATTTGTTTGCTTCTGAATATTCTGGGGAGAGAAAACATCTTAAAATTGAGAGGTGTTTTGTTTTTGTGTGTAAAACATTATGGATTTGGTGAGAAATTTCTCCATTAGAACATCCCTAATGGTTAAGCCAAATTTGCAAACATTTATGGTTTAATTGACCTAAAAATAAGAAGTTGCCACAATGGGAAACCTTCAATTTACCATAAATTAGGTTGAAACAACAGCGTACGGAGGTCATGAAGTGGGGAACTACTTCATGTGGTGCATGAGATCATAATACGGCGTTCTACGTCATGTATTGCGTGACAACTCCTTTAAATTGACCGCCGGCTCCAACTGTTTCCATTAAACTTATCTATCTCAACCTCTACCAATTAATATTTACCAACCCTATTCAATATTTGAATCCTACAAATATCACCACCTATTTTAAGAAAATTCACCCACAAATATTATACATTGTTGAAGTATATATTGAAGCAAGAAGTTTTTTTGCCCGAGTTTTCTTCATTTAGAATATTTCTTATTTTTATTTTTACTAAGTAAATTGAAGTTTGTTTTGTATGTTGTGTGGTTTACAATTTCTTGTTACAATAATTTTTATTTTTTATTTTTCATATAACAATTTGAGATTTGTTATGTTTATCGTGTGATTTACAATGTATATATAAATCTTTTTGGTTAAAGACATTGATTTACATTTTTAAATAAAAGGCTATAATTCTCATAAATTAGATTATTTTTGTGTTGTGTGAAAAAATTTATGTTACATTTCTTAGATGCAAATGGATGGAGAATTATATGTGTTTCATATTTTTGTAGCGATAAATTTTTTGAAGGGATGTATAGAATTGCGAAAGCCATCTGTCAGGTAGTTAGCAGTAAGGGGTTAATAAGTTAATCGGAAAATATAATAGGCTCATCATCTCGAAGTGGTATGGAAAATAATATGCCAGTTGTTTTCAATGATTATCGCAGAGCTATTCATGATAAGTGAAATTTGTTAACTAACGAAGATGAGAGTAAATTTGGGGCATATAAACTAGAAATGTCAGGTGGTTGGGGCCTCTCACGGATTTGTTTTGAAACTTTAACGACAAACTATAGCCAAGCAATGGATTGAGAGTGCAATTTAGAGTGTGTTATTCGACCAAAATATTCCAAAGTGCGATAGGGTCACTGTACAAGCCTTTATAGTGCCTCAGTTGGACACAACCAACACATTTCACCTCCTCGCAAGTGAACTCGATTTCACGCTATATGATTTTAATATGTCAATTGATAATATTTTGTATCGTTAAATGTTTTCATCAAAATTAGTGCGGTATAACTTATATAACTATGGTATAAACTTTATTTACGTATCTCAGTTAGTGTAGGATTGAGAGTACATATGGACGACCCTAAGTACATTTGACTTCCATGAAGTTTGTTGAGACACTATTAACATATTTCCCTAGGTAGGACAACTTCGGCCACGGTGGTTAAATTTTGTGTGCCGAATTGAATGAAATAAAATGAAATATCGGTTGATGATGTTGTCCTAGCTATGATTTTTTTATCGCGTTAGGAAAGTATCTGTAACAACCCAGACATTAGGGTGACTATTTTATATTATTTTGCCTGATGGGCTAATTTTATAAAATAGATAAAGTTCGGGTAAATATTATTCTAAGTGATTTAAGAGATACTATTTACCATGTTTTGCCTATTTACTGTTATGAGAAGGTAAATAGCATTTTGTTGTATTATATTGCGTCATTGTACTTCAAGTGACGGTTATGACTTATATTTGAAATTGAGTATAATTAACGAATTAAAATGACATTGGCACATAAAATATTATACGATATTCCGGATGCCATTTTAGAGGGTCAAAATAAGTGCCAGGTTGTATTTTTGAGTTTCGGGCATTTTTGACATGTTATGACTCAATCATTTTAGTGGTGATTTATGTTTAAGGCCCGTTTAAGTCTTCCAAACCCTTTTATTTTCCCATTCTCACGTCTTACACTTAGAGAGAGAGAGATAAGAGAGAGAGTTGGGAGAAAATGGAGAAAAGAGAGAGAAATTGAAGATTGGAGCTGGAAATCGTTGCTACCGGAGGAGAATCCGAGACTACAAACTTGAGGCAAGTTTCTTACTTGCAAGATTATGATTTAATGTGGATAAATTACATGTATAGTTAGGTTTTTGAGGTTTAAACCATTTATGGGTTTTGGGGATTTTTTGGGGTTTAAACCCTTAATCTTGTAGTTTCATTTGATTTGAGGAGAATATGTGAGTTAGTAATTGTGTAGGATTGATTTGGTTAAATTATAAGGGGTTTGATGTTGTAGAAAATTGAATATTTGGGTTTTAGGGATTTGAGGGTTCATACAACCCGTAGCCCATTTCTGGGAAAATCGACTTGGACGAATCGATTCGCCCCTAGCGAATCGATTCGGTAATGGTTAAAGTTACAGGTCTGTGTTGGGAGAATCGATTCGGTCTATCCGAATCGGTTTGGGGTTATGCAGAATGGTTGGGTCCTCTTCACCGAATCGATTCGTCCTATCCGAATCGATTCGCTGTAAAGATCGAATCATTCGTCCAGGGCTAATCGATTCGAAATTCCTGCATTTTTAGGAAATTTTTCCAATTGAGTTTTTAGCCCTTTTATTTTAGGTTCAAGGCTTATGAACCTTCCTTTGGTAAGTAATAGAGGGTCTTAGAGATTTGTATTAGGGAGGTTAATACCCTAGGTTAGCATGGGGTTATTTGGGCTTATCCTAAGGGTTAGTCCATAGGGGTTAATATCTCGTTTCATATAGGACGTTAACCTAGAATCTATCGAAAATAGAATGATAATATTTGGGACTTTTGGGAGACTAATATTGTGGGAGATTACCTTTGATGAACTATGATATTATTTTGAACCCTTGGAGACTAGTGTGAGGACAATGGTACTTCGGGTCATAGGTCATTAATAAAATATGACTTTAAGAATAAGAAATGCATATTCTAAAATTTGGTACTTAATGGTTAAGTATAAATGGTTTTGAGAATGTAACAAGTGAATGTTTTCAAAAATGGAAAAATAATTTTTGTAAATGATAATTTGCATATACACACCTCTATAAATCACTATCATAAGGGAAGTTACGCGCATGAGGTGAAGTCCCCTGGCTAATGAATGTAGTCCTCGAACATATGACCGGTTATTATATTATGTGATTATTTTTCCGATGTGGGGTAATTCCGGGTGTGGTTATGACTCACTCACAGTTATATGGCCGCTTCCCGACGTCTCGCGTTATAGGATGACCAGGTTGTCTTGTTCAATAGGACCTGGAAGATGATAGCCATTTAGGGGTGCGTCTAGTGGAGAAACTCGGAAGGACGATCTTAGAATCGTTATATGATATGAAATATAACTATTCATAAGAATGTGGGACATTATTGATGTTAAAGCATTTTATGATAATAAATTTTCTTTAAATAGATTTCCTCGATGTAAGAAGGTATATGGAAAGTTATGAGATGAAATTGAAATGGCAAAATATTTTGTGAGATGAATTGATATTCACATATTTTCCTAAAGAGAAAAAGGAACTATTGATGTAGAATTGTGAATAGTTGGAATTATGTCTCCTTGAGTAATGTAGATGAGTTCTCCCATGCTTATATGAATATTTAGCATTATCACAGTTATTGGCTAGGTTGTGCTTTTAGATTGAGAGGTGAGAAATTTTATGATTTAATTGCGAACGAAAGTTAAGTTCATGATTATGATTAGATATTCATAACTGTCATGCATTTTATTCACATGGTGATCATATCAAACGGGGCCCTGACCCTTCTATATCTCTTTGTTTTGCATGAATTCATTGTTCTTCCAGGTGCTCCTCCGCAAGGATTCCTGTATTGACCTTTCCATTCCAGTTGTCCTGGAGCTATAGCATTTTGCGGATGTTATAGGATATTCATTATAGACGCTTCTATCCATTGTACTCTAGCTATGTTCAGTGTATTTATTCGGGCGTGTTGCCCCTGCTTTGTACTCATTTATTATGATGTGATATTTAATTGTAATATTCGGTGTAACCTGTTTGTATTAGTCTGTTAACCGACAACTTATTCGGTTATTACTTTATGCATTTTGTTATTATATTACTCGTTGATTTTTGGTACCCACCTTCTTTGCAAATTGGATTGTCTAAATGCTTTTCTTTTATTTTACAAATTTAATTTGACAGTCCGTTTTCTGAAATAATTGGTGGCTGGCCACCTCTTATTTTAGTAGGCGGGTTGTCACAGTATCATTCCCTAATGTAAAAGGCAGTATAACGATAGTATGGCTAGCATTAGTGGAGGACATGGGAAAATTTAGGGAGCATAATTGGGGTTCTGTAATTTTAGCACATATTACAAGATACCGGGTGCAATTAACTATCGAGGGGAGAATTCGTGCAATTAACTATTTCTAACAAATATTGGTGGTAATTAAAAAAACATTTTTTTTTAGTTATTAAAAGCTATCACATATTATACTTTTGTCCATAACTAATACTTTGTTGTAATTTGTAGTTTTTCATGTACGATTATATAAGCCGTAGTTGTCCACCATTAATGAAAGAAATATCTTATTATACTTTAAATTCTGTAAATGTATTAATTTTAATGAAAATGGTATTATCCATAAGTTGATAATTTATTATATTTCCATAAATAATGTTTTCCAAAGTGGCGCTCTCAATGTTGCATCCCAAATGTAGCATCGAATATATGGCATCCCAAATGTGGCATCGTAAATGTATCTCCCCTAATATGGCATCATTGATGCAGTGTGCCATAAATTATTGCATCATAGATTTGCGTCCGATTTTCATGAAGCTGATATATAGTAATTATTTCTTTCTTACTTCAATGAAAATATTTGTAAATCGAAAAATTGGATAACATTGAGCAAATTCAAGAATTACGATGCAAACAAAGGAATAAGGTGAAGAATAATATGGTAGCGGCCTATCATTTCAATCAAATAGTTCAGATAAATTCCCTTTGCAACATAGTTTGTGACTTGTACGAGGATAAAACAAGGATAGCGGTATGCCGAACAAAGGAGCCTTGGTCATATTAAGCTAATGGAGGATTATTTTTGCTTGTCACTTGTTTATCATCCAGATTATTTTCGTCTGCATTTTAGAATGAACCGATATTTTACAAGAATATGTTGCGATAATTAATTCATACAACAACCTGGCGCCCTTGGTGGATTGCATTTAACATGGCATCAGTCGATTATTTTTGTCCTACAAGAGCATATGGATCGGCGATTGAGATTCATGGTGAATACTACCACCGGCAAAATTATGGGTGGGGCCTAATTTGGGCGGGTCAAATATGGATTGGTCTAAATGTGGGTTGGGCCAAATATGGGTTGGGTCAAATGTGGATTGGTCCAAATATGGGCGGATCAAGTATGGGTTGGGCTAACCCATTATTTTTGTACTAAAGTAAGTAACAATTTGAGGTATATGTAAAAAAAACTCATATTTTACCCACAACTTTTAAAAATAAGTATTATACTTGATTCGTATCTTTTAAAATTTGGCTCCATATTTGATTCATTGCTTTCAAATATGGGACCTATATTTGACTCATAGCTTCTAAATATGGGCCGCATATTTCACTCATAGTTTTTAAATATAGGCCCCATATTTAGATGAGTGGGCCAATATGGATTGTTTTATTATTTGGCCATGTTTTGCCACTACTAGTGAATACCTTTGTATCACTAAGTCCACCACACAAAAAGTTGTTGAACGATTTGTCATGTGGTTGCTGCGGTGTTTGGACCTGAGTACACAAGGAAACCAAAAGCTCTAGATGTCCAACGCATCTCCAAAGAAAATTATAGGCGAGGTTTTCTAGGAATGCTTTATAGCATATATTATATGCACTAGAATTCGAACAATTATCCCACATATTAGCACGATCAATACCACAGGCATAATCATAAAGCAACTATTTTCGTTAAGGCGATGTGTTATTTGGATCTTAGGATTTGACGATCATTCTTTGAAACGACAAGAAGATGTAATGATATAAATTTGTTGAAAATGTCAAGTGTTTTTTACAATCTTCTGCATGGGAAAACACCTCCCATCTACTTTCAAACTAATCACAACATTTAAAATTGTTTTCTAGCTGACGAAATATAACCCCTTACACAATGCTTGTGGAATCATTCAAGAGTCCAAGAAACTAGAAGGAAAAACTATTCCATAGAGGCGAGAGGGTGCGAAGAAGGATGTGGCATGGACTTTTTCCATATAATAATTATAGTTCGCTTTTTTGTACGATCCAGCAAGACTGTAGATCACTGACAAGCTAGAGGTTATCATGGAATCACTCAAGCCTCTTCTTGATTCCATCTAGGATTGTCCTGTTCATAACTTCGGTTTGCCCATTGGCCTGAGGTTGGCCTGGGGTGGAGAAGAATTGTTTGATACTTACCCTCTCACAATACTTCTATAGAGAGGCATTCTTGAACTGAGTCCCGTTATCCGAGATGAGGGTGTTGGGTAGGCCATATCTGCATATCACATTTTTCCAGATGAACTGGAAGGTCTTCTGCTCTGTAATCGTGACCATCGGTTCGGCCTCCATCCACTTTGAGAAATAGTCAATCGCTACAATGAGGAACCGATAGTTGTTGACAGCTCTCGATAAGGGTCCTACCAGGTCAATTCCCCACACTACAAACGGCCACAGAGATGTAATGGAGGTAAGAGGCTGATGGGGTTGATGAGGGATGGTAGCAAATCTTTGGCATTTATCACACTTTTTTACATATGCTGCGGCGTCTTTCCCCAAGGTCGGCCACTAGTAGCCTTGGGTGATCACCCTCTTCGCTAGGGATCTACCCCCAATGTGGCTTGAGAACGACCCTTCATGCACATCTTGTAAACTGGAAAGGACTTCTGAGGGATGCACACACCTAAGTAGGGGGAGCAAAAACCCCTTTTTGTACAAGGTGTCTCCGATAACAGTGAATTTTGCAGCCCTGTACCTCAGCTTTTTCCTTTCTTGCCTTGCTTTTGGCATCTCACCCTCTTTAATGTATCTAATCAGGGGGTCCATCCATGAAGCTTCTTGAGAAACATTTAGGCAATTGCTAAGTGTTCCCTCAGAGTCCTCAATAGTTGGCCGAAGCAAAATTTCTACTAGGACCGTCCTCCTGATGTCTGTTCTTGTTGCCAAGGCCAACCTAGCAAGGGCATCAGCACGGCCATTGTCGAGCCTAGGTATCCTCCTTAATTTCACTTCTCTGAAGCCCTTCAGTAATGACCTCACCTTCTCAAGGTACCTAGCCATCCTATCGTCCTTAGCCTCGTAGGCTCCTAGTATCTGATTCACTACTAGCCTTGAATCACTATGGACCAAAATCTGGCCGACACTAAGAGATTTGGCCAAGGAGAGGCCTGCTACTAAGGCCTCATATTCCGCCTCGTTGTTAGAAGCTTTGAAGTTGAACCTCAGGGCGTACTCGACGTCTGTGCCATCGGGTGCTGATAGTATCAGTCCAGCTCCACTTCCGCTGTCACAGGAGGATCCGTCAACGAAGAGGCTCCACAGAGTCTTTCCCTCTGAAAAATCTCCCTCAGAGAGGGACCCTGTCTAAAGATGTATCTTCCCTCTTTGTTTTCAGTCGCTTTCCATCTAGCAGTGCTTGTCTCAGCCCTATTTGCGGGTGTGCCAAGGGGTCTGTCTTCTGTATCCGTCTTCCCGAGGGTCTCACCCTCGGCCTCATCATCTTCCCAAGTGAACTCAGCCACGAAGTCTGCCAATGCCTGCCCCTTAATGGCCGTCCTAGGCTGATACACAATGTCAAACTCCCCCAGCTCTATAGCCCAGGCCATCAACCTACCTGATTTTTCTGGCTTGTGTAGGACCTGCCTAAGAGGAGAGTCGGTGAGGATGACCATTGTATGGGATTGGAAGTACGGCTTCATCTTCCTCGAGGCATGGATCAAGGCGTAGGCCAACTTCTCCATCCTCGGGTATCTTTGCTCTACCCCCTGGAGTGCCTTGATGTTAAAATACACAGGCTTCTGTATCCCGTCTTCGTCTCTCACAATGGCTACACTGATGACCGACTCTGAGACGGCGAGGTACACATAAAGTTGTTCACCCTGCACGGGTCGTGATAGCAGCAAGGGAGACCCTAAGTACGACTTTAGGTCCCTGAAAGCCTCATCACACTCTTCACTCCATTCGAAGACCTTCCTAAGGGTCTTGAAGAATGGCAAGCACTTGTCTGTGGCCCTAGACACGAACCTGTTCAAGGCAGCAACTCTCCCTGTGAGCCTATGAACGTCTTTAATGGACTTGGGGGTCTTCATTTCAACAAGGGCCTTTATCTTTTCAGGATTGGCCTCGATGCCTCTTTGATTGACAATGAACCCCAAGAACTTCCCTGCTCCGACCCCGAAGACACACTTGGCCGGATTAAGCTTCATCTTGTATTTGTCCATCGTATTAAAGGTCCTCTCCAGGTCTGCCATTGTAACCCTCTTGTGTGCCTCCCTTTCTTCAGCAGAGTTGTAGTAACACTCTCTCGCTGTCGTCTGGTCTCCCTGAACTTCCCCCACCCCGTAAGGGGTTGGAAATTTGATCATCTGATGGACCGTAGACGGCACGGCTTCAAACCCCTTGAGGGCCACACGCCCCAGTATGATGTTGTAGGCCGAAAACACCTACTCATCCATCACAAAGAAACTGACCTTTTTGGTGAGCCATCTCGGCCACTCGTCCCCCATCCTCACATCGGCCTCATATACCCCAAGGGGGTGAACCTTTTCCCCACTGAACCCAATCAATGGATGATGGTAGGGGATGAGTCTAGCACGGCTGAGCCCCAAGGCTTTGAAGCATGGCCAAAACATCACATCTGCAGAACTACCCCCGTCTACCAAGATCCTCGGCACCTCGCATCCATGCACCCTGGTAGTGATGACGAGAGGTTCATCATGTGGGGCTAAGAGGCCTTTAAAGTCCATTCTTGAAAACCCCACTATCAGTGTGTCCATATCAACCTTCTTCCTCTTTTCTGACTTGACCTCCAGGGAGGTTGCGTGTACCATCTTCGCCACTGCCTTGGCCTCAGCCACATGGGCCTTCCTGTCGGCGACCTCAGACCCTCCTCCTGCGAGACCCCCGGAGATTATTCCCACTCCGAGCGAGATCATATTAAGCCTCTTGACAGGGCCATGGTCGTCTCTCGGCGGGAGGTCAGGGTCGTCCTCATCATCAGAAGGTTCGTCCCCTCTTTTTTGAGGACCTTCTCTACATGCATCGCCTCGCTTCTTTCTGGGGTCGTCCCCTCGGCCCCTCTTGAAGGCACCTTTGTTGACGTACTTTCTGAGCTTCCCTTCCTTCAGCATCTTCTCAATCTCTTCTTTCAGAGCAAAGCATTTGTCCGTTACGTGGCCGTGGTTTTGGTGAAATTCACACCACAGGTTCTTATTCCTCTTGCCGGGGGCTGCCCTCAGCTTCTCAGGCCACTTTGGGGACCGGTCACTCTTAATCTCATTTAGAATCTGTTCACAGCTGACCGTCAGAGGGGTGTACCCAGCGAACTTGTCATCCATGGACCTCTTCTTCCCCTCTTTGTTCTTCTTAGGGTATTTACTCCCAATAGCACCTCCTCTTTCGTCTTCATATTTTACAGCCATCGCCTCTTCGGCGTTCATCACCTTTCCTGCTGTTGGCAACAGTTCAACCATCGTCCTCGGAGGGCCCTCAGCAAGCTTCCATAACAGCTTCCCCTTTTGGAGTCCTCCAATCAGGGCTGTCATAGCTATGCTCTCCTCATAGTCTTCCACCTCCAGCTTCTCCTTATTGAATCTGGCTATATAGTCCCTCAGACTCTCACTCTTCCCCTTCTTAACATAGAGCAGGTGGGTGGTCTTCTTCTATGGCCTCACCCCAAAGCAGAAGTTATGGATGAACAGGTCTGCCAACTGCTTGAAGTTTTTAATGGAATTGTTTGGAAGAGACGTGTACCAGACATGCGCAGCCCCTGTCAAGGTACCAGAGAAGGCACGACACCTCATCTCATCTGAGATAGAGTATATGTATACTGCTGACTGATACATCTCCACATGGTGGACGGGGTTGGTGCTCCCGTCATACCTTGGGGTGACCACGGGTGTCTTGAATTTTGACGGCGTGGGGAAGTTGACTATCTTTGCCACAAAGGGTGAGCCTATGGTGTACCCCCTCTGAAGAGGGTCTCGGCTCTTCAGTATATCACCGATCTTATCCTCTAACCGCTGGATTGAGTCATTCCAGGGCCTCACAGGGTCGGCCTGGCCGATGTTATCCCCTACTGCCTCTCCGAGGTGGACGGAGAGTTCTGCTGCAGCAGGCCTGTGTCGGCTGTTCACTTCCCTTTGGCCGTCATCTCGACCTCGGGATCGGCCATCTGCTGCATCCCTCCTGGTTCTCGCAGCACTTCTTGGCCTAGACAACTGTTCCCGCAGGTCATTTACTGGGCCTAGCCTCTCAAAGGCCGACCCCCTGCTCAAGCGATCAAAAGCAGAGCCCCTCGGGAGATCATGAGGGTTTGGTCTCCCGCACTTTCCTCTACTGTCCTGGAGAGGTCGTACAGTATTTTTGGAGACCTCATAGGGTTCCCAACACTCTATAGGGGCCTCCTCTCCCTCCAGATCGTCATACATGTCCTCGGGGAAAGGGTTTCCTTGCCTCCCCAGGCACAGACGCCGGGGGTCAGCAACATCCCTACGCCGCTGAGGGGGTGGCAGGTCTTTGCGTGGTGCCTGGGGTGGTCCCCTGGCCTCATGTTGTCCTGGAGCTGCTACCGGAGTAATCATCTCAGGTGAAACCCCTGGTGCTCTTAGTATGTTCTGGCTTAGAGCTGTGAACTGCTCTTGCATCATCCGCTGGCTTGCTGCCAGAGACTTTAGGGCTGCCGCCACATCAGCCATCTCAGACTGAGGCGGCGGCTGACTGGAACTGGGTCTTCCCCCCTCATCCGGCGGGGGAAGTGGTGGTGGTGGCATCTCAGGTGCCATGTGCTTGAGCTATGAAAAGTTGAACTGAAGAAAATACTGGTCAGCTTGGGAACCTTAGTGGGTCTCTTTCAATGGTGAAACACCTCCTCTCAGGGGGAGTGTTGGTTCACCACCAGAGTGCCCAGTGAGGTCAAGCTGTACAAAGGAAGAGATGTCTTCTCGTTCCCACAGACGGCGCCAAACTGATGATGCTAAGATTTAGCACCACCGGATAAGTGATAGTAAGCTCAAACAGTAGCAGCCATGACAGCCATAGAGATGTATGAGTGTATAAGTGTGTAGAAGGGGGTGAGTATAAGAGGAAATAAGACAATGATGTATAGTGGTTCAGACAGTTTGGCCTACATCCACTGTGAGTGTGTGATCCACTAAGTATGGGCACTAATGGCCTTGGATACAATGCACATAACCCTCTCTCTCTCTACTGTGTGTACAAGCAGAGTTTTAGCTAGGGCTACAGTTAATTGATCGATCCCCTGTCGGGTTGTAGGTGACAAGTATATATAGGTCTTGGGGGGTGTAGTGTACCCCCCAAGTATGCATGGTGCATGTGAATGATGATCTAGCCAATCCCCTGTTGACACCTGTAGATGCCAAATGATGACATAATATTCCCTCACGCGAGGGTGTGATTTGGTTATAACGGTCTTCCACATGCCATGTGAGCCTCACGCGCACTGTTCCACGCGTCTCCCAAACCACGCGCTGTCATGATGTCACCCTCGGCCTATGAGTGTCGGACCCTCGTAGGGTCGTCTGGAGCCTGGTGAAGGGTCGGCCCCTCGTTGGGTCATCTGGAACCTGGTGAAGGGTCGGCCCCTCGTAGGGTCGTCTGGATCCTGGTGAAGGGTCGGCCCCTCTGAGGGGTCGTATGGAGCCTGTTGGAGGGGTCGGCCCCTCGTAGGGTCGTCTGTTTGGAGGTTATCATCAGCCAGGCCGAGGATATAAACGGGTATATCAATCCTCATTTCATAAGTCTACTGTCAAAGTACCTACATTGGCCAAAGTCACAAACGTGCCTCCCACCTCACGAGTTATGGTGCCCAAAATCTTGTCACTTTTTCTTAAAAAAGTTCTGCATTCATCCGGTCCAAAAATCCCATTTTCTACCTCCTGACCATCCTCTAGGACTGCCGAATAGTCATCATGAATAACTCCACTAATTTTATCACCAAGCATATCTTTAACACCGGTCCCCTCATTGCCTGGAGGCAAGGTGCTCTTGTGTAAAAAACACGTATCCTTGCCTGAGATAACTTTTGAAAAATAGCAATGCTAGACGTACCCATTCCTCCTTCCCCAATCCATACCGAATGTAAAAGCTCCTTTTTTATTTGTTTTTTTTAATTGAAAAAATGTTTTGTTTTATAAAAATTTGTATTTTCTATATAAAATCAGTGTTTTATATACATAAAAAAAAGAAACATGAACATGACTAAATTAAAATAATCTAAATCCTGACAATTTTGTGGAAAACATTATTTTATTATAAAAAATATGTTTTTTAAAAATAATACTCTTTTAAAAAATAAAAGTTAGTTTAATATAAATAAAAGGAAACTTTTTTTTTCTAATTTTAAACAGTTTTAAGAAATACGAAATTGTTTTAAATGATGTAAAATTAAAAAAAATGTTTGAAAATAAGGAGTGCCGCTGGCGTGGACCTAAAAAAATAAGAGAATATTAGGTAAATGGGTGTTTGAGGGACTAAATGAATTAAAAAATGAAGTTTAAAAATAAGGGTGCCGCTGGCGCGGACCTATAAATATAAGAGAATATTGGGTAAATGAGTGTTTGAGGGACTAAATGAGTTAAAAAATTAAGTTTCAAAATAAGGGGTGTCGCTCGCGTGGACCAATAAAAATACGAGAATATTGGGTAAATTGGTGTTTTGGGGAGTAAATGAGTTAAAAAATTAAGTTTAAAAATAAAGGGTGTCGCTGGCGCGGACCTATAAAGATAAGAGAATATTGGGTAAATGGATGTTTAAGGGACTAAATGAGTTTAACAAATTAAGTTTAAAAATAAGAAGTGCCGCTGGCGCGGACCTTTAAAAATAAGAGAATATTGGATAAATGGGTATTTGAGGGACTACATGAGTTAAAAATAATTAAGAAAAAACATAATTAGTTTTAGTTTAGTATAAAAAACATAATTAGTTTAAGGTAAAATTTATTTAACTTTAATATAAATCATAACTCTAGTTATTTATCAATCTAAAATAAATTTTAAAAAAATTAAAAGAATATTTTTTAGTTTTAATTTAAAATAAATTATAACTCTAAAGATATAATGCATTATTTTTGAAAATAAATGAAGGGTCAAGATTATTTTGGCATCTAATGAGATAGATGATCAAGGGTTGAAATTATTGGATAAGGAATCATTATTCTTTGAAAAGTAAGGTCGATTGTTTTCTCCGTCCTCAATTTTCTGCCTCTAAAAATAAGCTCTCTTCTGGCATGGCCATGCACGGCTCTCAGCCGTCAAACTTACTTACTGTTATGGAAAATAATAAGTTAGGAACACCACTCCCTCCATCCTCGCATGATAACTCAAAAGAGGAGGAGGATCCGCTTCTAAGGAGCAAGAAGAAACATAAGGATAACCATGACACCCACACTGGTATGGATATTGAAAACTATGATATTGTCAACATCACCCATAGTCCCATCGTCGAGGTTGGTATCTCTAGCATGGAGAAACAACCAGTTGACAAATATTGCATGCTCTGTAACGAACCTACAAATAGGAACGTGATGAACTTTGACTTTGAAAAATCAGGTGGCGAGAAGAATCAACCTTAAAAGGGGTTATCATATAGAGATGTTGTGGGCAATAAAATAAATCCGGACATCTACTTCGATGATGAGAACTAAGCATGGTCAGATGAGGAAATGGACGCTACTTTAACAGGTTCTGAACAAAAAACTGTGGACCTAAACAATAGTCCAACTGAGAAAGATGAAGACCCTCTATGCCCAGTCATATCCATAACTGCTAAGAATGTTGAGAAGCTAAGTAAAAATGGAATGATAGTGTTATAGATAGTTTTCTTGGAAAACAAATTGGATTTGAAGCGTTATGTGCTAGGGTTCCATCGCTTAGGAATCTTTGACCTAGCTGGCTATGTGGATAGAGTGGTGACAACAAAAAAAAGGTATAACTGTTATTAATACAAAGAAAAATAAGGTGGCAGTTGGTAACATTATGTACCAAAATAGTAGCAAATCTAATTCAGCTGTCGCCACTTCTGAGTTAGTGTTTCACCTGTCTGATACCAATGCGTTAAATTGTACAACTGGTAACAATAGGGAAGAACATAGGTTTGACAGCGTACTGGCAAGAGAACAAAACTCACTGTCAAACTCGCTTATATACGAAAGATGTGAAATCGACCATAAACACTCATCTGGAAACCTTATATCTACTAATAATTATTCTAAAAAAGTGCACTCACTATTACCGATCCCCAAGGCGCATACTAGTAACAATGGAACTACCATTTCCACTAGCTATGTTAGGATACGTGCAGATCCGAAACCAAACTTTGGACAAGTGGAAAACCCTAGTCAACATGGAGGGGATAGTGGAAGAAGTTTTCATTCTCCAAGCCAACTGGAAAATCTCGAAGACAAAGTTGATCATCAACTTGCTGGAACCATTATGGGGGAAGGAGAAAGAAACTATAGGAATATGGATGGAGATGAGCACCGACATGGGATACCATCTCAAGGTTGTTGAACACTATAAGCGGCCTTTGGAAGAATTTGAGCTTCTTATCCAACACAGTCCATCAATGGTTGCAATTATTTGGAACGGTAGAGGGGCCGAGAAACCCCTATCAAAACCCACCTTAAATGAGATGAAGAATATTTATAACCTCGATATTATCGTCATCTTGGAAACTCACATTCCAATAGCTAATTTAGTGGAGTTCTTCGATAATCTTGGCTTTTCTAGCAAAGCGGTGTCCGATCCTATTGGCAAGTCTGGAGGGATTTGGGTGACTTGGAACCTTAATTCCATATCTTTGGATATGCCCTTTATTTCTAAACAAGCAATCCACCTGATGGTCACCAAAGATAATTATCATTAGTGGCTCTTCTCTGCTATTTATGCGGGCCCAATTTCTAAATAAGGGGTGCCACTGGCGTGGACCTAAAAAAATAAGAGAATATTGGAAAATGGGTGTTTGAGGGACTAAATGAATTAAAAATGAAGTTTAAAAATAAGGGTGTCGCTGGCGCGGACCTATAAATATAAGAGAATATTGGATAAATGGGTGTTTGAGGGACTAAATGAGTTAAAAAATTAAGTTTCAAAATAAGGGGTGTCGCTCGCGTGGACCAATAAAAATACGAGAATATTGGGTAAATTGGTGTTTTGGGGAGTAAATGAGTTAAAAAATTAAGTTTAAAAATAAAGGGTACCGCTGGCGCGGACCTATAAAGATAAGAGAATATTGGGTAAATGGGTGTTTGAGGGACTAAATGAGTTTAAAAAATTAAGTTTAAAAATAAGAAGTGCCGCTGGCGCGGAGCTTTAAAAATAAGAGAATATTGGATAAATGGGTGTTTGAGGGACTACATGATTTAAAAATAATTAAGAAAAAACATAATTAGTTTTAGTTTAATATAAAAAACATAATTAGTTTAAGGTAAAATTTATTTAACTTTAATATAAATCATAACTCTAGTTATTTATCAATCTAAAATAAATTTTACAAAAATTAAAAGAATATTTGTAGTTTTAGTTTAAAATAAATTATAACTCTAACGATATAATGCATTATTTTTGAAAATAAATGAAGGGTCAAAATCATTTTAACATATATTGAGATCAAGGGTTGAGATTATTGGATAAGGAATCGATAGCTCCCCACTTGGGAGTCTATCATTATTCTTTGAAAAGTAAGGTCGATTGTTTTCTCCGTCCTCAATTTTCTCTCTCTAAAAATAAGCTCTCTTCTGGCATGGCCATGCACGGCTCTCAGCCGTCAAACTTACTTACTGTTATGGAAAATAATAAGTTAGGAACACCACTCCCTCCATCCTCGCATGATAACTCAAAAGAGGAGGAGGATCCGCTTCTAAGGAGCAAGAAGAAACATAAGGATAACCATGACACCCACACTGATATGGATATTGAAAACTATGATATTGGCAACATCACCCATAGTCCCATCGTTGAGGTTGGTATCTCTAGCATGGAGAAACAACCAGTTGACAAATATTGCATGCTCTGTAACGAACCTACAAATAGGAATGTGATGAACGTTGACTTAGAAAAATCAGGGGCGAGAAGAATCAACCTTAAAAGGGGTTATCATATAGAGATGTTGTGGGCACTAAAATAAATCCGGACATCTACTTCGATGGTGAGAACTAATCATGGTCAGATGAGGAAATGGACGCTACTTTAACAGGTTCTGAACAAAAAACTGTGGACCTAAACAATAGTCCAACTGAGAAAGATGAAGACCCTCTATGCCCAGTCATATCCATACCTGCTAAGAATGTTGAGAAGCTAAGTAAAAATGGAATGATAGTGTTATAGATTGTTTTCTTGGAAAACAAATTGGATTTGAAGCGTTATGTGCTAGGGTTCCATCGCTTAGGAATCTTTGACCTAGCTGGCTATGTGGATAGAGTGGTGACAACAAAAAAAAGGTACAACTGTTATTAATACAAAGAAAAATAAGGTGGCAGTTGGTAACATTATGTACCAAAATCGTAGCAAATCTAATTCTGCTGTCGCCACTTCTGAGTTAGTGTTTCACCTGTCTAATACCAATGAGTTAAATTGTACAACTGGTAACAATAGGGAAGAACATAGGTTTGACAGCGTACTGGCAAGAGAACAAAACACACTGTCAAACTCGCTTATATACGAAAGATGTGAAATCGACCATAAACACTCATCTGGAAACCTTATATCTACTAATAATTATTCTAAAAAAGTGCACTCACTATTACCGATCCCCAAGGCGCATACTAGTAACAATGGAACTACCATTTCCATTAGCTATGTTAGGATACATGCAGATCCGAAACCAAACTTTGGACAAGTGGAAAACCCTAGTCAACATGGAGGGGATAGTGGAAGAAGTTTTCATTCTCCAAGCCAACTGGAAAATCTCGAAGACAAAGTTGATCATCAACATGCTGGAACCATTATGGGGGAAGGAGAAAGAAACTATAGGAATATGGATGGAGATGAGCACCGACATGGGATACCATCTCAAGGTTGTTGAACACTATAAGCGGCCTTTGGAAGAATTTGAGCTTCTTATCCAACACAGTCCATCAATGGTTGCAATTATTTGGAACTGTAGAGGGGCCGAGAAACCCCTATCAAAACCCACCTTAAATGAGATGAAGAATATTTATAACCTCGATATTATCGTCATCTTGGAAACTCACATTCCAATAGCTAATTTAGTGGAGTTCTTCGATAATCTTGGCTTTTCTAGCAAAGCGGTGTCCGATCCTATTGGCAAGTCTGGAGGGATTTGGGTGACTTGGAACCTTAATTCCATATCTTTGGATATGCTCTTTATTTCTAAACAAGCAATCCACCTGATGGTCACCAAAGATAATTATCATTACTGGCTCTTCTCTGCTATTTATGCGGGCCCAATTTCGTGTCTTCGTAAGAAGATTTAGGATAGTCTATACGAAATCTTTGAGAATATCGATATGTCGTGGATGGTGGTTGGGGAATTTAATGGCCATATTCACGAGCCGGAGAAAAAAAGCTTAAACAGATAGAACTCACACGTAAAACGGTCCAAATTCCTATAAAACATCAATAACTGCAAACTTGTTGACTTGGGGTGTATGGGACCTATCTCACTTAGACTAACAGTCGTAAAGGGTTGGTTAATACCCTCATACGGCTAGATTGAGGGCTTGTGAATGTAGAGTGGAGACTAAAGTTTTCGAAAGCAGGAGTTGAAAATGTTCCTCGGACAGCATCTGACCATTGCCCCATCACAATCAGATTTGCAGGTATCCTCCCTAACTCTAGTACTACAAAACCCTTTAGATACCTCGCTAGCTGGTTTGTTAGAAATGCTTTTAATGATCTTGTTAACTCTAATTGGAATAACCATCCCTACCTAAACACTAATATCTGGGTGCGTACGAACAACGTTAAAAGTTGGAACAAAGATGTGTTTGGAAATATTTTTCGAAATAAAAAATGAATTCTTAGACGCCCGAGTGGAATTCAAAAAGCCCAAGAAAGTTTTTATTCTCACAACCTTGATATTCTCGAAAATAATATTTGGGATGAGTTTAACAATGTCCTTTGGGATGAAGAGAGTGGTTGGAAACAAAAGTCTAGAGTCCAATCGCTCAACGAGGGGGACCGTAACATAAAACAATTTCACACCTCAACCATCATAAGACGCGGGAGAAATCGCATTGATAGACTTCTTATTAATGATAGTTGGATTAACCAGTTAGACCTAATTGCCAACCATATCAACAACTATTTTAAAGACCTCTTTAAATCGGAGTTTAATTTTGATATCCAAAGCCAACTTAGGGGCCTCAATAGACTTAGTTTTGTGGAGGATGATAACACATTTTTCACCCTCCCACTTTCCTTAGTGGAAGTTATAAAGGCCATCTTTATTATGCCCACCCTTAAAGCTCTCGAGCCTGATGGGGTTCAACCCTTTCTTTTACCAACATTTTTGGAACACTTTAGCTCACAATCGCTTCTTATTTATCCAAAAATGTTTCCATGAAAAAAGCTTCCTAAAGGAGCGAAATCAAAGTTTCATCACCCTTATCCCCAAAGTTGACAACCCTGAGAATATTACGCAATTTAGACCTACTACCCTCTATAATGTCTCTTATAAAATACTTGCTAAGGTGATTGTTAATAGGCTTAGTCCCATCCTT
The DNA here is from genome assembly GCA_949130495.1 of Sambucus nigra. NCBI lineage: Eukaryota > Viridiplantae > Streptophyta > Magnoliopsida > Dipsacales > Adoxaceae > Sambucus > Sambucus nigra. The sequence goes on along the minus strand of OX422217.1, from coordinate 31,880,769 downwards.
TTTCGTAATATCAACCTTTACCAAGCTAGTTTCCTTCCGGGGAGATGAACCTCAGACAACGTTATTGTCACCCAGGAGATCATTCACTCCCTTATGAAGAAAAAATGTAAGAAAGGGGGGTATATTTTGAAAATTGACCTCAAAAAAGACTATGGTAGAGTCGATTGGGACTTTTTGGAAGGTGTCCTTAAGTGGTTCAAAATTGATAAGGATTTTTGCTCGTTGATCATGAGTGGTGTTACGAGTACGACTACTTCCATCCTTTGGAATGGCAACCCACTCCCCACTTTTGAGCCATCCAAAGGTCTGAGATAGGGTGACCCCCCGTCCCCTTACCTGTATGTCATTTGTATGGAATATCTCTCAGCTATGATTACAGAAAAATTCAATTGTAAGAAATGGAAAGGGTTAAAAGATTCCCCCACTGGGCCTTCCATCACCCACCTTTTTTTTATCGATGATCTGTTCTTGTTTCCTGAAAATTCCCTTCAGTCTTTTGAAACTATGATGGAAACCTTGGAGGAGTTTTTCCATGTGTCTGGTCAAAAGGTCAACTATGATAAATCTAAGGTTTTCGCATCCCCAAATCTCCCCAAAATGGAGGCTTTAGAGATGAGCCGCCTTTTTGGCATGAGCCTTAATAATGACCTTGGGACCTACCTTGGTACAAATCTCATACATGATAGAATCAAGTGCGCTAATTTCAAAGGCATCATTGATAAAGTCCAAAAGTGGATGACGGGATGGAAGTTGAAAACTCTTTCACTTACTGGGAGGATGACCCTTGTCCAGTCAATTACTTCCACTATCCCTCATTATAACTTGCAAACCCTCTTGTTCCCCAAGAAAGTTTGTAATGAAATCGATAGACTTAACCGAATTTTCCTTGGGGGGGGGGGGGGGGGGGATGAGGGTTAGAAGAAAATTCATCTTGTCAATTGGGGATAAAGTTTGTAGCCCCAAAAAATTTAGTGGTCTGGGTCTAAGAAAGTGTGGTACTAACAAACTTGCTTCGGTTAAAAAACTTGGGTGGAAAATCGCTGATAGTGATAAATCTCTTTGGGAGGAAGTGTTAAGAAAAAAGTATAAAATTGGCCCAAACCCAAGACTCTGGAAGAAAAAAACCCAAACTTCCCACACTTGGTGGGGTATCTTAAAATGTAGGGAAATCCTCATGGGTAAAATTAAGTGGAACAAGGGAAATGTTAGAAACATTGACATCTTCAAGGATTGGTGGATTGGGGGCAAGAACCTCAACCCCTCGGACCACCCGATCCCACTGGAGGATGCTAATGTGGATGCCCTCATAAATCCTAACGGGGAGTGGGATAGTGCGCGCATTAATGGTATTTTTAACGACCACACTATTAATGATATATTGAACACACCACTCCCTAGGAAGGGTCTACGCTCTGATAGACCCTCTCAGACTCCTAGTACAAATGGAAAATTCTACATTAATTCTTGCTACCGCTCCTTGATCCACAATGAGGATCATCATTGGGATGTGCGGAAAAATATTTGAAAACTTGACATCCCCCTTAAAATCACTACCTTCCTATGGGTTACTTTACATGGAAAGCTTATGACTAATGAACACCATATGAGAAGGGGTTTTAATACTAATGGTGATTTCCCACGATGTGGGTCGATTGAGGATGTTATCCACCTGTTCAAAGACTGCTTCTTTGCTAGAAAGGTTTGGGAGGCGCTTGAATTTTACAAATATGATGATGACAACAAAACAGGTAATTTGTCGTCGTGGATCTCAAATAATGTTTGGGGACAACACGAGCATAAAAGGTATAAATGTTTCAATATTACTCTATGGAATATCTGGAAGGCAAGAAATAATTATCTTTTTAATAATGTAAATGACTCCCCCTTTACGATTGCTCATCTCACAAATTTTTTTCTCAAAATTTTGTTTGAAGATCAGTCTAGCAAGGGAGCAAGCGTAAGGGGGGATATCTCATTCACTACTTGTGATTCGGTTGTTATTGATACAAATAATTACATCATCCGCACTGACGGTGGATTTGATCATCTTACGAGTCTGGGATCGTTTGGTGGTATAGTGAGGAGTGACGGGGGAGACTGGATCATTGGCTTTATGGGAAAGTTGCAGGGTACCGCTATCCCACTCCGAGCTGAACTTGAAGGGATATTCCATGGCCAAAACATTGCGTTGTGTCAAGAGTGATTTCTTGGATGCCATCAACCTCATAAAATTGGAGAACTTTGACAACCACCCCTTGGCTAACACTATTGAAGAATATAAAGACCTAATTAGAAGCCTAAAGGCGAATCTGGTCCATGTCCCAAGAGTAGGCAATGTCGAAGAAGACTGTATGGTGCGACTGGAGAGGGAGATTGACGACACCTACGTAGAGTATGATGTGGCCCCAGATGAGCTCTTAAATGGTCTTGATAGGGAGCTGGGCGAGGAGGATTTCTCCTTCATCTAGGACGGCTTCGTTTGTTTCTCTTTGTCTCTTGTGTCTTTTTCTTTCCTGTTGTCATAAAAAAAAATCTTTGAAAAAACAGCACTGTCATACCAACCACACTCACAAGTCACAACATTACTGGTACCTGGCAACATTTTTCCACGGACAAAGACCCACTATTACCAAACCCATGTAAAACTAAGTCAGACACCTGCAATTCCTTCTCAAAAGAAACCTTTCTTTGCTTCCCACATTTAATGCTCCTCACCTCTCTACACGACCCTAGTACGTCATTTCCCATAGCTTTTCAACCAGCAATGAGTTTAAAAATCAAATTTCAAAAGAGGGTTACACGTGATTTGTTAACTACTGAGATAGGTTAAAATACATATAAAATTAATCATTTTTACTATTTCAAAGAGCTCAAGTTTATTTATTAGCTTAAAACATGAATTAACATAATATTTAAACGCTATTACTTATAATATTAAAAATCCAAACACAAACCTTTCACCTACATTGATATTTAACCAATTAGAAAGTACGTTGGAAAATTTAAACTCTTACACCATCTCCAAAGTATTAGAGCATTATCTAAAATGCTCCAATGCTATTTTAATCATTGAAAAAGATGAGTTTCTCCAAAGATTTGTGTATAATATACCTTCCCTCATCACTACTTTTATCGCTCCTCTCTCCCTCACTGCAGTCAAATGGTGTGACAAACGTAAGCATAATTTTTAAAATTTTATTTAATTTTATTGATATAATATAATGTTTAATTACACGTTTAAAAAGGATTGAGATTATAGTTTGTTTTTGTAGAATATGTGTAAAAACATTAAAAAAACAATATGTAAATTGAAGATATTATAGTTGATTAAAAGGAGGGTCGGTCGACTATGTTGTAATATCTATATTTGGCTCGACGTTTGAACTGCCTCACATGACCCCTTATTATAGTTTATCTACCGTATAAAAAAATATTTGGTTCTCTTAAAGAAACGAAATTATTTACATTTTACTTATGAATTTACTCTCTCAAATAAAAATTATTTGTTTGCTTCTGAATATTTTGGGGAGAGACAATATCTTAAAATTGAGAGGTGTTTTGTTTTTGTGTGTAAAACATTATGGATTTGGTGAGAAATTTCTCCATTAGAACATCCCTAATGGTTAAGCCAAATTTGCAAACATTTATAGTTTAATGGACCTAAAAATAAGAAGTTGCCACAATGGTAAACCTTCAATTTACCATAAATTTGGTTGAAACAACAGCGTACAGAGGTCATGAAGTGGGGAACTACTTCATGTGGTGCATGAGATCATAATACGGCGTTCTACGTCATGTATTGCGTGAAAACTCCTTTAAATTGACCTCCGACTCCAACTGTTTCCATTAAACTTATCTACCTCAACCTCTACCAATTAATATTTACCAACCCTATTCAATATTTGAATCTTACAAATATCACCACCTATTTTAAGAAAATTCACCCACAAATATTATACATTGTTGAAGTATATATTGAAGCAAGAAGTTTTTTTGCCCGAGTTTTCTTCATTTAGAATATTTCTTATTTTTATTTTTACTAAGTAAATTGAAGTGTGTTTTGTATGTTGTGTGGTTTACAATTTCTTGTTACAATAATTTTTATTTTTTATTTTTCATATAACAATTTGAGATTTTTTATGTTTATCGTGTGATTTACAATGTATATATAAATCTTTTTGGTTAAAGACATTGATTTACATTTTTAAATAAAAGGCTAGAATTCTCATAAATTAGATTATTTTTGTGTTGTGTGACAAAACTTATGTTACATTACTTAGATGCAAATGGATGGAGAATTATATGTGTTTCATATTTTTGTAGCGATAAATTTTTTGAAGGGATGTATAGAATTGCGAAAGCCATCTATCAGGTAGTTAGCAGTAAGGGGTTAATAAGTTAATCGAAAAATATAATAGGCTCATCATCTCGAAGTGGTATGAAAAATAATATGCCAGTTGTTTTCAATGATTATCGCAGAGCTATTCATGATAAGTGAAATTTGTTAACTAACGAAGATGAGAGTAATTTTGGGACATATAAACTAGAAATGTCAGGTGGTTGGGGCCTCCCACGGATTTGTTTTGAAACTTTAACGACAAACTATAGCCAATCAATGGATTGAGAGTTCAATTTAGAGTGTGTTATTCGACCAAAATATTCCAAAGTGCGATAGGGTCACTGTACAAGCCTTTATAGTGCCTCAGTTGGACACAACCAACACATTTCACCTCCTCGCAAGTGAACTCGATTTCACGCTATATGATTTTAATATGTCAACTGATAATATTTTGTATCGTTAAATGTTTTCATCAAAATTAGTGCGGTATAACTTATATAACTATGGTATAAACTTTATTTACGTATCTCAGTTAGTGTAGGATTGAGAGTACATATGGACGACCCTAAGTACATATGACTTCCATGAAGTTTGTTGAGACACTATTAACATATTTCCCTAGGTAGGACAACTTCGGCCACGGTGGTTAAATTTTGTGTGCCGAATTGAATGAATTAAAATGAAATATCGGTTGATGATGTTGTCCTAGCTATGATTTTTTTATCGCGTTAGGAAAGTATCTGTAACAACCCAGACTTTAGGGTGACTATTTTATATTATTTTGCCTGATGGACTAATTTTATAAAATATTATTCTAAGTGATTTAAGAGATACTATTTACCATGTTTTGCCTATTTACTATTATGAGAAGGTAAATAGCATTTTGTTGTATTATATTGCGTCGTTGAACTTTAAGCGACGGTTATGACTTATATTTGAAATTGAGCATAATTAACGATTTAAAATGACATTGGCAAATAAAATATTATACGATACTCCGGATGCCATTTTAGAGGGTCAAAATAAGTGCCAAGTTGTATTTTTGAGTTTCGGGCATTTTTGACATGTTATGACTCAATCATTTTAATGGTGATTTATGTTTAAGGCCCGTTTAAGTCTTCCAAACCCTTTTATTTTCCCATTCTCACGTCTTACACTTAGAGAGAGAGAGTTGGGAGAAAATGGAGAAAAGAGAGAGAAATTGAAGATTGGAGCTGGAAATCATTGCTACCGGAGGAGAATCCGAGAATACAAACTTGAGGCAAGTTTCTTACTTGCTAGATTATGATTTAATGTGGATAAATTACATGTATAGTTAGGTTTTTGAGGTTTAAACCATTTATGGGTTTTGGGGATTTTTTGAGGTTTAAACCCTTAATCTTGTAATTTCATTTGATTTGAGGAGAATATGTGAGTTAGTAATTGTGTAGGATTGATTTGGTTAAATTATAAGGGGTTTCATGTTGTAGAAAATTGAATATTAGGGTTTTAGGGATTTGAGGGTTCATACAACCCGTAGCCCATTTCTGGGAAAATCGACTTGGGCGAATCGATTCGCCCTTAGCGAATCGATTCGGTAATGGTTAAAGTTACAGGTCTGTGTTGGGAGAATCGATTCGGTCTATCCGAATCGGTTTGGGGTTATGAAGAATGGTTGGGTCCTCTTGACCGAATCAATTCGTCCTATCCGAATCGATTCGCTGTAAAGACCGAATCATTCATCCAGGGCTAATCGATTCGAAATTCCTACATTTTTAGGAAATTTTTCCAATTGAGTTTTTAGCCCTTTTATTTTAGGTTCAAGGCTTAGGAACCTTCCTTTGGTAAGTAATAAATGGTCTTAGAGATTTTTATTAGGGAGGTTAATACCCTAGGTTAGCATGGGGTTATTTGGGCTTATCCTAAGGGTTAGTCCATAGGGGTTAATATCTCGTTTCATATAGGACGTTAACCTAGAATCTATCAAAAATAGAATGATAATGTTTGGGACTTTTGGGAGACTAATATTGTGGGAGATTACCTTTGATGAACTATGATATTATTTTGAACCCTTGGAGACTTGTGTGAGGACAATGGCACTTCGGGTCATAGGTCATTAATAAAATATGACTTTAAGAATAAGAAATGCATATTCTAAAATTTGGTACTTAATGGTTAAGTATAAATGGTTTTGAGAATGTAACAAGTGAATGTTTTCAAAAATGGAAAAATGATTTTTGTAAATGATAATTTTCATATACACACCTCTCCAAATCACTATCATAAGGGAAGTTACGCGCATGAGGTGAAGTCCCCTGGCTATTGAATGCAGGGTGAATATAGTCCTCGGACATATGACCGGTTATTATATTATGTGATTATTTTTCCGATGTGGGGTAATTCCGGGTGTGGTTATGACTCACTCACAGTTATATGGCCGCTTCACGACGTCTCGCGTTATAGGATGACCAGGTTGTCTTGTTCGATAGGCCCTGGAAGATGATAGCCATTTAGGGGTGCGTCTAGTGGAGAAACTCGGAAGGACGGTCTTAGAATCGTTATATGATATGAAATATAACTATTCATAAGAATGTGGGACATTATTGATGTTAAAGCATTTTATGATAATAAATTTTCTTTAAATACATTTCCTGGATGTAAGAAGGTATATGGAAAGTTATGAGATGAAATTGAAATGGCAAAATATTTTGTGAGATGAATTGATATTCACATATTTTCCTAAAGAGAAAAAGGAACTATTCATGTAGAATTGTGAATAGTTGGAATTATGTCTCCTTGAGTAATGTAGATGAGTTCTCCCATGCTTATATGAATATTTAGCATTATCACAGTTATTGGCTAGGTTGTGCTTTTGGATTGAGAGGTGAGAAATTTTATGATTTAATTGCGAGCGAAAGTTAAGTTCATGATTATGATTAGATATTCATAACTGTCATGCATTTTATTCACATGGTGATCAAATCAAATGGGGCCCTGACCCTTCTATATCTCTTTGTTTTGCATGAATTCATTGTTCTTCCAGGTGCTCCTCCGCAAGGATGCCCGTATTGACCTTTCCATTCCAGTTGTCCTGGAGCTATAGCATTTTGCGGATGTTATAGGATATTCATTATAGACGCTTCTATCCATTGTACTCTAGCTATGTTCAGTGTATTTATTCGGGTGTGTTGCCCATGCTTTGTACTCATTTATTATGATGTGATATTTAATTGTAATACTCGGTGTAACCTATTTGTATTAGTCTGTTAACCGACAGCTTATTCGGTTATTACTTTATGCATTTTGTTATTATATTACTCGTTGATTTTTGGTACCCACCTTCTTTGCAAATTGGATTGTCTAAATGCTTTTCTTTTATTTTACAAATTTAATTTGGCAGTCCGTTTTCTAAAATAATTAGTGGCTATATCGTACTATAATTTTAACGACAGTGATGCTAAGAATGGACCATCTATGACTCCTATGATTATTAGAGTATCGGGATGGCCACCTCTTATTTTAGTAGGCGGATTGTCACTGATGGTATAAGAGCATCAGGTCCTAGTGTCCTTAGGAATATGTGTGGACGTACTAAACTTTAAACGTTACCTTTGATTTGATATATAGACTTAGGATTAGGATTGTTTCTTCCTCTTGTGAGATTTCGTTCTCCTGCTGTAATGTAAGGTTTTAGGAAATTTTTTACGTTCTCGTTCGAGATTCGTAGGTTGAATGTTGAAGGGCATCAGGGAAGGCCGTTATGAAGGCGTCATGAGACGGGATTTCCAAGAACTGTAAGTTGTAGTCGGGGACGAGGGCCGCTTTGGGGGTTGCTCCCTTCATAGATGTAACTCCCCGCCCACTCGGGGAGAGCGAGCGATGCGCTACTGTCGATAAAACTAATTAAATCCACAATTAGCACGGTATAGAGCATCTAAAACCAATCCCACAATATAAATAAGAGAAACAACTAATCTCAAATCTCTTCAATTAGAACAACAAGTCTCTCGAATTAAAACAACTATCTATCTCAATACTAAAATGAATCTCCAATGCTCTGTACATCAAAATAAATAAATACAAGTCTTCTCTATTGTATTAAAAATCTTCCCAAAAGAATCCTCGCTAAAAATCAATCTCTATAGCGCCCAAAAATCCGCACTAACCCGCCACTTAAAGAAAAGATGGGTAAGTACACAATACGAGAGGAAAGATGCTCAATAAATATGTTAGCGATGAATAAAACGTCACAATACGAATACGAATATTCAAATCAAATGCGAATCATAAGCAATTATATCACTATAATTTCTCAACAAAACATTAATCGGGTCACCAAGCCTCACCACCGTACCACGCCTATGCATTTTTAGCATATCCGAAAAAAGAAATATTAGCGGGTGCCCAACCTCCGTGCCATATTAAAATCTTCATGACAACATTCTCAACACAATAATAATACCACATGAATCATAATTAGATTCCAACAAAAATTTCCAGACTCCAATGAATTTAGCAATTCAAATATGAGTCAATAATCCCAAGAACAAAACGAGAATAATACTCGCGAGATTAAGGAGCATATTGTGTAAAACCCCATACCTCAAACCACCAAAAGATACCATCAATAATTCTGCCCATAAACGCTTGAAAAGCCACCAAAAATCTGCTCTCAAAGATCACCAAAAACACCTCCAAGAATAACCTCAAAAATGCCCCAAGAACACCTCCAAAAACCTAAGGTTGAATGCATAAATCAAAGGGCCTGTTTGAGTATAAAAGAGAGGAATTAAAAATATGTTTACTGCCAAAAAGTTGTACCAAAAAGGGTCACCCATGACCTTATTTTATAAAGCAAACCAAAAGAGTTGTAAACAAATCAAACTCTAACAACTGCTTGCTGCGTACATTTTCTGCTGGGGTCGATCGATCGACCCCCAGGCGTCGATCGATCGATCGCCCAGGAAAACTGACAGTTCGCCTAAAAAATTCCAATAAGGCAAAATATTATAAAATCAATATAAAATCCGTTTTGACTTCGTTTTCAAAACCGTTTGAAATTCTCGCCTTTAAAAATAATAACCAACAAGTTCGAGCAATAAAAATAATTTTATCTCAATAAATATCACAATAAATATAAACGATAAATATAAACCATAAACTACCCATAAAAATCCCTTTTATAAAGGCACACCAATATGATTTTAAATTCCAAAGTCCCACGATGTTAATTTATTTAAATTAACAAGATTTAATTATAATCTCATTTTATTATGGTGGTCCTCTCGCCTCCACCAAAATACACATCCCCTCGTCAAAACGCCCACTGACACGTTTAAACTGTCGGCCCTCGCTGATTGACAAGGTTCCACACATGGCACGACATAAAATGTCGGTTGTCCCGTTTAAACTGTCAGCCCTCACTGATTATGTCGCCAATATATTTTAATACCCGTCTTATTATCTTAGGTATTAGTTCTGAATTTCTCAATTCACAATTTATAAACACCCCACCCTTTAATCGATGTGAGATCCTCAAAATACCCCTTAGTCCCATACCTAAGGGTCCCCAAGTTATCAATACGTCCTAACCTATGTATAGGAGGATTTTTTGTCATAAATCATATCCTAGTCTCATACCTAGACTAGCGTAACGACGATAAAGTAATAAAAATCATCCTACCCCCAACACAATAAAACCGTGATAAATTTTCCTCACCAGTCCCATTCCTAGAAGGAATTATAAAATATAGGGGCTGCAATAATACCCAACAACCCTCCTCACAATGATATTTAATAATACCAACAAGTCATCCCAACAAGAATAATTAATCAACGTACAAAACTACGCATGATAGTCCAATTCAATTAAATCATTAATTTAATTATCACAACGTCAACAATGCCCAAATAATCTCATTTAATTATTCTAAATTAAATATACCAATTTTTCATCATATATACATCAAAACCCAAATTTTATTATCTCTACATGTATTACATGAGTTATACGCACCCAAAAGTAAATTATTTTAAAGTTAGGGTTTTTCTACATGCAACCTACAAAAATAAACCCCAAAATCACTCATGAATCCTACGTACCCAAAGGTTTATGAATATTATTCAGATTAAAAGATTTTATAAAAATAGCCCCATAATTAGTATCCACTTTTTCTAATTAAGTTACTAATTATTTTTAAGAAAACATGTAATTAAGTGTTTAGGCGACATTTAAAACGCATAATACTAAAGGAAAAGAATAGAGTATTCATGCCTATAAAGATCGTGTTGAAAATCTGATTAGAAATCTAGATTCCTCTTGAAAAATTAGCATAAGAGTGTTCTTGAACGATTTTGATTAAATCCCAATTAAGCCTCCCCAAACTTGTGACAAAAAGCTTGATAATGAAGAAGGTTGATTATGGGTGAGAGGAAAAAATATTTGGAAGTGTTCTCTGGTGAAAAACTGGAGAAAAAGTGATTATGAGAAGTCCCCCTACGGATTAACAAGGTTATATAGTGATTAGGAGTCCTAATCCTAGAGGTTCGATCGATCTACCCCTAGGCATCGATCTATCGATCATACCTAAAATCTGACAGTTCGCAAAAAAAATTATAAGGGACAAAAATTGTAAAATCAATATAAAATCCATTTTAACTCCGATTTTAATTCCGCTTGAAGTTTTATTCTTCTAAAATCATAACCAACATATTTAGACAATAAAAATCATTAAATTCAAAATTTTATTTTTCCCAATTATTCCAATTAATTAATAACCTAAATAAGCCTTTCAAATATGAAGGCACTCATTTTAAACGTTGGAGCAAAAAATTGCTATTTTATTTAACTACGAAAAAGGTCGCATCATGTGTTCAATTTGACAAACCCGTAGTTAATAATCCACCTACTGTTGAGGAAAGCAAAACAATTAGAACTTGGGAGGAAAATGACTTTTTGTGCAAGAACTATATTCTGAATGCTCTAAGTGACGAACTTTATGATTATTATGCCAATTATAAAACTGCGAAAGATGTTTGGGACGCACTTTTTAAAAAATATGACACGGAGGAGGCGGGTGCTAAAAAATATGCCGTCAGCCGTTATTTGAAATTTCAAATGACGGATGACAAATCTGTTGTTGCTCAAACCCATGATTTGCAAATGATTGCCCATGAAATTATTTCCGAGGGCATGGCTTTAGATGAGCAATTTCAGGTGGCTGTGATTATTGATAAATTGCCTCCACTGTTCAAAGAGTTTAAAAATAATTTGAGGCATAAGTCTAAAGAATTCTCACTAGAGTCATTAATTACTAAATTGAGAATTGAGGAGGAATCCCGAAAACAGGACTATAAAGATGAAATTCTTGTTGTGTCTAACAACAAAAATCAGAAAAAGAACCACACTCCAGTTGTTTTAAAGGCAAACGGAAAAAATATGAAAAATCAGAAAAAGAGCCACAACCAGAATTTTAAAAATCAGACTCAGACTCAGAATAAGTATAAGAACCCTGGAAATGGACAGTCTAGCAACTCGGGACAGTTTCTCTGTTTCAAGTGTGGCAAGCCTGGCCATATGGCTCGCAAATGTCGCAATGTGCCACAAGCACAAGCGAATTTGACCGAAGAGGACCTATGTGCTATGATTTCAGAAATCAACATGGTTAGCGGTGCCGAAGGGTGGTGGTTGGATACTGGCGCTTCCCGCCATATCTGTTATGACCGTAGTCTGTTTAAGACTTATTCTGAGACTGCAGATAAGAAGGTGTTGTTGGGTGATTCTCACTCCACTGAGGTTGCTGGTACTGGAAATGTGGAATTGAAGTTCACTTCGGGAAAGACTGTTATCCTCAAAGATGTTCTTCACACTCCCGAGATAAGGAAAAATTTGGTTTCGGGCTATCTTCTCAACAAAGCTGGCTTTACTCAAACTATTGGTGCTGATTTATTTACTTTGACCAAAAATGGAATTTTTGTAGGCAAGGGTTATGCCACTGATGGGATGTTTAAATTGAATGTTGATGCAATGAATAAAATTTCTCCTTCTGCTTATATTGCTTGTTCATTTAATATTTGGCATGCTAGGCTTTGTCATGTTAATAAACGACTTGTTAAAAATATGAGCACTTTAGGATTAATTCCCGAATTATCATTAAATGATTTTAAAAAATGTGAATGGTGTAGTCAAGCAAAAATCACTAAGACACCACATAAATCTATTTTTAGAGAATCTGAACCACTTGATTTAATTCATTCAGATATTTGTGAATTGGATGGTGTCACAACTAGAAATGGCAAACGTTATTTTATAACTTTTATTGATGATTGTTCCGATTATTCATTTGTGTATTGAATGAAAAATAAAAGTGAAGCGTTTGACATGTTTAAAATTTTCCTAAATGAAATTGAAAATCAATTTAATCGGAAAATAAAAAGGTTACGTAGTGATAGAGGCACCGAATATGATTCTGGACTATTTATTGAATTTTATAAAATCCACGGTATTATTCACGAAAAAACTGCCCCTTATTCGCCCGAAATGAACGGTAAAGCCGAAAGAAAAAATAGGACATTAACTGAATTAGTTGTGGCTATTTTATTAAATTCAGGGGCTGCCTCACATTGGTGGGGTGAAATTATTTTGACTGTGTGTCACGTGCTTAATAGAATTCCTAAGACTAAAATGAAAATATCTCCTTATGAAATTTGGAAAAATATTAAGCCCAACGTGTCATACTTTAGAACGTGGGGGTGCTTAGCCTATGTACGTATACCCGACCCTAAAAGGTCTAAATTGGCAAGTAGAGCATATGAGTGCGTTTTTATAGGCTATGCTATTAATAGCAAAGCTTACCGATTTTATGACTTGAAAAATCAAGTAATTATTGAATCAAATGACGCCGATTTTTATGAAGATAAATTTCCTTTTAAATTGAGGAATAGTGGGGGCGAGTCATCCACTAATATTTCTTTAAATAAAAATAAAGAAAATAATGAATCCATTTTAGAAATTCGAAAAAGTAAAAGGGCTCGTGTAGAAAAAGATTTCGGTCCCGACTTTTATGCTTACACCTTAGAGGAGGATCCTAACACTATTCAAGAAGCCTTATCTTCTTTAGATGCCGATTTATGGCAAGAGGCTATTAATGATGAAATGGATTCTTTGGAAACAAATAAAACTTGGCATTTAGTGGACCTTCCTCCTGGATGTAAAACAATTGGGTGTAAATGGATTCTTAAAAAGAAATTAAAACCTGATGGCACTGTTGAAAAATATAAGGCACGTCTTGTTGCTAAAGGTTTTAGACAAAGAGAAAATGTAGACTTTTTTGACACATTTTCACCCGTGACTAGAATAACGTCTATACGTGTACTATTCGCTATAGCTGCCTTAAATGATTTAATTGTACACCAAATGGATGTTAAAACTGCATTTTTAAATGGAGAATTAGAAGAAGAGATTTATATGGATCAACCTGAAGGTTTTATTGTACACGGTCAAGAAAATAAAGTATGTAAATTAGATAAATCTCTTTATGGACTCAAACAGGCACCTAAACAATGGCATGATAAATTTGATAGCTTAGTCATCTCTAATGGGTTTAAAATCAATGAAAGTGACAAATGCATTTATTATAAATATGTTGAGAACATTTGTACTATCATATGTCTTTATGTTGATGACTTGCTTATATTTGGTTCTAATATTCATGCCGTAGAAAATGTTAAATCATTATTATGTGCCAACTTTGATATGAAGGATTTGGGTGAAGCTAGTGTAATATTAGGAATTAATATTACTAGGTCAGAAAAGGGACTTTCTTTGGATCAATCTCATTACATTGAGAAAGTTCTAAAGAAATATAATTACTTTGACTGTAAACCTGCTAGTACTCCATTTGACCCTAGTGTAAAGTTATTTAAGAACACTGGCGACAGTGTAAACCAAAATGCTTATGCAAGCATTATTGGTAGCTTACGTTATGCTACAGATTGCACTAGACCTGACATAGCTTATGCTGTGGGAGTACTATGTAGATTTACTAGTAGGCCTAGTATGGAGCATTGGCATGCTATTGAGAGGGTCATGCGGTACCTTAAAAGGACGATGAACCTCGGATTACACTATAATAAGCATCCCGCTGTCCTTGAAGGATTCAGTGATGCAGATTGGAACACCCTATCTGATGATTCTAAGGCTACTAGTGGATATATATTTAGCATCGCTGGTGATGCAGTTTCTTGGAAATCTAAGAAACAAACTATTTTGGCTCAATCCACTATGGAGTCTGAGATGATAGCACTAGCTGCTGCTAGTGAAGAGGCAGGTTGGTTAAGAAACCTCCTGTCAGATATCCCATTATGGGAAAGACCGATTCCAGCCGTTTTGATTCATTGTGATAGTACCGCGGCTATTGCAAAAGTTGAGAACCGTTATTATAACGGTAAGAAATGACAAATACGTCGTAAGCACAGTACTGTTAGAGAATTTATCTCTACGGGTGCTGTGAGGGTGGATCATATACGGTCTGAACAGAACTTAGCTGATCCTTTGACGAAAGAACTAGCTAGGGAGAAGGTGTGGAACACCACGAAAGGGATGGGACTAAAGCCCTTGGATAAATGAGTCATTTGTGATGGTAACCCAACATATAGACTGGAGATCCCAAGAAATATGTTCAAAGGGTAATAACAAGTCACAAGTGATATGGGTTGAATCATGCGATTATTAATTAATATAGAACGGGGTTTTACTCCGAGTCCATCCCTATGGAGCATGATATCCTGAAGCGAGTTGAGGATGAGTTATTATAACTCTTAATGAGATCTATAGCTTTATTTTGAGTGGGGTACTTAGCTACAGGAGTATTCTTGATAGACTCACCTATGTGAATGTGGAAGTGTGGCCGCTTCCTATGGATAGTTTGGGCAAATTCCTAAAGCGTTCAGTATACTGGGATAGAAGCACATGGCCGTAACGTGCTAGCTATTTAGACTTACACCCAAGTAGGGTTGTGTGTGGGATGTTGTCAGAAATAGAGTTCAAAACTACGGTTACTCTAGTATATTCTGAATCATCTTTACTACGTATAGGTTCAAGTCGAAAGACACCTTTGCTTAAGCACAATTCTATAGATTAATGCTCGATAAAATGTTTTCAAGTTTTGCAAGTGGGGGATTGTTGGAAACAGCTGGCCTTTATTGGCAGCTGTAAGTTGCAAAACAAAGTTCAAAATTTGGCTTTCTCTCCGTGTCCCACATCGGTGGGATAGTTCAAAAGTGTTGTGTATATTTATAATTTTTTGGGAACAAAGGTTCAGCCCTTTGGGCATTCAAGTTTTTGTGGGTACGTGGGGCAGACCCAATGGGCCAAGTCACACACGCGCGCGCGCGCCGCCGCCGTCCGTCCGGCCCGTGCCCGTGTCCGGGTCCGGGTCCTGGGTCTTGGGCTTGGGCTCATTAAGAATTAATTTTTTGGACAAATAAATTAACGTTTTTGGGCTTTAAAAATTATTTTTTTAACGGTAATTAATTCCGAAAAAACGTGGGCCTTTAACTGATTGAATTGTTCCACCCACGTTTCCAGATTTCTCTCCACGTTTTAGCCCACTAACGGTAATTTCTTTTTGCATAAAAAGAGGTTGTTATAGTAGCATTGTCTTATATTGCTACCGTGACTACTAAGTACAGTAGATATAGTTTTCCCAATACCGCTACCAGTAAAGAGTGGTACTAAGCTTGTAATTTCTAGCGACGCTATATTTAAGTTGAAAAGTCCTTGATAAGGGGCACATGTTGAAGTTAAGTCAGATGGAGGAAGTGTAACCTCGTTCGGTGGAAGTATAAGGCTCGGAAGATTTGGCCTAGAACGGGATATAGAAATGACCAGATGCAAAAAATTGATGAAAATTCTTCACATGTTGGAGTAATGTTGAAATGGCGGGAACGGTGGTCACTATATTTTGGTGGAGCAGGAAGTTTTGCTCGTAGATAAACATGGTAGATGTTTTCAACGACGAGTTTCTATGGGATTTTAGAAATGATGAGAAGGTAGACTCTCAAGTATTCACATGAGTTTTGGTCAGAGGCCGACCGTGAATAAAGAGTTCCACGGTTAAAGAAACCATGCGTCCAAAATAAGGTAGGTATAAGGAAGAAAGAGCCCTTAAGTGGAATGATAGGCTCACGAGTAAGCATTTCCCACACTTATGGATAAGTGGCGCTCATGAAACCCCGTTGGTGGACATCTGTCCAGGGAAGACTCATTGAAATAAGGCAGGGGAGGCTAGTAGCGTGTTCTCTTTTGTTGAGGAAGTTAAGGAAACTACGCAGGTAATCGTCAGGGTAGTTAGAGATGGAAAAAAACGATTATGACGTGGAATGTAGAACCACGTGTTTTGATCTTGTCGATTGGAGAAAAAGGGCAAGAATAGGATGCATAGTCGGGGCATTAATGGAAGTAGTTTGGTTCAGTTAAGACTAGAATACTGAAATTGGGAACCATTAGTAGTGGCCAGGGTGATTGGCAAGAATGTTGGTGGAAATTCCACCTTGTTTGAGGGTGGTCTATTCGGGTGGCGAGATGGAGTAGTATTTTATTAACCCTAGATTCGGGTGTGTAAATTGATCTTGTGGTAGTATCGATGTTGTTATAGAGAGTGTATCTATATGATTTCCATGGTAGGGAGGTTCTATTTTCCTTCATTCGCTTAAGAGAGTGTTGATATTTTAAAAGTATATGTGGTTTTTGCTACTCGTATCATATGTGTTATACGAGTCGAAATATTTTTAGTTTGGTTGGGGCGATAGCAAGAAGATAATTGCGAGGCTATCATGTTTGTAGTTCCAAAATGGAACTAGTTATTCTTTAAGATCTCACCTGGATACACGATTGGGACTTTATAGAGTTTTTTAAGTTATGCAAGAATTTTTCATTTTTTTTAATTTATTTTGCATGTATGATGTTGCCTTATCTCTACGACCAACAAAGTTAAGTAGTAGTGTATTAGAGTGGTTCCTTGTTTGGATTTCGCTTTGCGAGACGCTCCACGCATGAACCTTAATGACGTTAGAAGTGAAGAGATGTTATATTTTTTTTCTCTCTACTGTTAGGATGTTAGGTTTGAGGGTTTAGCCGAGAATCACATGATTGAGTGATTAAAGGGCTAATAAAAAGTTTATGTGCGATATAGAAGCACTGTAAATAATTCTCTCCTCTGATTGATATGAGGGAGACCTAGATAAGAAAGTCGGATTGAGACTTATGGTTATACCTTGATCAGAAGGCCATGTAAGAAGTTGTATGTATATGTATATATGGGGATAAAGTATTTATAACACCTTACAAAAATTAAGCGCCCTATTAGTTAAATTTTCTTTTCGCCGAAATGGGAGGACATTAAAGTAGAACGTATAACTAGGGTTACGAGTTAGAATTTTAACGATCCCGAACATGTGTCTTAGGCCGTTATATCTTGATAACCGACGATGCGAGGTAGTAGTGTAACGAGAGGGTTCCTTATTTGGATTTCTCTTTGCGAGACGTCCCATGCATGAAACCGAGCGAATATCGGAAATTGAGAAAGGTCTTGGGCACTAGGGATGTAATTAGTATAATTCTTATACGACTAGAATAGGAAATATATAGACCCTAGGATTATTAGGACGTAAGGCCCTTGGGGCATGTGACGCTATTTTAGGAAGGCTGTAGGGAGTTAACCACGAGTAGGTTTATGGGTTAACTGTAAGAAGGATTAGGTCCCCAGAAATAAGGAGTATGGAATCTTGAGTAATTCGAGATGCTAGGCCATAGAAGATGAGGCCCCTCTTAGAAAGAGTGTTACGTTAGTAACCTAACTTTTGGGGAGTTAAAGGATGAGCTGACTTTTACTCCTGCACTCGTGTTGTCAACATCGAGAGTGTAATTCTCAATATTAACGAACGAATCTCTATTAGGAATGGAAAGTATTATTGCTGGAACATGGAGCCATTATTTGTGTGTCTCACAATCTTAATCCCCGTGAGAAGCATTATCCCACGCTTGATTTAGAGTTCACAGTGGTAGTATTCGCCTTAAAGAAATAGAGGCACTACCTTCAGGGTAGGAAATTTGGTTTTTTACGAACAACAAGTTGTGGAAATATGTTGTTGGGGTGACAGAGTTGGTGTTTGGAATTCGTAGAAAACTATCAATTGGATATTCGCCTTCACCAAGGGAATGCGAATAAGGTAGCGGATGCGCCAAGAACAAAACCAGTAGGAGTGACTAGCGAAGGCATGGAAAGCCAAATAGAACCATATTAACTAAGAGGATGCTATAACAAGAGCATTCAAGTCCGTGATTGACCATTTCACCTACTAGTGTGAAGAGAGTAGTGGTGGAATGAGGAAGGTTATATCCATGGACATTCTCATTGAATTAGTAGCATCGCAGGGGTCATGATCCTATTTGAGAAAATTGTTGATCGTTTGACCAAATCGCCGCTTTTCGACCAATATGGGCAGACTATTTACGGAGGAGTATACCCAACTCTTTATGGTGAAGTTATGGAGCTGTATGAGGTGCATATCGATATAGTGTTGGATCGAGACTAGACTTTCGTGTCAAAGTTTTGGTAAAGCTTCCAGGAAGTAATAGGAACCAAATTGGAGTTGGGTACGACCTACCACCCGTAAGTGGTCGAATGAATGGAGAAAGTTAACCAAAGGTCGAAAGGCATACCTCAAATGGGTGTGTTTGACTTAAAGAAAGGATGGGGGAGTAGCTTTTATAAATCGAATTTTCATACAATAATTTGGATCATTTTTCTATAAGGATGGCACCGTAGGTGGCCTTGTTAGGTGGGTAATTCGCCTGGGTAATTCGCCTGGTTGTTGGGTGGAACCAACGCACAATAAGTTCCTTGGACTTGGAGTGGTCCAGTAATAATTTCTAAAAGGATTGAGTTGCATACTTTGAAGGGCTACGTCGACGCGAACAGAGGTCACGTAGTGTTGGAGTTAAGGGATTAAGTGTTAGTGTAGGTATTCCCGAGGAAGGGTATAACGTGATTTAGGAAGAAAGGCAACTTGTGCCAAGTTACGTAGGCATTTTCTTCCGTTGTTGAAAGCTAGGCTCGATAGTTCATGAGGAACGACTAGGTGCTATGTTAGAACACGAAGAGTGTAGAGTAAGATCGAAAGTGACGACCTTAGTCCAAGACCAACGGGGACGCCCCACTACCGAGGAATTTACTAGGGATGAAATAACGATAGTTTAGAAAATTACACCCTTAATATGGTTATATGGTAAATTTTGAGGATAAAATTACCTTGTAAGGGGGAAGGGGGGAGTGTGTAACAATCCAGACTTTTGGGTGACTATTTTATATTATTTTTCCTGATGGGCTAATTTTATAAAATAGAGAAAGTTGGGGTAAATATTATTCTAAGTGATTTAAGAGATACTATTTACCATGTTTTACTTATTTACTGTTATGGGAAGGCAAATAGCATTTTGTTGTATTGTATTGCGTCGTTGTACTTTAAGCGACTGTTATGACTTATATTAAAAATTGAGCATAATTAACAAATTAAAATGGCATTGGGACATAAATTATTACACGATACTCTGGATGCCATTTTAGAGGGTACGGTTAGTTTTTTAATAGTCGAGATAGTCAAAATAAGTGCCAAGTTGTATTTTTGAGTTTCGGGCATTTTTTACATGTTATGACTCAATTATGTAGTTACGAGTCATTTTAATGGTGTATCAACATTTAAAGAGGGGAATTATTGTTTAAGGCCCGTTTAAGTCTTCCAAACCCTATTATTTTCCCATTCTCATGTCTTACACTTAGAGAGAGAGAGAGAGAGAGAGAGAGAGAGAGAGAGGAGAGAGAGTTGGGAGAAAGTGGAGAAAAGAGAGAGAAATTAAAGATTGGAGCTGGAAATCGTTGCTACCGGAGGAGAATTCGAGACTACAAACTTGAGCCAAGTTTCTTACTTGCTAGATTATGATTTAATGTGGATAAATTGCATGTATAGTTAGGTTTTTGATGTTTAAACCATTTATGGGGTTTGGGTATTTTTGGTGTTTAAACCCTTAATCTTGTAGTTTCATTTGATTTAAGGAGAATATGTGAGTTAGTAATTGTGTAGGATTGATTTGGTTGAATTATTAGGGGTTTGATGTTGTAGAAAATTGAAGATTTGGGTTTTGGGGATTTTAGGGTTCATACAACCCGTATCTCATTTTTGGGCAAATCGATTCGCCCCTAGCGAATCGATTCACTAATGGGGAAAGTTACAGGTCTGTGTTGGGTGAATCGATTCGGACTATCTGAATCGATTCGGGGTTATGTATAATGGTTGGGTCCACTTGACTGAATCGATTCCGCCTATCCGAATCTATTCTCTTTCAAGACCGAATCGATTCGGTCAGGCGAATCGATTCAGAATTCTTGCATTTTTAGGAAGCTTTTCTAATTGAGTTTTTGGACCTTTTATTTTAGGTTCAAGGCTTAGGAACCTTCCTTTGGGAAGCAATAAAGGGTCATAGAGATTTGTATTAGGGAGGTTAATACCCTATCTTAGCATGGGGTTATTTGGGCTTATCCCAAGGGTTAGTCCGTAGGGGTTAATATCTCGTTTCATATAGGACGTTAACCTAGAATCTATCGAAAATAGAATGATAATGTTTGGGACTTTGGGGAGACTAGTATTGTGGGATATTACCTTTGATGAACTATGGTATTGTTTTGAATCCTTAGAGACTAGTGTGAGGACAATAGCACTTCGGGTCATAGTTCATTAATAAAATATGACTTTAAGAATACGAAATGCTTATTCAAAAATTTTGTACTTAATGGTTAAGTATAAATGGTTTTGAGAATGTAACAAGTGAATGTTTTCAAAAATGGAAAAATGATTTTTTGTAAATGAAAATTTGCATATACACACCTCTCTAAATCGCTATCATAAGGAAAGTTACGCGCATGAAGTGAAGCTCCCTAGCTAGTGAATGCAGGGTGAATATAGTCCTCGGCCATATGACTGGTTATTATATTATGTGATTATTTTTGCGGTGTGGGGTAATTCCGGGTGTGGTTATGACTCACTCGCAGGTATATGGCCGTTTCCCGACGTCTCGCGTTGTAGGATGCCCAGGTTGTCTTGTTCGATAGGCCCTGAAAGATGATAGACATTTAGGGGCGCGTCTAGTGGGGAAACTCAGAAGGACAGTCTTAGAATCGTTATATGATATGAAATATAACTATTCATTATAATGTGGGACATTATTGATGTTAAAGCATTTTATGATAATAAATTTTCTTTAAATACATTTCCTGTATTTAAGAAGGGAAATGGAAATTTATGAGATGAAATTGAATTGGTAAAATATTTTGTGAAATGAATTGATATTCACATATTTTCCTAAAGAGAAAAAGGAACTATGCATGTAGAATTGTGAATAGTTAAAATGATGTCTCCTTGAGTAATGTAGATGAGTTCTCCCATGCTTATATGAATATTTAGCATTATCATTGTTATTGCGCTAGGTTGTGCTTTTAGATTGAGAGGTGAGAAATTTTATGATTTAATTGTGAGAGAAACTTAAGTTCATGATTATGATTAGATATTCATAACTTTCATGCGTTTTATTCACATGGTGATCATATCAAACCTGGCCCTGACCCGTCTATATCTCTTTGTTTTTCATGAATTAATTGTTCGTCCAGGTGCTCCTCCGCAAGGATGCCCGTATTGACCTTTCCATTCCAATTGTCCTGGAGCTATAGCATTTTACGGATGTTGTAGGATATTCGTTATAGACGCTTCTATCCATTGTACTCTAGCTATGTTCAGTGTATTTATTCGGGCGTGTTTCCCATGCTTTGTACTCATTTATTATAATGTGATATTTAATTGTAATACTCGGTGTAACCTGTTTGTATTAGTCTATTAACCGACAGCTTATTCGGTTATTACTTTATGCATTTTGTTATTATATTACTCGTTGATTTTTGGTATCCACCTTCTTTGCAAATTGGATTGTCTAAATGCTTTTCTTTTATTTTACAAATTTAATTTGACTGTCCGTTTTCTAAAATAATTTGTGGTTATCTCGTACTATAATTTTAACGATAGTGATGCTAAGAATGGACCATCTATGATTCCTATTATTATTAGAGTATCGGGTTGGCTACCTCTTATTTTAGTAGGCAGGTTATCGCAGATGGTATCAGAGCATCAAGTCCTAGTGTCCTCAGGAATATGTGTGGACCTACTACGCTTTCAGCGTTACTTTTGATTTGATATATAGTCTTAAGATTAGTATTGTTGCTTCCTCTTGTGAGATTTCATTCTCCTGTTGTAATGTAAGGTTCTAGGAAATCTTTTACGTTCTCGTTCGAGATTCGTAGGTGGAATGTTGAAGGGCATCAGGGAAGGCCGTTATGAAGGCGTCATGAGATGGGATTACCAAGAACTGTAAGTTGTAGTCGGGGATGAGGGCCGCTTTGGGGGTCGCTCCCTTCGTAACAATGTCTTATATTGCTACCACGACTACTAAGTACAGTAGATATAGTTTTCCTAGTGCCGCTACCAGTAGAGAGTGGTACTAAGCTTGTAATTTCTAGCGACGCTATATTTAAGTTGAAAAGTACTTGATAAGGGTCACATGTTGAAGTTATGTCGGATGGAGGAAGTGTAACCTCGTTCGGTGGAAGTATAAGGAACGAAAGCTTTGGCCTAGAACGGGATATATAAATGCCCAGATGCAAAAAATTGAGGAAAATTCATCACTTGTTGGAGTAATGTTGAAATGGAGGGAACGGTGGTCGCCATATTTTGGTGGAGTAGGAAGTTTTGCTCGTAGATAAACATGGTAGATTTTTTCAACGATGAGTTTCTCCGGGATATCAAAACTGATGAGAAGGTATATTTTCAAGTATTCACATGAGTTTCGTTCAAAGGCCGATCATGAATAAAGAGTTACATGGTTAAAGAAACCATGCGCCCAATATAAGGTAGGTACAAGGAAGAAAGAGCCCTTCAGTGGAATGATAGGCTCACAAGTAAGAATTGCCCAAACTTATGGATAAGTGGTTCTCATAAAACCCCGTTGGTGGAAATCTGTCCGAGGAAGACTCATTGAAATAAGGTAGGGGAGGCCAGTAGCATGTTCTCTTTTGTTGAGGAAGTTAAGGGAACTACGCGGGTAATCGTCAGGGTAGTTATAGATGGAAAAAAATGGTTATGATGTGGAATGTAGAACCACGCGTTTTGATCTTGTCGATTGGAGAAAAAGGGCAAGAATAGGATGCCTAGTCGGGGCATTAATTGAAGTAGTTGGTTTAGTTAATACTTGAATACTGAAATTGGTAACCATTAGTAGTGGCTAGGGTGATTGGCAAGAATGTTGGTGAAAATTCCACCTTGTTTGAGGGTGGTCTATTCGGGTGACGAGATGGAGTAGTATTTTATTAACCCTAGATTCGGGTGTGTAAATTGAGCTTGTGGTAGTATCGATGTTATTATAGAGAGTGTATGTATATGATTTCCATGGTAGGGAGGTTCTATTTTCCTTCATTCGCTAAAGCGAGTGTTGATATTTTAAAGTATATGTTGTTTTTGCTACTCATATTATATGTGCTATACGAGTGGAAATATTTTTAGTTTAGTTGGGGCGATAGCAAGCAGATAATTGCGAGGCTATCGTGTTTGTAGTTCCAGAATGGAACTAGTTGTTCTTTAATATCTCACCTAGATACATGATTGAGACTTTATAGAGATGGTTTAAGGTATGCAAGAATTTTTCATTTTTTTTTATTTATTTTGCATGTATGATGTTACCTTAACTCCACGACCAACAAAGTTAAGTAGTAATGTATTGGAGTGGTTCCTTGTTTGGATTTCGCTTTGCGAGACGCTCCACGCATGAACCTTAACGACGTTGGGAGTGGAGAGATGTTATATTTTTTTTCTTTCTGTTGTTAGGATGTTGGGTTTGAGGGTTTAGCCGAGAATCACGTGATTGAGTGATTAAAGGGCTAATAAAAAGTTTATGTGCGATATAGAAGCACTATAAGTAGTTCTCTCCTCTGATCGATGTGAGGGAGACCTACATAAGAAATCCGAATTGAGACTTATGGTTATGCCTTGATGAGAAGTCCATTTAAGAAGATGTATGTATATATATATATGGGGATAAAGTATTTGTAACACCTTACAGAATGTAAGCGCCCTATTAGTTAAATTTTCTTTTTGCCAAAATGGGAGGACATAGAAGTAGAACGTATAACGAGGGTTACGAGTTTGAATTTTAGCGATCCTGAATATGTGTCTTAGGCCGTTATATCTTGATAACCGATGATGCGAGGTAGTAGTGTAACGTGAGGATTCCTTATTTGGATTTCTCTTTGCGAGACATCCCATGCTTGAAACCGAGCGAATGTCAGAAATTAAGAAAGGTCTTGGTCACTAGGGATATAATTAGTATAATACTTATACGACTAGAATAAGAAATATATCGACCCTAGGATTATTAGGACGTAAGGCCCTTGGGGCATGTGACGCTGTTTTAGAAAATTTATAGGGAGGTAACCATGAGTAGGTTGGTGGGTTAACTCTAAGAAGGATTAGGTCCCCAGAAATAAGGAGTATGGGATCTTGAGTAATTCGGGATGCTAGGCCATTGAAGATGAGGCCCCTCTTAGAAAGAGTGTTACGTTGGTAACCTACTTTTGGGTAGTTAAAGGATGAGCTGAATTTTATTCATGCACTCATGTTGTCAACATCGAGAGTGGAATTCTCAGTATTAACTAACAAATCTATATCAGGAATGAGAAGTATTAATCCTGGAGCATGGAGCCATTGTTTGTGTGTCTCACAATCTTAATCCCCGTGAGAAGCATTATCCTAGTCTTGATTTAGAGTTCACAGTTGTAGTATTCGCCTTAAAGAAATAGAGGCACTACCTTCGGGGAAGGAAGTTTGGTCTTTTACGAACAACAAGTTGTGGCAATATGTTATTGGGGTGACAGAGTTGGTTTTTGGAATTCGTAGAAGACTATCAATTGGATATTCTCCTTCACCAAGGGAATGCGAATAGGGTACCGAATGCGCCGAGCATAAAACCCATGGGGGCGACTAGCGAAGGCATGGAAAGCCAAGTTGAACCAGATTAACTAAGAGGACGCTATAACAAGAGGATTCATGTCCGTGATTGACCATTTCACGTACTAGTGTGAAGAGGTTAGTGGTGGAATGAGGAAGGGTATATACATGGACATTCTCATTGAATTAGTAGCATCGCAGGGGTCATGATCCTATTTGAGAAAATTATTGATCGTTTAACCAAATCGCCACTTTCTGGCCAATATGGGCGGACTATTTACGGAGGAGTACGCCCAGCTCTCTATGGTGAAGTTATGGAGCTGTATGAGGTGCATATCGATATAGTGTTGGACCAAGACTTGACTTTTGTGTCAAAGTTTTGGTAAAGATTCCAGAAAGTAATGGGAACCAAATTGGAGTTGTGTACGACCTACAACCTGTAAGTGGTCGAATGAATCGAGAAAGTTAACCAAAGGACGGAAGGCATACCTCAAATGGGTGTGTTTGACTTAAAGAAAGGATGGGGCAGTAGCTTTTATCAGTCAAATTTTCATACAATAATTTGGATCGTTTTTCTATAAGGATGGCACCGCAGGTGGCCTTGTTGGGTGGGTAATTTGCCTGGGTAATTCGCTTGCTTGTTGGGTGAAACCAGCGCACAATAAGTTCCTTGGACTTGGAGTGGTCTAGGAATAATTTCTTAAAGGATTGAGTTGTATACTTTGAAGGTCTACGTCGACGCGAATAGAGGTCACGTAGTGTTGGAGTCAAGGGATTAAGTGTTAGTGTAGGTATTCTCGAGGAAGGGTATAACGTGATTTAGGAAGAAAGGCCACTTGTGCCGAGTTACGTAGGCATTTTTTTCGTGGTTGAAAGGTAGTCTCGATAGTTCATGAGGAACGACTAGGTGCTATGTTAGAACACGGAGAGTGTAGAGTAAGATCGAAAGTGATGACCTTAGTCCAAGTCCAACGGGGACGCCACACTACCGAGGAATTTACTAGGGATGAAAGAATTATAGTTTAGAAAAGTAAACCCCTAATATGGTTATATGGTACGCCTAAATTTTGAGGGTCAAATTCCCTTGTAAGGGGGGGAGTGTGTAACAACCCAAACTTTGGGGTGACTATTTTATATTATTTTGCCTAATGGGCTAATTTTATAAAATAGAGAAAGTTGGGGTAAATATTATTCTAAGTGATTTAAGAGATACTATTTACCATGTTTTGCCTATTTACTGTTATGGGAAGGTAAATAGCATTTTGTTGTATTATATTGCGTCGTTGTACTTCAAGCGACAGTTATGACTTATTTTTAAAATTGAGAATAATTAAAGAATTAAAATGACATAGTGACATAAAATATTAAACGATACGCCGGATGCCATTTTAGAGGGTACGGTTAGTTTTTTAATAGTCGAGATAGTCAAAATAAGTGCCAAGTTGTATTTTTGAGTTTCGGGCATTTTTTACATGTTATGACTCAATTATGTAGTTACGAGTCATTTTAATGGTGTATCAACATTTAAAGAGGGGAATTAATGTTTAAGGCTCGTTTAAGTCTTCCAAACCCTTTTATTTTCCCATTCTCATGTCTTACACTTAGAGAGAGAGAGAGAGAGAAGAGAGATAGTTGGGAGAAAATGGAGAAAAGAGAGAGAAATTGAAGATTGGAGCTTTAAATCATTGCTACCGGAGGAGAATTTGAGACTACAAACTTGAAGCAAGTTTCTTACTTGCTAGATTATGATTTTATGTGGATAAATTGCATGTATAGTTAGGTTTTGAGGTTTAAACCATATATGGGTTTTGGGGATTTTTGGTGTTTAAACCCTTAATCTTGTAGTTTCATTTGATTTGAGGAGAATATGTGAGTTAGTAATTGTGTAGGATTGATTTGGTTAAATTATAAGGGGTTTGATGTTGTAGAAAATTGAATATTTGGGTTTTAGGGATTTGAGGGTTCATACAACCCGTAGCCCATTTCTGGGTAAATCGACTTGGGTGAATCGATTCGCCCCTAGCGAATCGATTCGCTAATGGGGAAAGTTACAGGTCTGTGTTGGGCGAATCGATTCGGATTATCCGAATCGATTCGGGGTTATGCAGAATGGTTGGGTCCTCTTGATCGAATCGATTCGGCCTATCCGAATTGATTCTCTTTCAAGACCGAATCGATTCGGCCAGGGCGAATCGATTCGGAATTCTTGCATTTTTAGGAAACTTTTCCAATTGAGTTTTTAGCCCTTTTATTTTAGGTTCAAGGCTTAGGAACCTTCCTTTGGGAAGTAATAAAGGGTCTTAGAGATTTCTATTAGGGAGGTTAATACCCTAGATTAGCATGGGGTTATTTGGTCTTATCCCAAGGGTTAGTTCATAGGGGTTAATATATCGTTTAATATAGGACATTAACCGAGAATCTATCGAAAATAGAATGAAAATGTTTAGGACTTTTGGGAGACTAGTATTGTGGGAGATCACCTTTGATGAACTATGGTATTGGTTTGAACCCTTGGAGATTAGTGTGAGGACAATGGCACTTCGGGTCATAGGTCATTAATAAAATATGACTTTAAGAATAAGAAATGCATATTCTAAAATTTGGTACTTAATGGTTAAGTATAAATGGTACAAATGGGGATAAATTATATTGATAAGGGATAAATTATGATAATTTTTGTTATGATACAAATGGGGAAACTAATAATTAGCGAGGTGGTTAATTGACTAGAGAATTATTAGTGGGAAAATCAATAGTATATTTTAGAGGTAGTTATAGAGTGATTACCTATACATATTATGTGATAAAGAAATATTTAATTAGCTACTTGTGTGGGCATACCTAGGTTAGTGGATGGTCCAATCAGCTGGGGTTACGTGCATTTTAGATCGTAGAACAAATCGGCAGGCGTTGTTTAGGTCATAATCTAAATACTATGTAGCAATGCCGCTTATGGGAAATATGCAAAGATGTTGGAATCCTTTGTCACCATTGCGTATGGGCCACGTAATGATGTACTACGTAGGAACCGCCTCACTTGTGTTTGTTTTGTGATATTCGATTTGGATAAAGGAGTCCTCCGAACTTGTCAATGGAGCACAAACGAGACACAAATGGTAGATGCCATGTAGTGTCGTGTATATATATATATATATATATATATATGGAACCATTATTTTCACTCCAAAACATTCTTCCCCCCTTCCACTTTCAATCTTTAAATACTAAAATGGCTAAAGTGTCCTTTTATACATACGCAGAAGTTTAATATTTTTTTATAAATAAATGTAAGTTATATGTATAGAAGGACACCTTCGTCATCTTGGCGTTTAAAGATTGAAAGTGGAGTGGGAGAAGAATGTTTTGGAGTGGGAATAGTTGTTCCATATATATATATATATATATATATATTGATATGCCCCAAGTCTAACCTCGGCCAAGAGACACCAACCTCGGCCTAGAGACACCAACCTCGGCCGAGATCAGGGCAGACGTTGGACGAGTCTTGGGAACGCGATATAACCCCTCGGTCAGACCAAGGTCGGCCCTGGCCGACACTACCATGAGCCTCTCCAAGGGACCTCATAAGGATCAACAGCACTCGTATACGGCTTGGAAGGGCAACCTCGGCCATACATAGGCCAAGCCGGCAGGAAGCCACCAGTTCAACCTCATATCAGGCTGACCCTGTCCATTGTCTCGGCTAGGATTAGGCCGAGACCTCCATGGAACACCCGGACTGATCAAGTATCGAGACTCACCAACCTTGGCCTCACCAAGGCCGAGGTCATACACCAGACACGATAGCCGAGCACCTGTTGACATCCTGATAAGGACAAGTTGGCACAAATCAGTTGTAACAAGATTATTCCCCGCACGTGGGGAGAATATTGCATCATCATGCTCTACATGTGATAGTGACAGATGGAACTCCCACATTGGTGAGGTTACCACACACATGCTCATTACATGCATGGGGGGTACATTACACCCCCTAGGTACTATATATAGGGGTCATCCCCTACCTTGCAAAAGGCCAGATATTCAACCCTAGCTGAAACTCTGTCTAGATTCACAGTACAGAGAGAAAGCTTGAGAGATTGTATCCATGGACATTAGTGCCTTCATTCAGTGATATTACTCACACACACTAATAATGGACGTAGGCCAGATTGGCTGAACCACTTATACACCGGTGCCCTCTCCTATTATCCTCATCTCATTCTCTTACCTCTTTATATAGCTGTGCTGCCATTGTTATTCTTATATTGAGATTGAAAATACCTTATCTGGTGGTGATGATTCCGGCATCATCATTTTGGCGCCTTCTGTGGGAATGAGAAGCTATCTCTTCCTCTTTTTCTGCTTAACCTCACCGGAGACTCTGGTGGTGAACCAGGCCTCCCCCTAGCGCGGAGCTGTTTCACCATTGAAAGAGGTCCTGTGAGGTACTAAGATCACCTGCTACTCAAGATTTATAGTGTTAACATATGGCACCTGATTTACCACCGCCTCTTCCGCCGTTCGGGGGTGGAGGGCCTAGTTCCAGTCAGGCACCCCCCCAGTCCGAAATGGCGGAGGTAGCAGCAGTCTTGAGATCTTTAGCTACAACACAACAGGCCATGCAGGAGCAATTTGCTCAGCTCAATCAAACTATGATGAAGCCACCTGGAGTCTCACCAGACATGATCACTCCGGCGGTAGTTCAGCCTCATCCTGACGCCAGGGGACCACCCCAGGCGCCGATGAAGGACCAGCTGCACCCCAGCGGAGAAGGGACGTTGCTGACCCTAGGCGCTTGCGCCTGGGGAGGCAGGGAAACCCTTGCCCAGAGGACAGGTATGATGACCTAGAAGTTGAAGAAGCCCCAGAAGACTGCTGGGAGCCGTATGAGGTGTAAAATAACACTGTACGACCTCTTAGGCAAAGTCAAGGATGTGTCAGCCGAAGAGGTGAAGAGGCCCAACAAAGAGGGTCGGCCTTTGATAGGTTGAGCAGAGGGTCGGCCTTCGAGATACTGGGCCCGGTGAATGGCCTAAGACAGAGGCTGTCAAGGTCAAGGAGCGCAGCAGGCTCTCAGAGAGGGAACAGGCAGGGTCGGCTAGACCAAGGCCGACCCTGTGAAAGAAGAGGCAGGGAACAGGAAGAGGTCAACAGCCAACGTTTCGTGGCAGGAGAACCCTCTGTCCATCGCTGGGAGGTGGCAGGGGATAACCTCCGCCAAGTTGATGATAGAAGACCCTGGAATGATTCTATTTAACGCCTCGAGGAAAAGATAGGAGACATCATTAAAAGCAGGGACCCATTACAAAAGGGTTATTCAGAGGGCTCCCCATTTGTGGGTAGGATAGTGGGGTTCCCAACCCCAGCTAAGTTCAAGCCTCCTACAGTGTCTCCCAAGTATGATGGCAGCACTAACCCTGTACATCACATCGAGATGTACCAGTCAGCAGCAGACATTTACTCGATACCCGATGAGATGAAGTGTAGGGCCTTCTCAGGGACCTTGACAGGAGCAACGCATAGTTGGTTCACCTCCCTTCCGAAGAACTCAATTGAGAACTTCAAAGGCTTGGCTGAGCAGTTCATCCACAACTTCTGCTTCGGGGTAAGACCTCAAAAGAAGACTACCTACCTGCTGTATGTCAAGAAGGCCAAGGATGAGAGCCTAAGAGACTACATAGCAAGATTCAACAAAGAGAAATTGGAGGTAGAAGATTATGAAGAGAGCATAGCCATGACCCCCTTTATAGGAGGCCTCCAGAAGGGGAAGTTATTGTGGAAACTAGCGAAAGACCCCCTAGGTCTATGGCGGAGCTGCTGGCAACCGCAGGAAAAGTAATTAATGCGAAAGAGGCAATGGCCGCCAAGTATGAGGAGGAGAACCGCGGTGGAACTTGGAGGTCCCAAAGCAAGAAAGAGGGGAAGAAGAGGCCAGGTGATGACAAGTTCGCTCATTACACTCCTCTAACTGTGAGCACATACTCAATGAGATTAAGACTGACCGGACTCTGAGGTGGCCAGAGAAGCTGAAGGCCTCACCACATAAGAGGAACAAAAACCTATGGTGCGAGTTCCATCAAGATCATGGCCATGTCACAGATAGGTGCTTCTCTTTAAAAGATGAGATTGAGAAGATGCTGAAATCTGAAAAGCTGAGGAAGTATGTGGATGGTAAGGCTCCAAAGGGTGGAAGAGATGACCCTAAGAAAAGAAGAAATGACAGATGACGGGGGAATGTCCCGGCCAAAAGAGGTGATGATTCAAAAGGAGATGACGAAGACGACCCGAATCTTCCGCCAAAAGATGACAACACCCCGGTGAAGAGGGTCGGTACGATCTCCTTTGGTGTTAGCACCATATGTGGGGGATTTGCAGGAGGTGGCTCTGAAGTAGCTGACAGGAAGGCTCATGTAGCAGAGGCCAGGTCAGTGGCCAATCTTGAAGTTGTGAATCTTACGTCTTCCAATACAGTGCAGAAGAGGAAGAAGGTAGACATGGACACCCTCATAGTGGGGTTCTCCAGACTCGACTTCAAGGGTATCTTACCCCCCCACGATGACCCTTTGGTCATAACAACAAGGGTGCATGGGTACGAGGTACGGAGGATCCTCATAGATGGGGACCAAGAAGATAAACTTTTTCGTTATGGACGAGAACATTTTCTCGGCCTACAACCTCATTTTAGGAAGGGTGGCCCTTAAAGAGTTTGAAGATGTGCCGTCGACGGTCCATCAGATGCTAAAATTCTCGACTCCTTATGGAGTAGGGGAAGTGCAAGGGGACCAGACCACGGCGCGCGAGTGTTACTTCAACTCGGCTGAAGAGAGGGAAGCACATTAGAGGGCAACCACTACATATAGCATTGACACTCTTTACCCAAGAGATGAAATAAAGTTGAAGAAGGGAGAGGCCGCGAAAGAGGTAGAATCCATCGTCCTCAATGAGGACGAGCCGGAAAAAACAGTCCAGGTTGGCAAGGCCCTAGATCCAGGAATCAAGGAAGAGCTGATAAACTTCCTCAGGATGAGATAGAGTGTCTTCGCATGGAGTCACGCAGACATGCCTGGCATCGACCCTGAGCTCCTGAGCCACAAGCTCAACATGGACAGAGATGCCAAGCCGATAAAGCAAAGACGAAGAATCTACTCCAGGGAGAAGTACGACGTCATCCGAGAAGAGGTCAAAAAGTTGGAAGAGGCAGAGTTCATAAGAGAGGTAACCTATCCGGAGTGGCTCTCAAATGCAATCATCGTGCCTAAGGCCAATGGGAAGTGGCGAATGTGTGTGGACTTCACTGACCTGAATAGGTCTTGCCCAAAAGACATCTATCCCTTATTTCGAATAGACCAGATGGTGGATGCGACGGCGGGGCACGAGCTCATGAGCTTCATGGACACTTATTCAGGCTATAACCAAATCTTCATGGATGTTGAAGACTCTGAGAAGACATCCTTCATTACTGACAAAGGGACGTACTGCTACAAAGTGATGCCCTTCGGTCTGAAAAATGCAGGGGCAACGTATCAACGTCTTATCAATAAGATGTTCGAAGAGCAAATAGGTAAGACCATGGAGGTATATGTAGACGATATACTAATGAAGAGCCTGAAAGCTTGCACCCACATAGCGGACCTTGAGAAGGCCTTCGCTGTCATGGACTCGTACAAAATGAAACTCAACCCAGCAAGGTGTGTCTTCGGAGTAGGAGCTGGGAAGTTACTGGGGTTCATCGTTAACCAGAGGGGAATTGAAGCAAACCCTGAGAAAATCAAGGCATTACTCGACATGAAGACTCCTAGGAGTATCAAGGATGTCCAAAGACTTACGGGAAGAGTGACTGCCCTTAACAGGTTTGTTTCTAGGGCAACAGACAAGTGTCTTCCATTCTTTAAAGTTCTAAGAAAGGCCTTCCAATGGGACGAAGAGTGTGAAAAATCCTTCAAACAGCTCAAGTCCTACTTAGGGTCTCCCTTACTGCAATCTCGGCCCGTCGCAGGAGAAAGGTTGTTTGTGTATCTGGCAGTCTCTGAATCAGCCATCAGCGCGGCCATCATACGGGAAGAGGATGGGATCCAAAGGCCTGTGTACTTCAATAATAAGGCCCTTCAAGAGTCTGAGCAAAATTATCCCCGTATGGAGAAGTTGGCCTATGCCCTGATACATGCCTCAAGAAAAATGAAGCCTTACTTCCAAGCTCACTCCATGGTAGTCCTCACTGACTCCCCACTAAGGCAGGTTCTGCACAAACCTGAGAAGTCCGGGAGATTGATGACCTGGGCCATCGAACTAGGATAATATGATCTTACCTACCAGCCTAGGACAGCCATCAAGGGGCAGGCCCTCGCGAACTTTATCGCAGAGTTCACATGGGAAGAGGCCGATAGAAGTTCGGAAGAGGCCGAGACAGAGAAGGGCATAGATGACGGCGAAGAGACAAATAGTAGTGTCTTCCAAAATTCAGAAGAGACGGCACCAAACGTCTTCCGAGATTGGGAAGAGGTCGTCTCAGGCAAAACCCGGATCAGAATAGAAGAAAACGAAGAGGATCGATACCTCTTCAAGAAAGGGGTTATAACTGAGGGGGTCTTCTCATCAGATACAGACGTCTGGAGCCTCTTCGTTGATGGCTCTTCCTGTGATAGTGGAAGCGGTGCGGGGCTAATACTCTCGACTCCAGATGGCGCCAACATTGAATACGCCTTGAGATTCAACTTCCAGGCCTCAAACAACGAGTCCGAGTATGAGGCCATGATAGCAGGTCTCTCATTGGCAATAACTCTTCGAGTAAAGCGACTCGTAATCCATAGTGACTCAAGGTTGGTTGTCAATCAAGTACTGGGGATATACGAGGACAAAGATGAAAGGATGGCCAAATACTTAAGGAGGGTAAGAAGGTTGTTAGAATATTTTGAAGAAGCAAAACTGAAGAGAGTGCCTCGACTAAGCAACAATCATGCTGATGCATTGGCAAGGCTGGCCTCGGTAATGAAGACATATATGGGAAGGACCATTCCAATCGAGATCTTAGGGAAGGCAACCATCGAGGAAGAAGAGGTATGTAACCCTTATCACAATGTGAACCTAGGAGGCTCATGGATCGACCCGCTCGTCCGATACCTAAGAGAGGGAGAGCTACCCGAGTCCAAGCTAGAAAGGAGAAAGTTGAGATACAGGGCTGCCAAGTTCTCAATGGTAGGAGACGTCTTGTATAAGAAGGGGTTTCTATTGTCTCTCCTCAGATGTGTGCATCCCATGGAAGTTCCCCGGGTCTTACAGGAGGTTCATGAGGGTTCCTGCTCTAGCCACATAGGGGGAAGGCCCTTAGCCAAGAGGATCATCACTCAGGGATACTGGTGGCCTACCTTGTCTAAGGACGCTGCAGACTATGTGAAGAGGTACGACAAATATCAAAGGTTAGCCACTATCCCTCATCAACCCCATCAGCCTATGACGTCAATCTCTTCTCCATGGCCATTTGCGGTATGGGGAATTGACTTGGTAGGACCTTTGCCAAGAGTTATCAACAACTATAGATTCTTGATACTTGCCATTGACTACTTTTCAAAGTGGGTGGAGGCAGAACCAATGATAACATTCATAGAGCAGAAGACCTTCCAGTTTATTTGGAAGAACATCATATGCAGATATGGCCTCCCAAACACTCTCATCTCGGATAATGGGACCCAGTTCAAGAACTCCTCCTTAGAAAAGTATTGCCTAAGAGTGGGGATTAAACAGTTCTTCTCATCTCCTGGTCAACCTCAGGCAAATGGTCAGACCGAGGTCACAAACAGAACTATCTTGGACGGAATCAAGAAGAGGTTAGAAGATGCGAAGGGGAGATGGACATAAGAGGTCTACTCTGTGTTATGGGCCTACAGAACCACGGCAAGGACACCAACAGGAGAAACCCCATTCATGCTAGCACATGGCTCAGAGGCCGTCATACCAACGGAAGTAGGACTCCCAACTCATCGGATTCAGACCTACGACCCTGACAGCAATGGAGAAGAGAGGAGGCTAGACCTGGGTCTTATCAAAGAAAGAAAAGAATACGCAGAGGTCAAAAAAGTAGCCTACCGGCAGAGGGCAGCGAAATTCTACGACCAGAGGGTAAAGTCAAGACCCATTGCAGTGGGAGACCTAGTGCTAAAGAAGACCCTACAGAAAGCAAATAAGCTACACCCAAACTGGCATGGCCCTTACAAAGTAATAGAAGAGGTTGTGCCTGGCACTTACAGTCTAGAAAACCTAGAAGGAGAACCTTTCACTAACCCATCGAATGTTGACCACCTAAAGAGATATTACATATGATATTGCATAGAATTTTATGTAAATGTGCCATCTTATTGAGAAGAGGTTATTAATAAAGATCAGTTTCCATGACAGTTCTTGCTTCATTCTTACATCAGAGATATATTATGAGGCAAACATCTTAGGTGATGACCTCAGACCCTCATAACACCATTTAGTGGTGACGAGGTTTGAGCTCAGACACCATAATGAGATGACCTCAGGCCCTTAACATCATTAATTTGGTAAAATTTATTATGAGGATAACATCTTAGGTGATGACCTCAGACCCTCATAACACCATTCAGTGGTGACGAGGTCTAAGGTCAAGACACCATAATGAGATGACCTCAGACCCTTAACATCATTTAAGTTGGTGAGATTAATTATGAGGATAACATCTTAGGTGGTGACCTCAGACCCTCATAACACCATTCAGTGGTGACGAGGTCTGAGCTCAGACACCATAATGGGATGACCTCAGACCCTTAACATCATAAATTTGGTGAAATTTATTATGAGGATAACATCTTATGTGATGACCTCAGACCCTCATAACACCATTCAGTGGTGACGAGGTCTGAGCTCAGACACCATAATGAGATGACCTCAGACCCTTAACATCATTTTAGTTGGTGAGATTAATTATGAGGATAACATTTTAGGTGGTGACCTCAGACCCTCATAACACCATTCAGTGGTGACGAGGTCTGAGCTCAGACACCATAATAGGATGACCTCAGACCCTTAACATCATTAATTTGGTGAAATTTATTATGAGGATAACATCTTAGGTGGTGACCTCAGACCCTCATAACACCATTCAGTGGTGATGAGGTCTGAGCTCAGGCACCTTAATGAGATGACCTCAGACCCTTAACATCATTAATTTTGTGAAATTTATTATGAGGCTATCATCTTAGGTGATGACCTCAGACCTTCATAACACCATTCAGTGGTGACGAGGTCTGAGCTCAGACACCTTAGTAAGATGACCTCAGACCTTTAACATCATTAATTTGGTGAAATTCCTTGAGAATAACCTATTAGGTAATGACCTCAGACCTTCAGAACATCATGCGTTGGTGACAAGGTCTGAGATCAGGACCATTGGTCGAGTTTAAACAAGACCGTTGCAAAGACAAGCTTATAAAGAGGGCTTCAGAGGTTGAAGCTCATTGCAAATTTATTTCTAGCAGACACCATAACAATGGAACTAAGAATGAAAAGCATCACATGGCATTCAATGAAAAGAAAGTAAAGAGGATGATATATATACTCAGAAATTTGATGTTCAATTATTACAGACAAAAGTTTCACAATACGAATAAATTACAAACAGAAATCAAAAATGTCCTAAGGGTCTGAGGGGGGAACGTTGACACCCTCGGCTTGGTTAGAGACCTCGGTTGCATCATCACAAGGGTCTACCCCTCCAACCTCGGTGACCTCCAGAGTAGCAGTCTCGGCAGGAGCAGCAGCCTCTTCCTCAACCTCTTGAAGAGCCTGGGCAAATTATGGATCAGCAAAGCTGAGACCCACGAAGTCAGAGGCCTTCAGAATGCCGACCTCTCCCTCTCTGACGTCAGCCCACTTAGTAGTGGATTTAATACCTCTTTCAAGGTATTCAAAGCCAAACCCCATGAACTCATCAGAGGATTTGTAGTCAGCAATGATCTTCTCAGAGGCATCCTCAATGGCAGCCCTGATAGCTGAGTTGACCTTTTGCCGAAGAACGTCGTCCTTGGCCTTTAGGGCAGCAGCATGGTCCTTGCCGAGTTGGGAGATGTCCCTCTCCAATCCCTTCTCCTTCTCCTCAGAGACCTTCAGCTCAGACTTGAGGCGCTCTATCTCTGCATTCAGAGCACCCTGGACTTTTTCGGCCTCTTGCCCCTATTGGATGAGAGGCAACTTCCTCAGAGCCCAGTTTGATAGATGGTGCATAGCGATCAAGCCCTGCATGTTAAGTGATCATGAGTAAAGTTGAAGAAGATCCAGATGTTACACTTAAAAGAATTTTTGAAGGAACAAATCATACCTGAACGGCTCTATGAAGGCCGAACTCAACCAGCAGGGGGTGTCCGTAGCTCTGTAAAAGCGCTTGTCAGCCTCGGTCATTACAGAGCCGATGGCATCCACAGCCTGCATGCTGTGGCCGACCACACTATCGGTTAAATTCAATTGATCCAGACGATCCATCAGGATGTCGGCCGAAGAGATAGGGATAGCAGCTTCAGTGGTCTTCTTCTTCGGCCTCTGATCCTCAGGGGCGTGATCTTCAGGAGCCCTCTTCTTTTTGGGCGGGGGCTTAGAGGCCGAGGGAGCTGGGGGAGGAGCGCTCAAACCTGCTTTTTTGGCAAGTCTTGTCAGGCTCGGTGCAATTATCTCCCAAAGCTCGTCTGGGATATCCCTTGGTCTCTCTGCAAAAATTTAATAGACCTGAGTTAGACAAGTCAGATATTAATAAACTCAGAGGTTAAACTTCAAAAATAAAAATTCTTACCAAGCTCGGCAAGGGGACTTCCACCCAGACCTGTCCCAGAAAGGAAGTGGAGAGTCATCAGATGTTCAAACCTGACAAACAGACCATTTACCCCCTGATCTTGAAGGGATTTCACCTTCTAGAGGTTTTGAAGACTTAGGCCAGGGTTGGCCCTGGCAGACATGGTGATCTTACCCCACCTCAGGGGCATCCTCTGTTCCAGATGGGACGAGGGAACACATTGTCCAAACTCCCAGGGCCCTGAGGAAAAGAAGTACCGAGTCTTCCAGTTATGGTTAGAAGTCTGGGTCACCTGAAGAAACTTCTTCTTAGGCCTCCGAGCTACAAAATGTTAGTAGCTCGGATGATTTTTGGTCGAGGAGGGGACGTAACAACCCACAAATACTTGAACTGGAAGGTCTGAATGGTGGACGGCCTTCCATAGCACTATAGCCCCTATTAGGATTCTTCATGCATTAGGAGAGAGTTGGGAGGGGGCCAAATTAATGTAAGAGAGGATGGATCTGATGATGGGGTGAATGGGCAGACGGAAACCCAACTTGAACATCTGCTCGTACAAGAAGATCTCCCCGTCTCGGCCGTGATAAGCCCTCTCTTCCCTCATAGGTCTCCTAAGTTTAATGGAGGGGCTAATAGAATACAAATATCTGAAGCAGAGAAGGTCTAACTCAGTGATAGTACTTTCATGCCTGGCCGCCTCAGAGACGTCGACATCACTTTCAACCTCATCATCATCTAGCTCAACGTCGGCCGGAGCAGATGTTGATGGGTTGCTCGAGAACCTCTGAGCAAACTCTTCGCCGGTGACGGCCGACATAGGGATGGCATCAATTGGTGGTGGTATGGCCACACTAGGCTCAAGGATCTCAACCTCTGAGGACGACCCTGAGGTGCTTGAGTGATTATGGGACGAGGCTCGGTCGGAGACCTCGGCCTGATCAGGGGCATGATCAGGCCTAGGTGTGAAGTCCATGGCCTCTTGAAAGGAGTCCACAGACATGGGGTCTGAGGTAGAAGATTCAGACTCAGACATAGGTATGGGATCAGCAGGAACCCCTGTCTGATAGAAGTTCTCCAAGGGGTCGGGATATATCACCCTCAGAGGTGGTGGAAACAAGGGTCTAATGGGAAACTCTTGTGACCTACGAGCCTCCTCCTGAGCTCTCTCTATTTGCCTAATATTTTCTAAAGTCCTCTCTCTAAGAGAAGGGAACTCCTCAAGAAGCTGATATAAAGGTCTGAGCATCAGAGGACGACACTACACTTGGGGATTTTCCTAAACTCCAAAAGTTACAAACAAGAATGGATAATAAGCAAAGGAATTTAAAGATCAAACTGCTTAAACTTGGCAATAAAAACTTGCCTGAAACTATGGTGGTGACACCGAAAAACTAAGAAGGTAGCCAGAAAGTACGAAAATGAGGGTGCTTGCAGGTAAAATGAAGGAAAAAGTGTAGAAAGACTTACCTGAGGAGGAAATGGTAAGGAAGCGAGGAGGAAACGCGAGAGATCACCACCCAAAAGCCCTGAATCAAAATCTTGCTAGAGAGAGAGAATAGCAGAAATGTTGGCGGCAAAAATGGAAGAATTGGAGAAGAAAGAGAGAAAGAAGGGTTCAAAACCCTTATATACTCAGGCACGACTCCCAAGGCCCATCATTGCCTTGGGATCCCCAAAGGACGGCTGACAGCACACGTCTACCAAGTAAGCATGTTCTAGCATTGGACAGGTGTCAGGCAGGTATTGGCTTGGAACAGACAGGCCTCGGAGGTGTAGTAATCCCCTAGCCACTTTCTCTCACATATGACTAAGGGTTGGGGGGTGATTGATATGCCCCAAGTGTAACCTCGTCCAAGAGACACCAACCTCGGCCTAGAGACACCAACCTCGGTCGAGATCAGGGCAGACGTTGGACGAGTCTTGGGCACGCGATATCACCCCTCGGCCAGACCAAGGTCGGCCCTGGCCGACACTACCATGAGCCTCTCCAAGGGACCTCATAAGGATCAACAGCACTCGTATACGTCTTGGAAGGGTAACCTCGGCCATACATAGGCCAAGCCGGCAAGAAGCCACCAGTTCAACCTCATATCACGCCGACCCTTTACATTGTCTCGGCTAGGATTAGGCCGAGACCTCCATGGAACACCCAGATTGATCAAGTATCGAGACTCACCAACCTCGGCCTCACCAAGGCCGTGGTCATACACCAGACACGATAGCCGAGCACCTATTGACATCCTGATAAGGACACGTTGGCACAAATCAGTTGTAACAAGATTATTCCCCACACGTGGGGAGAATATTGCATCATCATGATCTACATGTGATAGTGACAGATGGCACTCCCACATTGGTGAGGTTACCACACACATGGTCATTACATGCATGGGGGGTACATTACACCCCCAGGTACTATATATAGGGGTCATCCCCTACCTTGCAAAAGGCCAGATATTCAACCCTAGCTGAAACTCTGTCTAGATTCACAGTAGAGAGAGAAAGCTTGAGAGATTGTATCCATGGCCATTAGTGCCTTCATTCAGTGATATTACTCACACACACTCACAGTGGACGTAGGCCAGATTGGCTGAACCACTTATACACCGGTGCCCTCTCCTCTTATCCTCATCTCATTCTCTTACCTCTTTATATAGTTGTGCTGCCATTGCTATTCTTATATGGAGCTTGAAAATACCTTATCTGGTGGTGCTGATTCCGGCATCATCATATATATATATATATATATATATATATATATATATATATAGAGAGAGAGAGAGAGAGAGACAGACACGGACAGAGACAGACAGACGGACTCTTATGCACATTAAGTTTTCACATCATTTTTTTTAAATACCCAAAAAAATATTTTTGAGTTTATTTTTTTGTGATATTTAAACATTCCAATGGATCCTCATAAAAAAACAACTCAATTTTTTTTTTTGCTATTTTAAAAAAATCGGTCAAACTTCCGTTGCTTTTGAAGCACTTTAAAAGCTGCGAAAGTTAGCCCGATTTTTTTAAAATAGGAAAAAAAAAAGAATTTTTGAGTTTATTTTTTTATATGGGTCCATTCAAATGCTGAAATATCACATAAAAAAGTTCAAATGAAAAATATATTTTTTAAATATTTTTCAAAGATAAGTGTGCGCCAGCATGTGTGCAAACTTAGTGTGCACATGAGTTTCTCTCTCTCTCTCTCTCTCTCTCTATATATATATATATATATATATATAAGTAGAATAATTTTACCATTCCAAAAACATATAAGACAATTAGAGGCTAGTATTTAAAAGATCTAAAGGTATCAGATTTTGCCACACCTCTTTTCTTCCCACTCTGCCTCAATCATGTTACCCCATTTTTTTTACAAATCTACCCCTCTATTATTTGGTTTGCCCATCTTTTTCTCCTAATTTAAATTTCACTTTTATTTAAACTATGCGTGTCACGACCCCAACCCAATAGTAGTAGGGAATGAGTGTCTTGACATGCCACCAAGGCATTCAATGTTATGGACTTAAAATATTTCTTAAAATAAATGCAATGAAAATACATTCACATGGTCATGAATCGTAAACTATTGAAAAAATGGAATTACATCATCAGAGCTTTCTAAAAAGGGAACTTCGTATATATTAAAGTATGAACGGATTACAACTTATGCCAAAATTAAAAAACTTATTACTAAAGAGCCAAACATGCTCTATCTCCTAAAAACAAACGTTATATTTAAAATTATAACAAAAGATCTCCTCAAGCTAGATCTTCAACATAGTCCTTCTACACTCCATCCTCCCGTCTAATTATTTCCTGAAAAATCGTTATTTATACAACGTCGGCTAAAAGCTGAATAAGATTTAATCTCCCGACATTCCAAGGTTTTCAGAATACAGATACCTATTCAAGTCAAAAGAGAAGGCATATACATATATGGATAGGAACTTGCAGTATATAGATATATATTTTGAAATGATAGTATATATATCACAATTGGATAGCTCAGAATAAGAAGAATGCAATAATTCAAATGTGATATCTTTTTCTTTCAATCATATCATTTTAATGGCCAAGTACACTCTAATACCGTATTCTTCTACCGTATTATACCCCGGTAGTTGAGGGTCAATCGAACATGTTCGTCACAACGCTTTATTTAGGGCACACCGGCGATAACCCAGCTGGGAAGGTAAGTCAGTAAAGAGGTCCCTTAGGCCGAATCATAATTTCAATATTCAATATCCTTTTCAATAATCATTTTAATCGGTATGTTTATATGGACAAATATAAACATGTCACAATTGAATCAGTCATCGGTATCACATGAATTTTGAGAATAAAAGCAGTTCAAAAAATATATATAGTTTGCATAATATCATATAATCAAAATACACAAGGAATGTCAGAGTACTCACCTAAAATAGAGGCTCGAAAATATAGATATTGAGTCTTGGATCACACGTTAATCTAATAAATACAATAAAGGTTTAATTATGTATTCTAAATAAAGCCCAATTCTAAATATTGTGTTTTAATCCTAAAATATCTTGCTGAAAAAGGTTACTAAAACCTTTTTCTCGATTTTTAATATTCATTCATCGCATTTAAAGAATTTCAATTCATAGTTCTTCCTAATCAGTCGGTTCCCAGTAGAGATGGAGGGTCACAGGGGCACCACTTTAATACCATTTCATCTAGACAAAATATTTCCGGATTTATTCCCAGTAGAGATGGAGGGTCACAGGGGCACCACTTAAATACCATCTCAACTAGACAGAATTTCACCGGGACTGACTTTGGAATTACTTAAATGAGATTCCATAATACGAGCAATTGCTTACAAAAATCATTTTAAAAAGAGTATATATATATTTTTCAAACAAGTTGACATATTTTGAAAATAAAATCAATTTAGATTGTTTCCAAATTTTAAGTTTTGATTAGTAAAGTCTTTAGTGTATTTTACCAGCATAACTACTAAGTAAAGCTATAAAATACGAAATTAAAACTTCAAAAATGAATTATAACATTTAAATAAAATCATACCTACGAAATGAATTCTTTCTTCGAAATTATAGAACTTCTTCTTAAGATATTTCCCAAGCTTTCTATCACTCTTTCTTACTATAATTCTCAAGGAATTGGTGTGAGTTTCAAATGAACCCTAAGGCCCTATTTATAGGTTTCCAAAAGTCTTACGGTGTTGACATGTGTCTAGGTGATCAAGCATTACGGTGGCAAGTCATCGTTTGGGTGTCGCATTCCGGGGTGGTCTTGCAGTCTAACATCACCAAATGATGACAAGTGCTTTAGCTTTCTCTCTGAAGATGACATGTGTAAGGTGGAGGTGACCAGCACGTGGTGGAAAGGTGATAAGGGTATACGGGTCATTTCACACATGAAGGGTATTTTGGTAATTTCACACTATATATTTTCAATATTTCTTAGAGGTCCTTGAAAATATTTTATTTACAAAATGGCCCTTTTTATATTTTTATTTTAGTCCCTAAAGTTTCATAAAATTATATTTTCTATCCCAAAACTTATTATATACCTTAAGATATGTCATAAGACTTCGACTTCATCCTATTTACGATTGATTCTTCATATTTAAAAATGGGGTTTGTTATATTGATAGCCAATAACATCACATATCTAATAATACAATATTTATAAGATAGTAAGTAACACATGAGTGTAAAAACAAACTACATACATATGAGCACATAAAAGTGGGGTCATTACATCCTACCCTCCTTATAAAAAGTTTGGTCCCCAAACTTGACTCATATTAATTTACAAACAAGTATGGATATCTCTCCTGTATTTCATCTTCCCGCTCCCACGTTGCTTCTTCAACTGAATGATTTCGCCATAATACTTTGACGAGTGGAATTATCTTGGTCCGTAATATTTGATCTTTATGGTCCAAAATTTCTACCGGATGCTCAATGTATGACAATCTTCTCTAACTTGAAGAGGTTTGTGACTTAAGATATGTGTTGGATCTGGGACATATTTCTTTACCATTGATACGTGAAACACATTATGTACACTAGAGAGTTCAGGTGGTAAGGCTATTCTATACGCAACAGCTCCTATCTTTTCAAGGATTTCAAAAGGTCCTATGTATCTTGGGCTCAACTTCCCTTTCTTACCGAATCGTATTACTCCCTTTGAAGGCGATACTTGTAAGAACACATAATGTCCTTTTTGAAATTCTAACTGTTGGTGTCGATTGTCAAAATAACTCTTTTGACGGCTTTGAGCGATTCGAAGTCGGTCTTGTATCAATTTCACTTTCTCTGTTGTGATC
This sequence comes from Sambucus nigra, assembly GCA_949130495.1. NCBI lineage: Eukaryota > Viridiplantae > Streptophyta > Magnoliopsida > Dipsacales > Adoxaceae > Sambucus > Sambucus nigra. The sequence goes on along the minus strand of OX422217.1, from coordinate 31,836,234 downwards.
TGAATCAATTCTGGTCCCAACAATTTTCTTTCTCCAACTTCTACCCAACATGCGGGAGAACTTGGCTAACTTTTCTAATGAATGGGTAATTTTAATGGCAAGAAAATGAGCAGATTTAGTTAACCTATCAATAATTACCCAAATAGAATCATTACCATTTGAACTCCTTGGTAAACCTGTCACAAAATCCATGGTAATATGTTCCCATTTCCATTCAGGGATAGGTAGAGGTTGTAATAATCCTGATGGTTTCTGATGTTCAGCTTTTACTTGTTGACAAACCAAACAGTGAGATACAAATTCTACTATCTCGCTTTTCATATTATTCCACCAAAACACTTCTCGAAGATCTCTATACATCTTGGTATTTCCAGGATGAAATGTAAATCTCGAGCAATGAGTTTCCTCCAAAATTTGTCTCTTTAGTTGGGAATCACGTGGAACACACACTCTATTTCCAAACCTCAATATATCATCCCGTATCGCAAATTCAAATCTCTTCCCTTCAATAACCTCTTCTCTAATCTTCTTCAGTTGTGGGTCATTTACTTGTGCAATTTTGATCCTTTCCATCAACGTGGGTTGTACTTGTAAGGTTGCGATTATTCCTCCTTTGCTATAAATACGTACATCTATTTCCATACTTCTCAAATCCGCTAACAAAGGTTCATGATTTGTAATGAGACATGCTAAATTTATTGTAGACTTCCTACTTAAAGCATCTGCTACTACATTTGCTTTCCCTGGGTGATAATGAATATTTAAATCATAATCCTTCATCAATTCTCACCACCTCCTTTGTCTCATGTTCAATTCTTTCTGAGTAAATATATATTTCAAACTCTTATGATCAGTATAAATCTCACAAGTCTCACCATATAAATAGTGTCTCCAAATCTTAAGAGCAAAAATTATAGCAGCTAATTCTAAGTCATGGGTTGGATAATTCTGTTCATGTGGTTTTAATTGTCTCGAGGCATAAGCTACCACTTTCCCATTTTGCATTAGCACACATCCCAAACCATTTTTTGAAGCATCACTGTAAATCACCAATCCTCCTGTCCCTGAAGGAATAGTCAAAATTGGGGCAGTTACTAATCGATTCTTAAGTTCTTGGAAACTATTCTCAACTTCCTCAGACCATTCATATTTTACCTTCTTTTGTGTTAACCTGGATAGAGGTTTGGCAATGCTAGAAAATCCTTCAACAAATCTTCGATAATAACCTGCTAATCCAAGGAAACTACGAATCTCTGTTACATTAGTTGGTCTAGGCCAATCTAGTATAGCCTCGATCTTTTGAGGGTCAACCGAGAGTCCCTCTTTGGAAATGACATGTCCTAGAAAAGAAACGCTAGGCAACCAAAACTCACACTTCTTTAATTTTGCATATAATTTCTCCTTCCTAAGGATTTGTAATACTATCTCTAAATTCTTCTCGTGTTCTTCAATACTCTTGGAATAAATATGGATGTCATCAATGAAAACAACCACACATTGATCCAAATATTTCCTAAACACTCTATTCATCATATCCATAAAAACGGCTGGTGCATTAGTAAGTCCAAATGGCATCACAAGAAATTCATAGTGACCATATCTAGTACGAAAAGCTGATTTTGAAATATCATCTTCCTTAATCTTCAATTGGTGATATCCTGGCCTAAGGTCAATCTTAGAAAATACTTGCGCACCTTGTAGTTGGTCAAACAAATCATCTATACGAGGTAAGGGGTATTTATTCGTAATGGTTACCTTGTTCGGTTCACGATAATCTATACATAACCTCATCGTCCCATCCTTCTTTTTAACAAATAACACCGGAGCACCCCAAGGGGATATACTTGGTCTAATAAAACCCTTGTCTAATAGATCTTGTAATTTAACTTTTAATTCCCTTAATTCTAAAGGTGCCATGTGATAAGGTGATTTTGAGATTGGTATGGCTCCAGGAAGAAGGTCAATCGTAAACTCTATTTCTCTACTAGGAGGTAGACTGGGTAAATCATCCGGAAAAACATCTGGAAAATGTTTTGCTATAGGGATCTCTTCTAAACTAGGATCCTTCATTTGCAAATCAATAACACTTGCAAGAAATCCTTGACATCCTTTCTTAAGAAAACTATAGGCTTGCATTGTAGAGACAATACACATGGGAGATAGGACGCCGGTTCCTTCAAAACTGAATTTTGGTTGGTTAGGAATTTGGAAAGTAACTCTCTTCTCAAAACAATCTACATTAGCATGATATGATGCTAACCAATCCATCCCCAAAATGACTTCGAAATCTCTTATGTCTAAAACTATCAAATCGACAAATAGTTTATGACTACTGACATCTATAGGGCAAGATTTATATACTAATGTACCCGTCAATAAATCACCAGAAGGAGTAGAAACGTGTATGTTATGATTCAAGGGTTCAGGAATATTAGGAAAGCGATTAACGAGACGTAAAGACACAAATGAATGGGTAGAACCAGGATCTATTAAAACTTGAAAAGGTTGTGCACATATAGAAAGTATACCTGACACTACTGCATTAGAAGCCTTTGCATCAGAAAGATTAGAAATTCTACCTTGTCTGCCATGATCTTTATTGTTATTGAAAGTCTTCGTTGGCGCCTTCCCTTTGTTAGGGTAATCTCTCATTTTATGTCACTTTTGGCCACACCCAAAGCAATTTCCTGTTTCCAGGTAACATGGTTTCCCTCTATGAATATTACCACACCGTTGGCATCTATCAACATTAAAGGGTTTATTCACAAAAGGTCGCCCTGTATTGGGTATAGTCCTAAAGGGTTTATTATTGGGGTTCCTTCCTCTTTGTTCCCCAAACTTCCTCTTCCCTTCTCTAATCTGATTATATTCTTCACTGTCCTTCTCAGCTATCGTTGCTCTAGTCACCACGTCAGTATATGATGTCAACTTCAGGATGGAAATTCGACTACGAATGTTCAACCTTAACCCACGTTCAAACTTCTTGGCCTTTAAAGTATCGGTTATCACAACATGAGGTGCAAAACGGGATAACTCGATAAACTTCGCCTCGTATTGACTAACCGTCATATTTCCTTGAACTAAACTCATGAAGTCGGATGCTTTTTGGTCTTGTACTGTTTCAGGAAAGTATTTCTCATAGAATATCACTAGGAAATCATTCCAACCTATGGGATTATTCCTTTCCTCGTATATTCTCTTAGTCATTCTCCACCAATGTTCGGCTTCACCTTCTAACATAAACGTTCCAAATGATACTCTTTGTTCATCAGTACACTTAAGAACATCGAGTATCTTTTCTATTTGCATCACCCAACTTTCTGCTTCAGTGGGGTTAGGAGTACCTTTAAAAGATGGAGGAATCAACTTCTTGAACTGTTCAATAGTACATTTACTTAGTTCAGGATTCCTTGGTACTCCATTATTTACTTGATGCTCCACAATCTTTGCTAGACTTTCGACCGCCTTGTATGCACCTTCCAGTCCTTCAATACTCGAATCACTAGTTCCCATAGATGATCTTCTCTTGGTCATTTTCAATAGTCATGGAAAAACGTAAGATCTACTATAATATATCAAGATTGAAAACTAAAATACGAGTTATAAATAATATAACACATAGGGAGGGTTATCACATAAATCAGATATTTAATACTATCTCCTAAGGATTGAAACACGAAATCTATAACGTTCAAAACCTATGTTCAGTAGTCTACGGGTTCATAACCTATGCTCTGATACCACCTCTGTCACGACCCCAACCCAATAGTAGTAGGGAATGAGTGTCTTGACATGCCACCAAGGCATTCAATGTTATGGACTTAAAATATTTCTTAAAATAAATGCAACGGAAATGCATTCACATGGTCATGAATCGTAAACTATTGAAAAAATGGAATTACATCATCAGAGCTTTCTAAAAAGGGAACTTCGTATATATTAAAGTATGAACGGATTACAACTTATGCCAAAATTAAAAAACTTATTACTAAAGAGCCAAACATGCTCTATCTCCTAAAAACAAACGTTATATTTAAAATTATAACAAAAGATCTCCTCAAGCTAGATCTTCAACATAGTCCTTCTACACTCCATCCTCCCGTCTAATTATTTCCTGAAAAATCGTTATTTATACAACGTCGGCTAAAAGCTGAATAAGATTTAATCTCCCGACATTCCAAGGTTTTCAGAATACAGATACCTATTCAAGTCAAAAGAGAAGGCATATACATATATGGATAGGAACTTGCAGTATATAGATATATATTTTGAAATGATAGTATATATATCACAATTGGATAGCTCAGAATAAGAAGAATGCAATAATTCAAATGTGATATCTTTTTCTTTCAATCATATCATTTTAATGGCCAAGTACACTCTAATACCGTATTCTTCTACCGTATTATACCCCGGTAGTTGAGGGTCAATCGAACATGTTCGTCACAACGCCTTATTTAGGGCACACCGGCGATAACCCAGCTGGGAAGGTAAGTCAGTAAAGAGGTCCCTTAGGCCGAATCATAATTTCAATATTCAATATCCTTTTCAATAATCATTTTAATCGGTATGTTTATATGGACAAATATAAACATGTCACAATTGAATCAGTCATCGGTATCACATGAATTTTGAGAATAAAAGGAGTTCAAAAAATATATATAGTTTGCATAATATCATATAATCAAAATACACAAGGAATGTCAGAGTACTCACCTAAAATAGAGGCTCGAAAATATAGATATTGAGTCTTGGATCACACGTTAATCTAATAAATACAATAAAGGTTTAATTATGTATTCTAAATAAAGCCCAATTCTAAATATTGTGTTTTAATCCTAAAATATCTTGCTGAAAAAGGTTACTAAAACCTTTTTCTCGATTTTTAATATTCATTCATCGCATTTAAAGAATTTTAATTCATAGTTCTTCCTAATCAGTCGGTTCCCAGTAGAGATGGAGGGTCACAGGGGCACCACTTTAATACCATTTCATCTAGACAAAATATTTCCGGATTTATTCCCAGTAGAGATGGAGGGTCACAGGGGCACCACTTAAATACCATCTCAACTAGACAGAATTTCACCGGGACTGACTTTGGAATTACTTAAATGAGATTCCATAATACGAGCAATTGCTTACAAAAATCATTTTAAAAAGAGTATATATATATTTTTCAAACAAGTTGACATATTTTGAAAATAAAATCAATTTAGATTGTTTCCAAATTTTAAGTTTTGATTAGTAAAGTCTTTAGTGTATTTTACCAGCATAACTACTAAGTAAAGCTATAAAATACGAAATTAAAACTTCAAAAATGAATTATAACATTTAAATAAAATCATACCTACGAAACGAATTCTTTCTTCGAAATTATAGAACTCCTTCTTAAGATATTTCCCAAGCTTTCTATCACTCTTTCTTACTATAATTCTCAAGGAATTGGTGTGAGTTTCAAATGAACCCTAAGGCCCTATTTATAGGTTTCCAAAAGTCTTACGGTGTTGACATGTGTCTAGGTGATCAAGCATTACGGTGGCAAGTCATCGTTTGGGTGTCGCATTCCGGGGTGGTCTTGCAGTCTAACATCACCAAATGATGACAAGTGCTTTAGCTTTCTCTCTGAAGATGACATGTGTAAGGTGGAGGTGACCAGCACGTGGTGGAAAGGTGATAAGGGTATAAGGGTCATTTCACACATGAAGGGTATTTTGGTAATTTCACACTATATATTTTCAATATTTCTTAGAGGTCCTTGAAAATATTTTATTTACAAAATGGCCCTTTTTATATTTTTATTTTAGTCCCTAAAGTTTCATAAAATTATATTTTCTACCCCAAAACTTATTATAAACCTTAAGATATGTCATAAGACTTCGACTTCATCCTATTTACGATTGATTCTTCATATTTAAAAATGGGGTTTGTTATATTGATAGCCAATAACATAACATATCTAATAATACAATATTTATAAGATAGTAAGTAACACATGAGTGTAAAAACAAACTATATACATATGAGCACATAAAAGTGGGGTCATTACAATGCGTATTTTCGTAACGCTCTCCATTCCACCTAGTTTAATCAAATTGTACACCCTTTTATCTTATTTCATAAAAACACGTGCAACCCTCTCTCTCTCTCTCTCTGACATATTTTTTTTTATTTCATTACATATTCTTTATAAATAATTTTTTTTTATGATGTGTGTATTTTTTTTACTTGTGTTTATATTTAGGTTTGAGAAATTTTGGGATTTTCAGGATATTCGAACCGAAAGTTTTTAGAATCGGATTTTCTCATGTGACGAACAAAAAATGGTAGAGTTTTATTATATTACTTTTGTAGCTTATTTAGTATTCATAATAAGACTTCTACTTTACCACAAAAAGAGGGTTTTCATGATTTTTTTAAATTAAATTTCCTTTGTTCCATTAGATCTTATGCGTCTTACAACCCATCACCATGGGGTAAATGGAATATCATGTTGTTGCATCTGGATTCCATAAGGTATTCTCTCTCTCTCTCTCTCTCTCTCTCTCTCTCTCTCTAGGGTTTAGAAAACCTTCAACTTCCAATTTGTTTCTTTCGTGTGTTTTGGTTTCAGATTTGTATTGTTGCTTTGGGAGTTTTGATTTTTTGTTTCTTTAGGGGTTCGGATTTGTATGGGTTGGTACTTGGATAGTGATTTGTTTCTGTTAATTATATTTATGATTCAAATGTAATTTTCATTCACATATATCTTGAGTTAATGGTAACTTTATTTGGATTTCTTAACAGATCCTACATATTTATGCTTTCATTCCCCTTCTCTTTCATTTTTTATCTTATTATAATTCCTAATTTACTGTGTAGTTTTAATGAAGTACAAAATATTTGTCAAACAATGCAAAGGTATCCACATAATTGTGTTATATGGATTATTATTTTCACCATATATCTTCTGTTGTGAGAAATATACATTTGAACTATTGTTCAATTCTTTTACTTTATAATAATACATATCGATTGGGGGTTTAATTGAGGGGTGTGAGTTACTGCTATTCATAATAGTATGTTTTGGATATCATTCTACTTTTTATTTGTGAAATTTAGCTTTAGTTTTGGACATGCTCTTAATTTTTACATTATGGAGTTTATTGTGCGGTTTGGAGGTTTTGTAATTTTATATTTGTCTTCCGATTTTTTTTTTTAAATTTCAGATTTTGGTTGTTGAAGATACAGTGTGTGGTGGATAGATTGAACATGGTCTCTTTTATATAATTTACCGAGTGAGTACAAATACTTTAAGTCATGTTTGTAATTTACAAGAGTATTTAGTACCTCCATATCTGTTTTTTGTCACGAGCTTGATGTTCTAGAGCATTTTGTTTGTTTAATATAATTTGAAATTTTGTTTAGTTTGTTGAACATGAATATTGTCACACTACAAGCTATTATTTATTTTTTAATTATGGATTAAATTGAGATGGGTCCCAATATTCACCGGTTATTTTTTTGTGCTACTCTCAGATGAAAGATTAAAAAAGGAAGACTTGACTGCTTTAGGACTTATGTTGATTCCCGCAAAGCTATACTATTAGTTTAACATGATTTCAATCATTGCTTAACTGTCATTCTTTATTATATTTATGTTTATGACTTTTATATTACATTTCTAGACATTATTCATTCTTGTTTTATTGTTCGCATCCTTCAAGACTCTGGGTTCACTTTTATTTTTAGACACATTTCTTATTTACATGTTAAAAATGAGGGTCGTTTGATGTGGTGTTTGTGTTAGTTCGCGGTGGTGTTGTGTAGTGATGATTAGTAGCCGATACAATTTGCACTGGCTCAGTTTGGTTTTGGCTCCTTTTAACAGTTTATCTTTGATTTATTGTTAATGTGTTTGCATTAATTATTGGGTAGTAACCGATACAATTTGCATACTATTTCATAATCCTCAAACCACCATTTTATCCTTTGTTAACACTACCCGTTTGACCAAATTCCCAAGTGGTTTTCCTTTAACAGTCTATGTTATACCACCCTCAAATAGATTTTTTTGTAAATTTTGGAGCTCATCTCTCGAGTTCGATATTTGATGTTTTGGAGCTCCTCTCTTAAGTTCAATCTTTAATGTTTATGCATGAAACTTCTTAACTTATATGAAATCAGTACCTATATATGAAACAAGTACCATGCTATAGATGAAATGTCTCCATTTATAGATGACCAAGCAAAGAAAATAGAACATATAATTCTATTTACTTAAGCATGTTGCATCCTACATCCTACTTATAGATGAACCACTAATGCTATTTACTTGTAGATGATACCAATAATGTTATTTACTTATAAAATGCTATTTTTTGCATTTTATTTCCTCATAAATGTCTCTAGCTTCTTAGGAACAAATTGGTAAATATGAAGATTTATATTCACATTTTTTCTATTCTTAGGATTATTTCTTCAGATTTGTTGTATTTCATCCAATTTGACTAACCTCTTCTTTTATTTCCTAGATTAGCCACTTGTGATGCTCTAATTGAGCTTCTACATCCAACATCACATTAACTGGAAAAGGTAAGATCACTAGCTTAAGTTTAACTATATTTGAAGTTGTATATTATCTTAGTTGCTTGACATTTGTATAATAAAATTTGCAAGTTAGTGTTTTACTTTATTGTTAATTTTTTAGTGTAGATTTACTACGTGACTCAAGAGTTTCCTTCAAACAAAGATTTGGTTTGGGATTTTCCATTGAACAAGGATTGGGGGGTTGATACAGAGGTCAGGATTTTCCATTTAGATTTCTACTTTATTTAATTTTGCAATTCTCGGTATACCATAGGGATAGGTACTGTATACTTCTACTGTATGATATTAAAGGAGATCCTTTTCCACCTATGTTCCATTTGTTCTTGATAGAATTGTTTGGTTGTGTGAAATCCAATGCCTCTTTGGCTTTGATCAACACCATTTAACTGATTCAGTGATGTTTTACGGGTGGATTGATCAGTCAAATCATGTGTCATGTGGATCCCTCACCTATAAAGCAGTGTGCCGTGTCGATCCGTCGATATTGGCTGTATTTTTGGTTTTATTGAACCGAAAAATATTTTTGATTTTTCATCACTATCTCCATTACTTCTGATGGGTGTCAACCAAAACATCTTCGTATTGGTAATAGTAGTATACTCTATTATTATTTTTTTGTGATTTCTAATGTTGATTCGTTGATTAGTTATTTTTCATTTTAATTTCTTATTTCTGGAGTTGTATGCATGTAGTAATTTTGGTGACTTTATATATGTTTTCTTCCTTTTATTCCTCATTAGATATTATTGGAATTAGTTACACATTTGATTGACAAATGTAGTTATTAACATCTCAATAGATACACAATGACTACTAATATCTTGAACATCTTCCTTGAAATTGCAAAGGTATGCTCTAATTCCATTTGATGGACTATATGGACTATTTACTAAACTTTACATTACTGATATTTTGAATATATCACTTTATAAGCAAATAATTTTGGGTTAAATATATTTTGGTTTGTAACAGACTTAAGTAGGTAATCTTTTGGTTCAACAATAGAGTTGGTTAGTTAAATGACATGTTAGAGACATTGTTGGGGGGAATTTGCTAGCCCTGGCTCCCAAAGAGTTTTCCTAGTATATTTAATATAATTAGATGGAAACTGTAATATATCTTAAAATTCTCATTTTTACTCATAAGTATTCTATATATGTTGTGCAGAAACTGGGCCAATTTGGATCACAAATAGGCAATGCTCGGGGATTGGTGTCATTTGGTTTGGGAATTTGGTTTATGAATGGAATGTATTTTTCTTTACTTTATATATGTAGGTAAATGAGATATGGTCTTAGGGTTTATAGGTGTATTGGTCATGATTGAGTGGAGTGAAATTTCAAGGATGGAGGAGCTGAAGTCACCACCGACTTTGGTATTATATACCTTAAGGGTTCTATTTGTTTTAATTTTGTAGTTTTTTTTATTTTGGGGGGTTCAATTGGGGATGAGATTATTGGGATTGAGATTGAAAATATGGGTTTGGCATCTTGGGCATTATGCCATGCTGCATCATCTAAACACACTTCTATAGAACCCCTATTTTTCTGTTCATGCATTCATTTTTTTCTATTTTTCTGTTGTGCATGAGATACAACTCTATATCCTTTCCTTCACGTATTCTTTTTGCTATTTAATTTTCAATTTCACCCAATTTTCAGTATTTTATGAATACGGGAATGTGTAAATTTGGTGTTTCCTACAAGTATCATCATCGAATACAGGGAGGTCAATTCCTACGATTGGTACCAATTAATTTTTTAGATACTCCATGCGACCCCTTAGATACATTTATTATATTTTGTCAATTATCTTATATCAATCAAAATTCTTGAATTTGATATTAGTGCAGCTACAGAAATAGTTTTTTCACAATAGGGTGAAAAGGAGTGCTCAATCCCTTTCATCTTAACAATACGGACTAGTTGCAGGAAACTATCCAGTTGTACATCCTGCTCTGCTTCTAGGTTCTTATATCCCATCGACATATGGTCTGGTGCATCTTAAAAATGATTGTAAATTTTAATTTCATCTCTTTATAGACATTATATGCATTGGTGGTTGTGATTGATGATAATAAAACTCCCTTTTTCATATTTATTTATGTATGCAACCCCAAACTTTGGGAGTAATTGTTGGTTGTTGAAGTTTCAAATAGTTTTTATTAATATTGTTATTGTTGAATGAGAAAAAAATGTTCTTGGAAACTGATGTTTCTTTATTATTTTACTCTTACCTTTTTTAATACTCAAAGTTTAATTTTTTATTCACAGATTTACCTTTGTTCTCCCATTAACTAGATATTGTCTTCATGTTTTAAATTGTTAAGGTAGTGGTCATAGCTATTTTTTTTTGTAGGCCTATGTTTTAGATTAAGGATGTTAAGTCATTTTAGTGAAAGAAGAACAAAAAGATATTTTCATGAAATATTTTATCCATTCCAGTGTTAAAAGTTTTAAAATTGTGCAGGCATTTTGGGAGTTACCAATATGTATATAGATTATAGACCAATATGTTTTCATCGTTTGTTATCAATTCTATGACCTTAGCTTGCTATTTCTATAACTGCCACATTGTTAACTCTTTTGTAATACATTAGCAATAAGAAGACTATTGTTGGTGATTTATCCAGATTGCGCTTTGCATCCATTTTGGATGTCGATGAATTAAAGGTAAGACGAGTGAGACGAGGAATGCTATCAAGGTTGATAATGTTTTTAGCAATTTGGTTCAAGTTTTTATTTTCATATATTGGAATATTTTTATATCATTTGCAAACAGTTTATCTGCATTAGACTATCAATAGTGTCATTGGATTTTCTATCTGTGGTCTGCAGAATAAATATAGATGAATGACATATGCTCATCAATAATCATCATCCATGTTCACAGGTAATGCATAGCCCATTCTTAGTCAGATTTTTTCCACTCTTTAGTATACCTACCCTCCCTCTTTATTTTGTGGAATACAAACCAGAACCGGGAGGGTCAATAAAAAAGAACTTCATGTATGAATTCTTTTCTTTCAGAAATCCAGAAACACCTCCCACAATACCACTTGTTCCTGCAGCTACAACGAAAGCATGTAACTTGGCATAATCTTCTTCTAAATCTCAGGATTAATTCCCTCATAGTGGTCCCTGAAATTAACGACATTCTCAAATTGATCTGCACAGAAACCACCTTTGGAGTCATTAAAGAATATAGGACCACTACTTTCTCATCTTATTAGGTGTACCTGGGGTTATTTTTATCATGTTTTTTTTATTTCGTTTAATTTTGAAAACATACCATTGTTAGGGATTCATATTTGTTCATTACATATATTTGTGATTTCAGTTTAGTTACGCATACTTGAATGTCTAAATAAATGGTTTTATTTTCTAAAGCTAATCCTTTAATCGGTGTTCATTAATGCCTTAAATTCTGGAAACAATGTGAGAATTTGAGTAATTTTAAAATCTAAATTCACCGATTGTATATTTTTAAGTCATTTATTTGTTAAAGAAGATTAGTTTTCTCATGTTTTCTTAACTTTATGTTAGTTTTTGGCTTTGCCTCATCCCTTTCATGGTTTTGCACTTCCTCTACCTCATCGCCTGGAAAATGGGATGTCCTTCCTATTATTTCTCTCTCTAGCTGGGGCGACCTAGGGTTGCATGGTTGCTACTACTGCCTCGAACGTGGAGGCATTCCCTCTTCCTCCACCTCCTTTCCCTATTCTCACTCATCCTTCCAAGTCCTTTGCATCAGTTTTTGGTAATCAGTCCTCATCGTCTTTTGCCTTGAAATAAGTTAGTACTATAAAGCTGAACCTGTGATAATTTTTCTCTGAAGATGATAGACAAAAACTTGCAGCTCCTTTCAAATACTCTCTCGTTGGTAAATTCTCACATGGTAGGCCTACTATCAATGATATTCGTAAGGTCTTCCCTTCTCTTGATCTAAAAGTTGATTTTAACATAGGGTTAATTGATAACAAACATATTCTCATTCGTTTATTCCATGAAGAGGATTTTCATAAAGTTTGGCTTAGAGAAACATGGTTCATTCATAGATTTCCGATGATCATTTTTAAATGGTCCCTAGATTTTCATCCTGATGCGGAATCCACGATTGCACCTGTTTGGATCAATTTTCCACTCTTACCTATCCATTTGTACAATAAAGATAACATCTTTTCCATTGCAAATGTGGTGGGAATGCCTCATAAAATGGATATAGCTACAACTTCTCTTTCAAGGCTTAGTTTAGCTAGGATATGTGTTGAAATTGACATGTGCAAAGATCATCCCAAGAGAATATGGATTGGAAACAGTGATAAAGGCAATGGTTTTTGGCAACATATTTAATATGAAGACATCCTAGAATATTGTCAATATTGAAGCAAGAAAGGCCACAAACAATATATGTGTAAATTTTTCATCACTGAAGAAGATAGAAGAATGGGGCCTGCAAATTCAAATTAGAAAGACCATCAAGAAACCATTCCAAAACCAAAAGAACATACCAAAGAGTGGGTTATAAGAAAATTCCAAAATCCAAATACTATAACTGAGGAACTTCCTACTGTTGTTGAAAATGACAAAGAAGGTGTCCAAGAAGATGTTCCAAAGATTGATCAGATCAGGTCTATGTCACCTTTCAAGCAGTTAAGTGAGCAACAAGTGGTTACTATTTTTAGCAAGCTAACTAACGAAGAAGTCACAAGGAGTAAAAATGAGGAAGTTGCAAAGAGATCAGATAATGTTCCTATCAGAGAGACTACTGCACTATATGAAGAAGGTGAAATAATTGATGGATTCCCCAAAAATTATGAAGAAGATATTCAAGAAGATGTTTTCACCATTATTACTAGTAAAAATAGAGGTAAAAGTAAAAATTGTAGTCCCACATCTTCTGACTTTGTATGCAGGTTAACCTCTGTATCCCCAATTCGAGTACTATCAAAGGGAGGCCCCCATCAAATGACTTTAAGATAAAATTCAAGAAATAAATTTGTTGATTTATCTCAATGATTAGATTATTAATTTGGAATATCAGAGGTATTGCTAAGCAAAGAGCTATGAGAAGACTAAAAAGATAGATTAAGCTTCATAAAATTTCCATGTTGGCTATTTTAGAACCTAAACAGAAAGGGGCTACTATCTCTTCCTTTATGGTGAGATTAGGTTTCAATCAAGCACATTTTAACTCTAACAGTAAAGTTTGGTTATTTATAAAAGATGATCTTGTTAGTGATGTGATTGCCTCCTTTGACCAAACTCTTATAGTATCTATTAACAGTCCTCAATTTCCCTATCAATTTACCTGTAGTTTTGTGTATGCCAATTATACAAAAGTTGGTAGAAGGTACTTAAGGGAACACCTGACACAGTTGGCCATTGCAGACCCTTGGCCAGTATGTGGTGATTTTAATACAGTTGCTTACTCTTGGGAAAAAGCAGGTGGTAATTCTATTGACCAAAATTCCTCACTGGAATTCTTGGAACTTATGGAATTAAATAACTTGGAAGATTTGGGGTTTTCAGGATCAGCTTATACATGGTTTAATAAAAGGGAGGGTGTGGCCAGAATTTGGTGTAGGCTTGATAGAGCCTTATCTAATTCAGATCTTCTTCAAATGGGATTTGGTGTGAATATATCTTATTGAAGTAAATCTTCTTCTGACCATGCTCCCATTCTTCTAGAAATGAAGTCAATTGCTGATAATATCATAAAACCATTTAGATTCCATAATTTTTGGACCTCTAATGAATGACTCTTTCATTAAGGTTGCAAAAAATCATTGGAACTCTAATATTTCCTATAATCCCATATATTCAGTGGCTCTAAACCTAAAATATTTCAAATACTATTTGGCTAAATGGAGTAGAGAAACATATGGGAACATTTTTCAATCTATTAGAGATGTTGAGGATAAGCTGTTAGCTGCTGAAATGGCTTTTGAAAATGATCCAAGTGAGGAATATAGAGAATCTCTGGCTAGAATGGATGCTGAATTTACTTTGAAGGCTGAAATTGAAGAAACTTTTTTAATACAAATGGCTAGAAGAAGGGGACCAAAATTCCAAATATTTTCACAATTCTGTTAAAGCTAGAATAAAGAAGTTGTTATTGCATAAAATCAAGAATGACAATGGTATGTGGTTACAAGAAGAAGCCGAAATTACCAATGAAGCTATCAAATTCTTCAAATTTTCTTTTGAGGACAATAAGACCTATGAATATGCTGAGATGATTCTAAACTGTATTCAACCTTCAATATCTGAAGTCCAAATTTTTTTCCTTACTGATTATCCTAAAGAAGCTGAAGTTAAGGCTACTGTATTAGAGCTTAATGGAAATAGGGGCTCTTAAGATTAACCACTTGGCTTTTGCTAATGATCTCATTTTTATTCTCCTCTGGTGATATCAAATCTTTAAAGAAGTTGATGGTGTTTGTGGATGGCTATGAAAAATGCTCTGGATTGAAGGTTAATAGTCTAAAGAGCTCTATGTCTTTGTCAAATAAATTTTCAGTTGGTGCCAAAAATAAGATCTCTGATTTGCTTGGTTTTAAGTTAAAATCCTCCCCTATTTCTTATTTGGGATGTCCTATTTTTCCAGGGAGAAAAATAAACATATATTTTGAGCCTTTAGTGGCTAAAATAAGGGATAAAATAGCTGGTTGGAAATCTAAGATTCTATCTCCTGGAGTTAAACTCATCCTTATCAAACATGTTTTATCCTCTACTCCATTATATATAATGTTTGCTTTGATGCCTACAAAGAAAACCATTAAACCCATAGAATGATTGTTTGCTAATTTCTTCTAGAGTTCTAGTGTTGGAAATCATAGACATCATTGGTGTAAGTGGAGTATAATTGCTAGACCTTTTGATGAAGGAGGTTTGGGTATTACAAGCCTTTCTGATATGAGTAAAACATTTGCTATTAAGTCTTGGTGGAAGTTGAGAAGTCAAGAATCACTTTGGTCTAAACTCATGATTGCCAAATGCTATAGAAAAGCTCATCCTTACATAGCTAATGGAAGTTCGGGCTCTCAATCTTGGAGAAGAACGTGTCAAGTTAGAGATGAAGCAGAAGATTGCATCCTGTGGAGAATAAGTGATGGTTCTTGTAGTGCTCTATATGACTCTTGGTGTTCTTTTGGTCCTTTATATCAGTGTACCTCAGCCAATTCTCCTATCAAAGTTAAAGACATATGGGATGAATATAGTCGATGGGATATTAATAAGATTTCATATTTGTTCCCCCAAGATATATGCTACAAAATCATGGGATCTTATATTAGTAAGATTGATCAGAAAGATGATATTATTTGGTCAGCCTCTAATGATGGAAAATTATCAATTTCTTCAGCTTGGGATCTTATAAGAATCAAATCTACAACCAGGTGGTTATTTTCTTTGGCTTGGCGGAGAGTTATTCCATAAAAACTGTCTATATTTGTATGGAAATTGCTCCAGGGGTTCCTTCCCATGGATGATAAATTAATGTCTATAGGATGGAATGGTCCTTCTAAGTGTCACTGCTGTGTTTTATCTAAAGATGAAAGTATTAACCATGTATTTGTTCAAGGGGAGTTAGCTGAATCAGCGTGGTCTCATTTTGGTAAGGTTTTGGGAATTCCTTTAGTGAGATCTGATATCAGAAGTAGGTGTTTACTTGGTGGATTTCTGCCCCATATAATTTCAGTGGAATTTGTAAAAAATGATGCCTATTATCATTTGCTAGGCTTTATGGTGTTATAGGAATGATTGTAGATTTAATTATGTGCCTCCAAATGCAACAAAAGTGATCATAAATATTGAATCATTGTCTTCCTCCATATTTAAATTGATCCCTCATTCTCCTAAGCAAGTTTCTATTTAGTCTTTGGGTGATTTCAAGGTGATAAAGGAGTATAGATTTGTGAAGTGACAACCTCCTCCAGCTCATGTTCTTAAACTTAACACTAATGGTAGCTCACTTCTTAATCCATATAGTAGTGTAGGTGGTGGAATTCTGAGAAATTCTAATGGAGATGGGCTTTGGGCATACAGTCATTTCTTTGGTGCTAAGTCTAATATTGAAGCAAAAGCATTGGCTATATTAGAAGGCTTAAAATTCTACGGGGACTTAAATTACTATGAGATCATTGTAGAATCTAATTCGAAGATTATCATTCATATTTTGAACAAGAAGTTGCAATGTCCTTGGAAAATCAGAGATATAGTAGAAGATATTCAGTCAATTTGTGAAGATTTCATCATTTCCTTTGTTCGTGTGTTTAGAGAAGGCAATCAAACTGTAGATATTTTGGTCAAGTTGGGTAGTCATGCTCATCGATCTCTTTTGTCTCTTCACCTTGATTCTTTCCCTTCTACCCTTAAAGGAGCGGTAAAGATGGACAAATGGGTCCTCCTTGCTGTTAGAGTTTCAAAATTCATTCATTAGATTTTCTTTATCTCTCTTTCAATTATATATCTTTTTATCGTAAGGTCTTTAGTTATAAAAATCCTTATTTATTTCTATCATGTTTTGCTCTGGATTGTTAGCCCCCTGATCAAGGCTTTTCTGATCATTGATTATTAATACCGTGAGTGGGGGTTAAATCCCTCTTCCCCCCTCCCCCCCAAAAAAAACTTTATGTTCTTCTCTTTAATGCGTCGCAGAAAATGGATATGAAAATATGTTTGAAGTAGAGAAGTTGATTTTCTAATGGTTGATATGGGATCGAGCAAATACAGCAAATAAAGGTGTGTTTGTTGCACTTGGTGTTTCATTTTGCAATGGCTTCAATTTTCTTGGGTGTTTTTGTTCACACCTTCCTTATCATTCATTAAATGCCGATTGTAAAATGATAGATTTTTAAAAATTCAATGTGAAAATGACATATTTATCCAATTTGTAACCCCCGATTCAACTTTATGACTTTGGGGAAAAAACATCATTCCAAACCTCATTAATCTAAACATCCAAGTATATTGTTGCCCATTTTCTGAACCCAGAGCTGTTAATAAGAAACTAAGGATTCTCAGAGACAAAATAATAGGGAACAAAAGAAAAGACAAAGTTAAAGCATCTAGGATAAAACGATAACCGGTTGTAAAATAATAGAAGGAAATAATTAGGTGTACAATTTATAAAGGTTCAAAAGTAAATGAAAGGAGTTAAAATCAAAAGTAATTCATTAAATTTACTAACCCTTCCTCAAATTTTCTATATTATATCTTCTTCTTCATTTTATCACCATATACATCCATATAAAAAATTATTGAAAAATGGTTTAAAAGGGTTCGTTTGTTGATTCAGTGAGGTTTTATCGAAAAATGCATTTTGCTGGGTTTACTTTGTTGATGAGAGAGAAAATGAAAATGAGGTTTTATTGGAATTTTATTACTATTGCTAGAGAATTTGGTTACCTAAATGCCAATTTTCTTTTTTCCAAGACATACACTGATAATGGGGATGTTGAAAGTTTCTCAACCCAAAAGTAGCGAGTTGTATAATTATGGGGGATGCAAACAAAAAAGCATGGTTTAAACAAAAACATCCATTTTCTTTTAGACTATAAAGAAGGTCATGAGGCTTTTACTTTTTATACTTTGAATTTATATGTGAAATTGACACTTCATTTTTTAAAGATTGACACTTTGTTTATTTGAGGCACGGTGTGAATTCAGTTGTGAATATTATATGTGAATTTGTTTTATGAATTTTGACTATCTGAATGTTGTTGGACTATTTGTTATTTGTTGAGAGCATGGTGAATAGTCCTATAAACAAAGAAGATTATGGCTATTTTTTTAATTACACTTTGTTTTGTTGGGGAACCATTTTGTAATTACGTACTTTGGTAAATTTTTGTCGTTTTGCGATTACGTACTTTGGAATTTTTCGTTGTGCCTTTAGACAGTGTGTGTGTATATATATATATACATACTAGGGTATGCTCGTGCCTGAAGGCACGGGCATAATTTTGAAAAGCATAGAGTCATGCCTTAGTGCGATGGCAAGTGCCCTCGCCAAAGCTATGGTTGGTCTTGGGTTCGAAACACGGGAGTAACCTCCTCATATATAGGGGGTAGCAAGCCAACATTCGTCTATTCAAGATCCTACAGTTAAGCGTATTTCCCTTTGACTGAAGGCACGAAGAAATTTGTTCAAAAGATCAAGTAATGTATAATTTAAGTTTAATGTTTTTAAATAAATAAATAATCGTAAACAATTTAAAAAAATTTGACAAAATTTCCTTTGTTTATAAGATTATTCGCCATGTATAAGAAATAAAAAATACACGAACAACAAAACTAATAGTTTGTAATTCAAATATAATATCATTATGTATTTAGATATGTATAACATATGGAGTACTCATTTTTAGTTGCTTTCACATTTTGCAAGGACCAAACAACATTGTATTGAATGTGTCCATCTAAATAAATATTTTACAAAAGAAATAAATAAGTTCTCAATATTACCAACGTACATCATCTTTATCTATGAAAACACTTTTGAAGAAAAAAGAGAAATGGCAAACGCTCGATCTACCGATTTCCTATCTCCCATCCCACTAAATATCTCATTTTCATCGTCTTTTATATAATGGCGCCAATGTCCATACAACCGGAGCTACTGCTTAACGGCACTTCTAGTCGGTCGATTAGCTCCTCAAGAACGAACTACCTCTTTGGGCATGAGCTAATGCACGGGGGCTACTACAGGTCTGTTGTACAAAATATATGTGCTGCATTCTACAAAGGAAAGAGGAGGCACTAAGTTCCACATTCTACAGGCTGATATCTGTTTATCACAAAATGAGAAATTTAAAATAAATTAGAAAAAACTCTTAAATGTATAGTTCAGTAATGACTCGATGCAAAAATTGCATATAACATAATAAATAAGCAATTAATCTATTTATGTTCTCACACTGGTTGACAGTTAAAAAGAACAAAATGGTGCCTTTAATTCAATTCAAACACATCAGCAGATTGTACATCTATTATGAAGGTTTCTTACCTGTAAAATGTCAAAGCCTTCACACTCGGATTGGATGTCAAACATGCTACTATATTATTATAAGAAAGCTAACACTCTAAGATCCTAAAATACAAAATATAATATATCAACAAAATAGAATGAAAAGTTAGGATTTTTTGAAATAGAACAATTGAAGATATAAAAGTCCCTAAAATATGTTTGGTAGGTGTGCGTGTGCGCAATCGATATAATAAATGAACAAATAAAAATTTCCAAATCAAATCACTTTATTGATCCAATATTCAATAGCCAAATAAATACACGTGTGGAAATAATTAACAATGAAAATATTTAGGAGGAAAAAATAAGTAAACCAACAAAGTAATTGAAAGTTAAAAATAGTGCAAACGTTTTCCATTTACACAATCCCATATATTTTGCATTTATACAATTGATAATATAATAAAGCTCCCCGCAATTTGTCAATAATAAAAGCAAAATTTAATTAATTATGATAAATTTGTAGTTTATTCGATCAATACAAATCATTTATGAATAGTAATGCCTATTCAATACAAATCATTCAGTTTTTGCAAGTACTTCGTTGGAGAAGCAGGGTGTAATTTTTGAAAAAAATAAACCTGCTTGGATAACATGTATGTGTCAACTCCCGACTAATTAATGTTGATGGTGCTTTTTAGAAGTATGGATCTCTTGCTTCCATTAATGGGGTTGTCAGGGATCATAGAGGAAAATTTTAAAATTCTTTTAGGCGCAAAATCTAGGTCGAATCAGCTTTGGCGTGTGCAACTTTGGCCATTTTAGAAGGTTGGATAATGGTCAGCTCCTTTGAGATTAGTGAGGCCACTATTGAAAGTGACAACTCCCTACTGATTGACTGCTTCTTGGGTGTTGCAGACCCTCCTTGTACCATTTCATAAGTTATTTATGATATTCAATAGCTGGTATCTACGTGGAAGATCAATCTAATTTGGACCAGATGAAATGCCAACAGTGTAGCGCACTGGCTGGCCTCAAGGCACTGCTATCCAAAAAAAATGAGTTCCACGCTTTATGCCAACAATCTAATTTGGACCAGACGAAATGAGTTCAACGTTTTACGCAGTTCTGAACTTCTGATCTTTGTAAAGGCTAAGGCCCTCTCAGCTATCCAAAAAAAATATGTATGTGTCAAGGGGTAGGGTAGCCAGCGACCATAAATCAGTTAGAGAAGTGGATTATTAAAAACTTGGCTCAGTCCTTAGGTACTTAGCTTCTTCTAACTCCCACTGCTCAGTGCTCGGTACTCAACGTTCAGTGCTTAATGCTCAACTAGTCATCTCTTAATGCTCAGCTTCTTCTGTTCCCTCACATATGCAATTTCTTGTTATTCTACCATCTTACCCTCCCAACTTTCTTGATCAGCTTGGTCATATTAAAAAATTGAGTATACCTAATTAGAGAAGAAACTTTAAATTAAATAAATGCAAAACAAATTATACATATTAGAATTACATTAAGATCCCATCACAGTCATAACTTGGAATCAAAATTTATGAACCTCTCCCTGCCTTGCCTTGTCCCAATCATGGTCACATAACAGTGTAGAATTACATCATAAGTTTTGGTTTTACAAACATCGTTAGCATTGAGAAACATAACTTGATGTAAAATAAAAAACAAAACAAATAAAAATATCTGAGACCATAGTTAGTGAAAGATATTCTAGAGCCAAAGATGATAAGAAAGTGAGGTCTTAAAGATGGATAAGATGTAATAAAATCACTACAGAAACTTGTGCCACAATAACTTTTTTATCTCTATACACTACACCAAAAACAACAATCTGGCACGCTTTAAAACTGTGCCAGATCAAATCTGGCACGATTTTGAACTATGCCAGAATCAGGTGTTCCAAATGGTTATTTTTTTTTCTGGTACGGTTTAAAAGTGTGCCAGATTTGACCAAACACGAACACTTCTGTCACACTTTAAAACCGTGCCAGAATTTGATATTTCTAGCACACTTTTGACACACTTTATAATTGTGCCAGATAGAGTACATTTTGGTACACTTTTGGTACAGTTCAAAACCGTGCCAAATTTTGATACGCTTTTGGCACGGTTTTGAACTGTGCCAAATTTAGGATCAAAGAAAAAAAATAATTATAAATAATATTACCTAAAAAAGTCAACAACATTTCCACCATTTTTCGTACCTATTTTAGAATGACAAAAAATCAATAATAATATAAAACCAACATGGCAAAATAGTACAACAACAATACAAATAGTCTGCAACAACGCTAATACACATCCAGACAATAAGCCCACTAAAAATTAATGGCTCAAATTTCGTTAATAGAAAATTCATGTCAATACATTTGGAATCCATCTCAATACATGAGGAAATTTGAATTTTATCTCAACTCGTGTCAATACATTTGAAATTCATCTCAAATTCCGTGGTCTTCTCTTCAAGCAGCACTATCGGTTTTAACTCCTCATTTATCAAGCAACATCAGTTCGCCTCTACATGCACACCCATCGAACTTCCAATGAGTTCCAGTCTATAAAACAAACAAACAAAAAAGAGTAATTAATTTTTATCATTTGATAGAATTGAAGGCCAATAATTTAACAGAGACTAAGATATATTCTTTCAATCACACAAAATCTGAAATCTAGTGCACATTATAAAATGCTATAGACATTGGTATCATGTAACAACCCGGATTTTTTTTAAATGGGGATTTTTAAATTAGTCGGAGAAAAAAACGAAATTTTGGATTTTATGAATTTTATAATTTAAAGTGTTGGTTTTTATATTTGAAAAATAAATTTTCAAACGGAATTGGAATCGGAATTAAAATGGAGTTTTAATTGAATTTTTATTATTTAGAAGAGTTCTCAAAATATAAAACTCTCTAAGAGTCCTCAAAACATAAAACTTTCTAGTAAAAATAATATTTTTAGAAATTCGACCGTCCGATCAAGCTAAATTTTTGTCAGCAGTCCTGTCTCGCCGTTCGCTACAACATACTAAAATTTCAAGCGATTCTATCGGTCCGATCGTCCGTAATGATTTTTTCAAGTATTTGTATTTGATTAGGACTCTAATTCTTTTTGGTATATAAACATAAAGTGACGAGTTTAGATCTTTTAAAACACATTTTAGCCTTCTCAAAAATCAGAATCCTCTCATCTTCTTGAACCTCAAAACCCTAGCCCCATTCTACATAACTTTCAACTCAAGTTTTGTCAAGATTAACTGGATTTTCTCACGACGCGTCAAGAACGAATCTTTGTCAAATTTTTTAGAGGAATACACATTCAAGATCATATTTATAAATCAACTTTTATTCAGGCATGTTGACCCTATTCTTTTCCTTTAGTGTTATGTGTCTTGATTGTAGCCTCCATCAAACTCATGTTTTTTAAAATAAGATATGAATATAAAGATTGAAGAGATAAATTTCGGGGCTGTTTTACATGAACAAAATTAATGATACCAAATACTTATAACTTGTATTCTTTGGGTTGTGTCGGTGTAGTCGACTTTGCTATGGGCATGTGCATGTAGAGGAGCCCTCTTAAAAGTAAATTTTGATATTTCATGTGAAAACCCTAGTTTAATTTAATTTCTTGTGTTGAAAAATAAGGATCATGATAGGACTTGAATGTATCGATTATTCTGAAAATCATAATATTTAGGTGTCTTTGATTTCCACTTTTTAATTTGAATTATTTAAATGGGAATTTAGTATTATTATGAATGTTGTTATAATTTGGAATTGTGTTACTCTATGGAAATATGATAATATTTCAGAAAGGTTGGGTATGGTACATAATTGGTTTTCACCCTTGTTATAGTACACTTGTTAGGTATGGGACTAGTAAGTGGGCCTTAATTACGATTTATGCTAATTAGGTATGGGACTAGTTAGTGTAAGTCTATGCGGGTTATATAATTGGGGTGGGGGCTGATTTTTCTATTTTATACCTTCATTGTAATGGCCTAGGATTGATATCTAGGTGGAGTGAAATTTTATAATCATTCTTTGCTTAGGATAGGATGATATTGTGTTTTGGGAACCCTTAGTTGGCAGTAAAGGTTATTTTGAGGATTTTCACATCGCTTTTAAGGGTGGGGGAAATTAATGTGATTAACGAAAACAAGGAATGTGGAATTTAATATCGCAGGACTAAAACGGATATTAAAAATTTATTGGCGACATAATGTGTCTAGGGCCGACAGTTTGAACGGGTCAGAGAACGAGTTATGTCGTGTCGTGTGTGGAACCTTGTCATATCGCGAGGGTCGCAGGATAAAAACGGGCCAGACGGCGGACTTGACAAGGGGACGGGTGCGTGTGTGGAACCTTGTCATATCGCGAAGGTCGCAGGATAAAAACGGACCAGACGGCGGACTTGACAAGGGGACGGGTTTTGGTAATAATATTCACGGTTAAATTAATTAAATTTAACATTATGGGAAGGTGTGTTAATTAAAATTATATTGGTGTGGCTTTTGTGAAAACCTTGCGGGTAATTGTGAATTTATTTATGGTGATTATTAATCTCGTAATTAAAAGATTCTATTGTTATAGTCGATATATATAGCACTATTGTCTGGGTTCAAGGACCCTATTTGAGGAGAGTAGCCGGTTTACATGCTCGGGGCTTTGGCTCTGACACATGCGTTGACAAATCTTTTTCAGGATTTTTGGGAGTTGTTGCATAGGATTCATTGGAGATCTTTTGGAGGTGCAGCTGGATTTATGTTACTGCTTTAGTAGTTGGATTTTCTCTTTCCATTCATTCGTTTTATTTATGAGACTATTTTGGAGTTATTGGGCCTTTTTGGTTCCAAATTTGTTTAGAGGATTTCTGTTGGGATTATTCAGATTTTATTTAATCATTATTGGAGATTGGATTTTTGGAGTTAGCATGTGATGGATCTTTTATCGCTTAGTTATTTGTGATCATTTGAGATTGACCAATTATTTATCTTATGGACTGATTTATTTATGTCTCATATCTGTCTCATGCTGAGAATGGTATTTATTTAGTTCACGCCCGGCTTAGTTTTGGTGGCGGCCGACGCCAGAATTAGGCGGGGTGTGACATATCATTAATAAGCACTGCTATAAAACCTGGGCAGTATCAATACATAGTAGCATTAACGATTTCTATATGGGGGTGTTTGCGCATGAACGTGCAAGGACGAGAGAGAGAGATGTCAATATATATAAACACTTGCAAAGTGGGATTTCCACTCGATTCCCGTATGACCATCGTAGAGACCCTCGGGTGGTGAATAGGAGAGGATTCGACTGAATACGTGAATGAGGACAACAGTGTCAATAGAAGCATATTCGAGATGCACATACAGTATAGTTAAATGAGTCATTAACTTCTAAAAATGATTGATGTTAGTGGGGAGGATCATACGAGTAATTGTGTAGGGATAGTTTAATTTAAAGACAACACCATCATGAAAGATGAATAAAATGAGATGTACAGTAAATGGCTCGTAAGGTAACTGTTACATCTATACTATATTTATCAAGGGAGATATAATTCATCTCAAATTCTACCCGTGTTGATGCATTCTCTGCATTACCGTTCAGAAAGGTTGTGGAATTTCTAGTGGGTGTGCCACTTCCACTCCCCTCGGGTTGGCTTTAAGTACTCTGTCCAAAATGAGAAACATCTTTTGAATTTGTTTGGGAAGTACGTGCTTCATCAGAGTAATTTCCATTCCCTTCTCTTGCATCAGCTAATTCAATCTGAAGCTGTTGTATTGTATGCATATGAAGCCTCTCCAACGCAACAAACTGACAAAACAACATATATAAATCTCTAGTGCAACTTGAAACACAACAAAACATTTACTTGAGGGTAGGAGTGAGGAGGAAGAAAAAAGATTTTAAAAAAACACAATTTCAATGGCACACAATCAAGCTTTAACTAAACAACCTATCTTTGACAACCAAGCCAAAGATGGTTATATTACTCTGTACGTTCTCGCAACTCATCTTGGAGGGTGTGATTTGTACTTGATTGCAAGGCATCCATCTCATGAGCATGCGTGATCCAATTTTGTGCTTCCCTTATTTGTTCATCTTTGTAAAGGATAGCTTCCTGAGTAATCCTATGCTGAAATATGTAAGTTACAGTCAGGCATTGCACCACCAAAACCATATAAGATATATAACTTCACATAATAATGAACCTGGCAAAAAGGAAAGATATTCTAAAATAGAGATAACAGAATACCAAGTTTTTTATATATTACACTACTTGGAAAAGTCTTATTAGTCGAATCAAAGCATTTTAAATTCAAACATGGTGTTCTAAATATTAGTCTCAAACAATGTATGTTGATAATATTACAAGTTAACTTCAACTGGACAGAGGAGGACAGTCACCAATATTTAAAAAAAAAGGTGCCTCAAAGAATTTGTTGTCCTATTTTCCACTGAATTAGGACAATACAAACACATTGGAGAAATTCAAATTAGCATACCCGTGCCTACAACTCCATGAACTGCCGCTCCTTTTCTTTAATCACTACACCAAAACACCATGACTTTTTTTAAGAACTGAACATATTGATAGGGAGATTGAAAACATCATCTGGTGTGTAGAATATGATCCCAATTCACCTGCGAAGACGGTCTTGGAGAGAATGGTGTGGTGGTAAATGTATGCTAGTAAAATTTAAACAATAAAAAGGAACATAGGACATTAAGATTTACGCTTAAGGTATTGGTCTTATTAAATTAATATGAAGATAACTCAACTAACTGAACACAACCAATATTTTTCTATGTAGCAGGCCAGCAATATACATGTTGATACATAAATCTTGTAGTCCCCAAACATAGATTAAACTAATTAGTATGAATCAAACAATAGTCCATGTTAATCACTATGAAAAATCAGTCCTATTTAATCACACTAAACTATGGAAAAATAGTTGATGTATAACAAAACAATATCAATTATTGGGAGATTGACTTTACCATTATGATTGGCCTTAATCTAGCAGTCGCCAACCTCGTCAACGTCACCGAGCTACAAGCATGAAATGTAGTCATTTGACAATGAATCACTTTTTCAAATGGATGTAAAGTTACGTCACATTCTAAAATATAATTTGGGGTTGAGTTTTCTTTGACTTTGATCCTAATGTCCTTCACCAGCCAACACTAGCAGACTTCTTAGGTTATTTGTGAGTTATCCTTTTTTTTAACTACCTACAATTGTTCCAATTACATAATTGGACTTTTTAGGAGCTTTCTACGAGATATATTTAATTCAATCATCATTTGTTCTTTTGTCACTATTTTGTGTCCTAGATCTGTTTTTCTCCTTGGTCTTTCTCCTTTTCTGATTCTCTACCTTCTTTACAGAAATTTATTGTTCATCTAATCATGTTCTCTAGTTGGCATTAGGCACTTTTTCATCTTGTATTTGATTATTATTTGTATTATCTTTTGTCGCATCTATTTGGATTGCATTGTGATCTAGATTTTTGGGGGTTTAGGAGTTAACTTTAATGTTTACTTCGTTCTGAATTTCTTTTTCATTTTCAAAATGTGTTATAATAGTCTTTGCTTTTCTATGGTGCGATGGTATTTATATTCTATCTTTCTTCCTCCTTTTTAATTTCGTTGACACTTCAGTAGTGTTAGTTTGTTTCTGCCTCATAGTAGAATCAGTGGTTTCTTCCCACATGTTGGTATTCTCTTGCTCAGAATATTCATCATAATTATATAATTTGATTTGATAATTCAGATATCAAATCAAATTATAAATACTTGAAAGAGAGTAAATGCATTAGAATCAACAAAAACTGTAAGAAGAGTAGATGATCTAAAACAATAATGATCGAACCTATAGAGTAAAGTTTTGATGTTCATTTTGAACCTATAAAGTTTTTATTGTCTTTTCTAACAGTGGCAATTTGAATTATTGTTTCTACATAATTTAAAAGGATGACTTCATAAAATTCAAAATGACAATCCATAGCAGAATCATTAATCAAAAAGAGAATGTTTGGCATGAGAATTTTATGAAGGGTAACTGAAAAGGGATAAACAGTAGAGCATGAAAATATGTTCGAAACCTTCTCTTGCAATGCCTGAGAAAAGTCTTAAGAGGAATCATCAGTTCCAGTAATAGTGTTGGGCACTTCAGGAACATTTTACTGAAACAGATTCAATGAGAGTGTTTGGCACGTCATGATTTATAGATTATTCAATTAAAGGTATACGAACGAACATCGGATTTCAGGAACTTGATGGTTATGTAAAAGTACATAGCTATATCCTTCTATATGTTTTGACATTATGTTTGATCCAAAGTGCATACCGAAAAATTATCTACTCCACTATGATCAACACATTGACTAAAAGCACACACAGGTAAGGGATCATAACTTAAATTATCAATAATGCACCAAACCACTAAACATTGAAATTGGAATGGATCTTTATAATATTATGATAACAAAACATGTCTTGGAATTTTTTTAAAAAAAATCATCCTTAAGGTGAAAAGTCAAAAGTTTAATATATAACAAATACATTAGTGAGCTGATAGTGATCAGATTTTTTCAATTAAGTGGAATTGAAGACTACTACAACATTTTCTTCAAGGATCAACCACTGTCAACAAACATCACATATAAACCATATATAACTTGCAGTGCCTCACTAATTTTGGCTTATTAATTTTATAATCAGATCATGGATAGACAAACGGAAAAGAAATGTGTTCACTTTAATTCTCTAAATTTAATCAAGATGAATGCAATACTCAAGGACTTCAAAATTTATAAAGAAGGAAACTGATCAAACACTTGCAAATAACTAGAACATATTCTCCAAATATTTGGATAGATGGAGAATCAGAAGTCAAGATTGCCTCATCGGGCTACAAAGCTTTTCAGAATGCTCTATGGTTAAAAGTCAACTTCGATAGTTTAGCGAGTGAAGTGGGGTATAGGGTGGGTTCATTGCCATTCAACTATCTAGTGATTTAATTAGGGAGGAAATCTTGTGCGCGCGACCTTTTTGAGAGACCGTGGTGTAAATGATAACTATGAGGGGATAGATTAACCCTGGTTCAATCAGTTCTTAGGAGTACTTTTGTTTATTTATTCTCCTTTTAAGATTCCCGCATGTGTGACAAAAATAATAAGAAAAATTAATGAGGGGATTCTTATGAGAGGGTAGTGGGAGGAAGTGTCAAAACCAAAAAAACTAGGGGCTTAGTGTGGACTAAATTAAAAGAAATTTAGCTCCCTTCAGGAATAAGGTTATAGAGTTTTCCCAGAACAAAATGATCTTTGTTAGGAACATGGTTTTAAGCTAGCCAAAAAAGGTCTGAACTAGAATTAAGATGATCAAATCCTCTTAAGATGATCAAATCAACCAACTGAAGTTAAGCGATTCCACCCAAGAGAATAACATGAGTTAATCATACATCTCATGCAAACATTGTTAAACCTTCCAAAATAGATGCAAAATGTCTAATAAGTAAGTACATGCACATGTTACAAACAACTTCAAAACATTTGGCCTATTTATATTAGTGTGTGTATGTATGTTAAAGAGTGGGAGGGGGTGTGACCTTTCAACAGGAAGCATATGCTTCATGCACCAAGGATGCCAAACCAACGCATTCAAAGCAATAGTCTACACCACCATAAGTCATCTAGTTTATTACACTATCAATGTCAAACAACAACAATATGTAAGAAAATGAGTGGGGGTGTCTACTTACTATTTCAATTCCTTAGGTGCCAGACCTGCCCTGACTACAAAAGGACAACAATATGTAAGAGAATGAGTAACTTTTTTTTACTATGGAAAAATTCATATATTAGTTTTTAAAATAAGATATAAAGGTAGATTAAAAAGTAATATACATGGACACCGTGTGTTAAGATGAAGAAGCATATATACATTCTAATATGTGATTAATTCAACATGTGATTATTTCAACAATTGATGGATAACAAATTATAGGTCTGGGCTGAATGAGGCCACTTCTTGCAAGTTCAAAATTGTTAAAAAAATGAGAGAGCATACAATAATTGCTACGCGTAACTAAAATTTATGTCATCAATTATTGAAGATGGGGCAACGTTGTCTATGAATAATCTGTCTGCTAAAGAATTTGAACATGAAATTGGACTCTCAGAATCTTTGAACTAGGGACTCACTCCTGACATCATTAACTAATGGCTCTATATTTGAGTTTGAGTTAGTTGATTGAGGATTCAGAAAGAATTTTTCTAGGGAATTGGAGGATGGCGTTAACTAAAAATGTGAAAATATGACATGCTTCCATAGCGTAACACATACTCATGAGTAACTTTGTTGGTACTATTATTATGGGAAAATGACTCGAACATTCTAAGAAAAGATATCACATGCCTCGGGAACAAAAATGAGAGTATTGCATACTTTGATAATGCACATAAATAAAAAAGAAACAATATGATGATAATAAAAAAAATACCTATGATTAGACTCAGTTGGAAGGAATTTGAAAGTCTGGTGAAAATATTGTAAAAAATAATAGTTGAGGTAGCAAAGTTATATTGGTGTCATGCGAAGTTAATTTAACCACACATGGAGATAAAAATGCATGAAGAGAACAGGGTCTCACAAACGCCAACATATATACTGTAATACCCCGTATTTTTGTGATATTTATTTATGGGATTAATTAAATTAAATGCGTATCAATTGGAAATTAATCCGGATTAAAATACTAGCGAGATGCGAGTTGGTATTTGAATATAATGTGCATATATGATTATATATGAATATTGAAGTATGAAATTGTCGTGAGATTGAAATACGGCAATTTGGAAAAAATTTATTGAGACGCGTGTGACAGTCGCGTCAGGGAAATATTTATTTTAATTAAAAAGTGAATTTTAGTTCTATTAACCGTATGGTCGTTTTGAGTGCGCCAACGCATCCGAAAGGGTCGAAATAGTCAGAAAACACTAGCCGGGGGTTTAGTTTGTGTCCCGGGGCATTTTTAGGCCATACCGGCAACGTATAAGGGTAGTTTGATAATTTTGGATTTTTAGGAATTAAAACCTACGAAAATTGGGAATTAAAAAGCTGACTTGGTAATTCCCCACTAAACCCACTAACCACATCTTAAGACTTATTGGACTACGGGGCTTATTAGAGTTGTTTCAAAAGTTCCTTAGGCAAAAACCCTAGCCACCATTGTTACTTGGAGAAGAAAGCTTGTAGAGAGAGAAGAGAGGAGGATTCTGCAGAGAGAGAGAGAGAAATTCATCAGATTCGTCATCAAATCCAGAGATACACTTAAGGCAAGTGGTTTAATTCCAATTAATTTCAGAGAATGCTTCTTCCATGTGTAGGAATTGATAAAATCTTATTGTTCTTGGGAATTAATGAAAAACCCGTTTTAATTGGAAGTGAAAATTACATTTTTGATGAGGAATCGCATGTAGATTTGTATTTAGATGATTATTCTGATGATATTATAATTTGGATGAAATGAAAACGGATTTAATTAGGCCCTTGGAGGATTTATGAATTTTAGGGTTCATGTTCTTGAAATTGGGGATAAATGTATGGATTTAATATTTAGATGATGTTTATAATGAATTAACCCCACAAAAATGTTAGTAGGTGACCTATGTATGTTTAGGGACGATTAGGAACCTTGAACAATTGTTTGACTAATGTTTAGATGAGATTAGAAGTGAAGAAAAGATGGAAAAACTAAATAAGGAATATCTGGGCTCGAAACTGGCCACTCGTTAGAAGACCTGCCCAGGTCGTTCGAACGAGCTCGTTCGAACGAGCTTCTAACGAGTTGTCCTTTGACTTCTAACGAGGGTGAAGTTTGTTCGATGTTTTCGTTCGAACGAGACCTCGTTAGAAAGCCCACTTCGTTCGAACGAACTCTCATTCGAACAGCCTCGTTCGAACGAGACTTCGAACGAGTTGACAGTTTAGGCTTTTTAGCCTGTTTTGATCCCGAGTGTCCCGTAACCTTGTATATATGTAGAGATAACCTTTCCTTGATGATTAATTGGTACATTTGAGATGTTTGGGATATAATGAGGAGTCAAAACCTAGAAGTGTAGTTTGAACCTAAGGGAAAATATGAAGTAGGACGTGAGTGTCTATTACGTTGCGAGAACTATTGACGGCCTAATTTATTATATTCACCGAGAACATATAAATTGTGTAGTATTATATGTCGGTACGAGAATGATAAGTGTACCTCCAATATATTATGGTAATTACTAAGAGGTGTGCATACTTAGTATATGTATTGATTTTATGTGTATGACATACCTACCATACTTGCTATCACGGGAGGTTTACGTTCGCTTAGGGCCTTCTAATCCTTGTGTTGCCCGGATTTAGATTGGTTACCTCGATGAACATAGGTCAGAGAAGGACTTATTGGGATGTTAATAAGTCTGCTGATCGTGGGAGCGCAGGTATGTGCATGACCCATGTGATGTGACTGTGTTCGCCTCCATTATTTGTGATGTTGTTATCTGAACGATTCCTGAGAGATTCGGAATGCGTGATCCTTATGTACGTGATGTACCGGGATGGATAGCAGAGTATGTGTGCACCGCAACTTAGTCTCGGGGTGCTTGTATTGTATATTTATGACGTGAATAATATACACTTAATTAATGGGAACTTTCATGTTGATGTTGTGTATATATTTATGGTAATGTTTTGAGAAAACATAACGAGTTCAACGATAGTGAATTGTATTACAAATTGAAAATCTAAGTTTAATTCTAGCCCTCTATTTAATTGATAACGCTAGAATGTATTATGGGGATCGAGTAGTAATGAGTAGAACTTACTACGTCTTGGTTAGATATATATGTCATTTAGATGGGTAAGGTACGTCAGGGGTGCACATGTAGTCGAGAGGTGAGAATTTCATGTGAGTGCACGTCCTAACATGTATTTTGCATTTAATGTTTTAATGTTATTAAAACACTTGCTGTTTTTAAAATGATTTCCACTTTCGGGCTCTGACCCATTTGCTTTCAAATCTATTTTTGTAAAAACCATTTTAGGTGCCCAGCCACAAGGACACCATGCTTAGGATTCTCATTCAGGTGACGAGCTGTAGCTGTTTGTGGGAGTTACAGGACTTTGCTTGTAGACGCTTCATCTATCTTGACTCGATATTCTTCAGTTATCAGTTGTAGGTCATGTCGCCCATTTCTTTTAGAGACATTTCATTCATTTCAGTTATTCAGACTTCTGGCATGTAATTATTCAGGATTCGGACTTGTCATATTATTTTTCAGTTGTGGGATTGTTGTGAGGAGTTTTCCTCCGGATTTATATTTATGTTGTTGGTTATTCATTACTTCATTATGGTGAATGGTTGTTATTCTTTCATTATCCTTTTACTGCATGTTAATCAGACTTAACTTAAATTTGGCACTTACTTTTTAAATACTAGGTGGTTAGTAATTATTAAAATGTTTTCGACTGTGATGCTATTAACTGAACCAACTTAGCATTTTGAATTAATTTAATAAAGGAGTAGCTACCCTGTATTTAATTAGTCGGGGTGTCACATATACCACAAAAAACGATAGTGAATTGTATTACAAATTGAAAATCTGAGTTTAATTATAGCCCTCTATTTAATTGATAACGCTAGAATGTATTATGGGGATCGAGTAGTAAGGAGTAGAACTTATTACGTCTTGGTTAGATATATATGTCATTTAGATGGGTAAGGTACGTAAGGGTGCACATGTAGTCGAGAGGTGAGAATTTCATGTGAGTGCACGTCCTAACATGTATTTTGCATTTAATGTGTTAATGTTATTAAAACACTTGCTGTTTGTAAAATGATTTCCACTTTCGGGCTCTGACCCATTTGCTTTCAAATCTATTTTTGTAAAAACCATTTTAGGTGCCCAGCCACTGTGACACCCCGACTAATTAAATACCGGGTAGATACTCCTTTATTAAATCAATACAAAATGCCAAGTTGGTTCAGTTAATAGCATCACTGTCGAAAACATTTTAATAATTACTAACCACCTAGTATTTAAAAGTAAGTGCCAAATTTTAAGTTAAGTCTGATTAACATGCAGTAAAAGAATAATGAAAGAATAACAACCATTCACTATAATGAAGTAATGAATAACCAACAACATAAATATAAATACGGAGGAAAACTCCTCACAACAATCCCACAACTGAAAAATAATACGACAAGTCTGAATCCTGAATAATTACATGCCAGAAGTCTGAATAACTGATATAAATGAAAAGTCTCTAAAAGAAATGGGCGACATGCCCTACAACTGATAACTGCAGAATATCGAGTCAAGATAGATGAAGCGTCTACAAGCAAAGTCCTGTAACTTCCACAAACAGCTACAGCTCGTCACCTGAATGAGAATCCTAAGCATGGTGACCTTGTGGCTGGGCACCTAAAATGGTTTTTACAAAAATAGATTTGAAAGCAAATGGGTCAGAGCCCGAAAGTGGAAATCATTTTAAAAACAGCAAGTGTTTTAATAACATTAAAACATTAAATGCAAAATACATGTTAGGACGTGCACTCACATGGAATTCTCACCTCTCGACTACATGTGCACTCCTAACGTACCGTACCCATCTATAAGACATCCATATCTAACCAAACTGTAATAAGTTCTAACCCTTACTACTCGATTCCCATATGACATTCTAACGTTATCAATTAAATAGAGGGCTTTACATACACTCTGATTCTCAATTAGTAATATAATTCACTATCAATTAACCCGTTATGTTTTCTCAAAACATTACCATAATTATATTCACAATATTAACATGAAAGTTTCCATTAATTAAGTGTATATTATTCACGTCATAAATATATAATATAAGCACCCCGAGACTAGCTGCGGTGCACACATACTCTACTATCCATCCCGGTACATCACGTACATAAGGATCACGTATTCCGAATCTCTCAGGAATCGTTCTCAGATAACAACATCACAAATAATGGAGGCGAACACAGTCACATCACATGGGTCACGCACATACCTGCGCTCCCACGATCAGCAGACTTATTAACATCCCAACAAGCCCTTCTCTGACCTATGTTCATCGAGGTAACCAATCTAAATCCGGGCAACACAAGGATTAGAAGGCCATAAGCGAACGTAAACCTCCCGTGATAGCAAGTATGGTAGGTATGTCATACACATAAAATCGATACATATACTAAGTATTCACACATCTTAGTAATCACCATAATATATTGGTGGTACACTTCTCATTCTCGTACCGACATATAATACTACACAATTTATATGTTCCCGGTTAATATAATAAATTAGGTCGTCAATAGTTCTTGCAACGTAATAGACACTCACGTCCTACTTTATATTTTCCCTTAGATTCAAACTACACTTCTAGGTTTGACTCCTCATTATATCCCAAACATCCCAAATGTAACAATTAATCATCAAGGGAAGGTTATCTCTACGTATACACAAGGTTACGGGACACTCGGGATCAAAACAGGCTAAAAAGCCTAAACTGTCAACTCGTTCGAAGTCTCGTTCGAACGAGGCTGTTCGAACGAGAGTTCGTTCGAACGAACTGGGCCTTCTAACGAGATCTCGTTCGAACGAAAGTCTTCGAATGAACATCTCTCTCGTTAGAACCCAAACTGTCAACTCGTTAGAAGCTCGTTCGAACGAGCTCGTTCGAACGACCTGGGCAGGTCTTCTAACGAGTGGCCAGATTCGAGCTCAGAAATTCCTAATCTCGTTTTTCCAATTTTTCTTCACTCCTAATCCCACATAAAAATTATTTTAACATCATTTTAAGGTTCTTAATTCGTACTAAACATTCATAGGTCATAATCAAACTTTTATATAGGGCCAACTCATATTAAACATCATCAAATCTTCAAATCCCTTTATTTATCCCCAAATTATATGAACATGAACCCTAACATTTATAAATCATCAATGAGCCTAATAAAATCCATTTTTGTTTCGTCCAAGATATAATATCATTAGAATAAACATCTAAATACCAATCTACATGCGATTCCTCATCAAAATGAAATTTCTACTTCCAATTTAAAATGGGTTTTTCATTAACTCCCAAGAACAATACAATTTAATTGAATTTCCTACGCATGGAAGAAGCATTCTCTATAAAAACGAAATTAAATCACTTGCCTTAAGGGTAACTCTGGATTTGTTGATGAATCTGATGAATGGTTCTCTCTCTCCTCTGCAAGATTCCTCCTCTCTCTCTCTCTCCAAGCTTTCTTCTCAAGGTGTTAATGGAGGTGGGGTTGGTTTTGCCAAGTTATAAAGTTTCTAACTTCTCCCGTAGCCCACTACCTAAAGTGGGGTTGGAAATGGCTTAGTGGGTTAATACTAAGTCAGATTTTTAACTCTAATTTTCGTGGGTTTTAATTACCCAATTTCCGAAATTACCAAAATGCCCTTATAAGTTACCGGTATGGCCCAATAATGCCCCGGGACCCAACCTTAACCCCGGCTAGTGTTTTCTGACTATTTCGACCCTTCCAGACGCGTTGGCGCACTCAAAACGACCATACGGTTAAAAGAACTAAAATTCACTTTTTAATTAAAATAAATATTTCCCTGACGCGACTGTCACACGCGTCTCAATTAAAATTTTCCAACTTGCCGTATTTCAATCTCACGACAAATTTCATACTTAAATATTCATATATAATCATATATGCACATTATATTCAAATACCAACTCGCATCTCGCTAGTATTTTAATCCGAATTAATTTCCAATTAATACGCATTTAATTTAATTAATCCCATAAATAAATATCACAAAAATACGGGGTATTACATACTTCCCCCCTAATAACTGAATTTCGTCCCGAAATTTGGAACTAGAAAGTACCTGGTAAGAGAAACTCTGGATAACGCTCGCGCATCTCATCCTCGCGCTCCCATGTGGACTCCTCAACATTATGATGTCGCCACTGAACACACACTAACGGAACTATCTTTGACCGCAGTTTCCGCTCACTTCGGTCCAAAATAGCAATCGGCCCCTCCTCGTAGGAGCTATCAGGCTGGAGATCGATGTCCTCCAAAGCAATGTGAGAATGAGCCAAATCGTCTCTAAGATATTTCCTTAGCGAGGAAATATGAAATACATCGTGAATCCGATGCAAATGCTCCGGTAATCCAAGTCTATACGCAACCGGTCCAATCCGCTCAATAATAAGAAATGGTCCCACATATCTCGGTGCCAACTTCCCTTTCTTCCCAAAACGCATAATCCCCTTCATAGGCGATACTCTGAGCAAAACCTGGTCCCCCACCTGGAACTCCCTGAAGAACCTCTTCGCATCAGCATAGCTCTTCTGCCGATCCTGAGCTACCCGAATGCGACTCTGTATCAATTCTATCCTTGCCGAAGTATCCTGAATCACCTCCGGCCCAAGTAGTTTGTTGTCCCCCACCTCCAACCAACATGCTGGGGAACGACAAGTTCTACCGTACAACGCCTCAAATGGAGCCATGCCAATGGTGAATTGCTAGGAGTTGTTGTAAGCAAACTCCACCAGTGGAAGGTACTGCTCCCATCCACCCCCGAAATCAATGATGCACATACGTAGCATGTCCTCCAACATCTGGTTCGTACGCTCGGTCTGCCCATCGGTCTGCGGGTGATATGCCGTACTCAACCGCAATTCCGTGCCCATGGCCTCCTAAAAACTCTCCCAAAACCGTGAGACAAATATCTTGTCTCGGTCAGACACGATATTTAAGGGCACACCGTGAAGTCTCACTATCTCTGAAATAAAGAGTTGGGCATACTGTCCCGTAGTGTAGTCTGTCCTTACGGGTAGAAAATGAGCGACTTTGGTCAACTTGTCCACAATTACCCAAATGGAGTCGTGACCTCTCTGTGACGTAGGCAACCCCGTGATAAAGTCCATGGATATGCTCTCCCACATCCACATCGGGACCTCCAACGGCTGTAGCAGTCCTAGCGGTCTCTGATGATCCACTTTTACTAACTGACAAGTGGCGCATTTAGAAACAAACTCAGCAATATCTCTCTTCATCCCGCTCCACCAATACTTTCGTCTCATGTCTTGGTACATTTTGTCCCCACCGGGATGTACCGCGAGCCGTGACCCGTGCGACTCGGCCATCACCTCGTGCCGCAATTTCTCCCCTTCTGGAACTACCAATCTCCCATTGAAGCGTAATCCCCCGTCTGAGCTAACGGTATAGGATTCAGCTCCCTCTGCTAGTAATCGAACTATCAGTTCCTAACAGAACGAGTCATCTGCTTGTGCCTTTACCACTCTCGTGACAATCTGCGGTGTAACAGTCATTACCGACATGAATGATCGGGCCACTGTATCCTGGTGTCCCAATTCCTTCCATTTGGCCTTCCACACCCCTACCACTTCATCTGCTGGCCTACGGCTCAACGCGTCTGCTACCAATTTAGCCTTCCCTGGGTGATACTGGATATCAAACTGATAGTCCTTCACAAACTCAAGCCACCTTCGCTGCCGCATATTCAACTCCTTCTGCGTGAATAGGTACTGTAGGGACTTGTGGTCCGTGAACAATCGAAACTTCTCCCCCAAAAGTTAATGTCTCCAAATACGAAGGGCAAATACAACTGCCGCCAACTCCAGGTCATGAGTGGGGTAATTCTTCTCGTGAGGCTTTAGCTTACGTGAAGCATAAGCTATGGCCTGACTCTATTGTTGTAATACACCTCCAAGTCCTTGCAAGGACGCATCGGTGTAAACTAAATACTCAACTCCCGGTCTCGGCAATGCTAATACATGTGCTGAGGTCAACTTATCCTTCAATTCATCGAATGCCAACTGACAGGCATCACTCCAGATGAATGGCACACCCTTACGAGTCAAATGTGTCAAAGGGCCTGCTATCTTCGAGAATTCCCGAATGAACCTCCTGTAGTATCCTGCTAGGACCAAGAAACTACGAATCTCTGTCGGTGTCGTGGGCTATCCCCACTCCCTCACCGCGGATACCTTCCCCGGATCAACAGATATTCCCCGGTCGGAAATAATATGTCCCAAAAACTGGACCTCCTTCAACCAGAATCCACATTTCTCATATTTTGCATACAGCTCGTTCTGACGTAGTGTCTGCAAAACTTGCCTCAAATGCTCGGCGTGCTCCTCCTCTGTCTGGGAGTAAACAATAATATCATCGATGAAGACAATGACAAACTGATCTAGGAAATCCCTGAACACTCTATTCATCAAGTCCATAAACACTGCTGGAGCGTTGGTCAAACCAAAAGGCATAACCCGAAACTTGTAAGAACCATATCTCGATAAGAATGCAATCTTTGAGACGTCCTCCTCCCTGATACGCAACTAATGGTATCCCGATCTCAAATCAATCTTTGAGAAGAAAGAAGCTCCTCTCAGCTGGTCGAATAGGTCATCGATTCGAGGCAACAGATACTTATTCCGTATCGTGACCTTGTTCAACTCCCGATAGTCCACACACAATCTCAGTGAACCATCTCTCTTCTTCACAAACAACACAGGGGCACCCCACGGCGAAGTACTCCTCCGTATAAACCCCTGACCCAACAACTGCTCAATCTGATCCCGTAACTCCCTCATCTCAGCTGGAGCCATACGGTGCGCGTGCTATAGGTCTCGTATCTGGCAATAAGTCTATGACAAAGTCTATCTCTCGAGTGGGGGGTATTCCAGGTATATCCTGAAATACATCGGCAAACTCTCTAACAACCGGAATCGAATCAAGTGGTATCACCACCTCCTTAGAGGTCTCCTCCTCTATATAGTACAAATGAGTGGACGATCCTCCCTCGGAACGAGGCATCGCCACTAAAAACATCTCCTGCCCGGGAATGGCAAAGATAATACTCCTACTGAAACAGTCAATCATGGCTCGGTACGCAACAAGCCAATCCATACTAATAATGGCATCATACTCGGTCATCTCTAATACTAACATATCTGCAGGTAATACCAAACTACCAATCTCTACCCCTACTCCCCGGTATATAAAGAAAATAAGTGACCCACTCCCCAATGGTGAGTCTACACACGTCACTGTGCTCTCTGCTGTGGCTAACAACCCTAAGGCTTTCGCAAAATGTGTAGCTATAAAGCAATGTGTTGCTCCCGTATCAAACAAAACCCGACCCATGGTACCATGGATAGGAAACATACCCTCAATAGCGAGTGGTGCCTGCGGAGCTTCTGCCTGGTGGACGTTATAGACACGTTCATACTGTAACTGTCCCTGCTGCACAGGAACTGCTGGAATAGCTGGAAGAGCTGGCACCTGGGCTGGAGCTGGGAGGGCTGGTGGAAAAAGTGGCCTATGTGGCTCATGTCGAGCACCCTGCTGCTGCTGCGGGGCCCTGTCCCTATCAGGACAGTCCTGGCGTTTATGGCCAGTCTTGCCACAAATGAAACACTTCTCTGGGAAGTTTCCCCCTCTCTGTCCCTGCTGCCCCCGGCCCTGGTGGCCGTTACCGTTCCTCCACTGCCCCTGCTGGCCCTGCTAAAACAGTTGTTGACCATTCTGACCCTGCTGGTGCTGATGGTCGTTCGGACCCTGATGGCCCTGCCGGAAACCTCCCTGTCCGTGCCTGAAATTTCCTGACCTGAACCTCTTGTGATCCCCCTGCTGGGTACCCTGATCACCCTACCTCTGCCCCTGAACAGATTGTGCCCCACTGGCACCATTTCCTCCAGTCCTGCCCTGATGGCTAGACTCTCCCGATCGCTTGCCCTCAGCCATGTGAAAACGGTGATCCTTGCAATGGAGCAATGCAGCGTTAACCACATCAGAATAAGTGGCTAACGAGAGGTTCTCTAACAAGTGCTGACGAATCCTCCATGTCAACCCGTCCGTAAATTTCTGTATCTTTTTCTCCTCCGTCGGTATCTCATCCGGAACAATGTTCAGAAGATCAGTGAATTCGGCCTCATACTCGTCCATAGTCTTACCCTCCTTCATGAGGCTCATCAACTTCCTCCTCATCTCTGTGTGAACAGCCGACGGAAAGTACTTGCGGTCAAACCTCACCCAAAACTCCTGAATAGTGAGAGTATCTCTCTCCTCCACTGTGGTAATAGAATCCCACCACTGCAGTACATACCCTACTAGCTTAAAGGTAGCTAGTATCTGCTTCTAGACATCTGTGCACTCATACATCCTCAGGTGTCGCTGGATGTCCTTCCTCCACTGACTCGAAACTACCACATCGGAGCTACCTGCGAACTCCGGAGGGTGTGCTTTCTGAAAAGCATCACGTACATGTTCCCAAGCAGACGGGAATGCATGTGCCTGAACAGGCACGGCTATCGGCGCCTGAGGTGGTGCCTGCTGAACTACTGCCAGTGCGGCATTTACCGCCTGGGCCACAATGGCTGCAACCTCGGTGGCATTCATCGTGCCCTGAACTGGTGCGGGCTGTGGTTCTGGCGTTGCATCCCTGGGAACCCGTTGTGCACATCGTGGAGGCATCTCAAATAAGAATGAAGTTTATAAGTTCGCAGTTATAAACTTAAAATAGCTGAAGAACGTAGCATATACAAAAGAATACAACAGTCCTAAAATATAGGGCTCTACATCAAAGAAAGCTCAGCGGAAACATAATAAGTCGTTCAGATCCTAAAGGACACTAGAACCTGATGCTCTCAAACCACCTGTGATACCCCGACTAATTAAATACCGGGTAGCTACTGCTTTATTAAATCAATACAAAATGCCAAGTTGGTTCAGTTAATAGCATCACTGTCGAAAACATTTTAATAATTACTAACCACCTAGTATTTAAAAGTAAGTACCAAATTTTAAGTTAAGTCTGATTAACATGCAGTAAAAGAATAATGAAAGAATAACAACCATTCACTATAATGAAGTAATGAATAACCAACAACATAAATATAAATCCGGAGGAAAACTCCTCACAACAATCCCACAACTGAAAAATAATACGACAAGTCTGAATCCGGAATAATTACATGCCAGAAGTCTGAATACCTGAAATAAATGAAATGTCTCTAAAAAAAATGGGCGACATGCCCTACAACTGATAACTGAAGAATATAGAGTCAAGATAGATGAAGCGTCTACAAGCAAAGTCCTGTAACTTCCACAAACAGCTACAGCTCGTCACCTGAATGAGAATCCTAAGCATGGTGACCTTGTGGCTGGGCACCTAAAATGGTTTTTACAAAAATAGATTTGAAAGCAAATGGGTCAGAGCCCGAAAGTGGAAATCATTTTAAAAACAGCAAGTGTTTTAATAACATTAAATGCAAAATACATGTTAGGACGTGCACTCACATGGAATTCTCACCTCTCGATTACATGTGCACTCCTAACGTACCGTACCCATCTATAAGACATCCATATCTAACCAAACTGTAATAAGTTCTACCCCTTACTACTCGATTCCCATATTACATTCTAAGGTTATCAATTAAATAGAGGGCTTTACATACACTCAGATTCTCAATTAGTAATATAATTCACTATCAATTAACCCGTTATGTTTTCTCAAAACATTACCATAATTATATTCACAATATTAACATGAAAGTTACCATTAATTAAGTGTATATTATTCACGTCATAAATATACAATAGAAGCACCCCGAGACTAGCTGCGGTGCACACATACTCTGCTATCCATCCCGGTACATCACGTACATAAGGATCATGTATTCCGAATCTCTCAGGAATCGTTCTCAGATAACAACATCATAAATAATGGAGGCGAACACAGTCACATCACATGGGTCACGCACATACCTGCGCTCCCACGATCAGCAGACTTATTAACATCCCAATAAGTCCTTCTCTGACCTATGTTCATCGAGGTAACCAATCTAAATCCGGGCAACACAAGGATTAGAAGGCCCTAAGCGAACGTAAACCTCCCGTGATAGGAAGTATGGTAGGTATGTCATACACATAAAATCAATACATATACTAAGTATTCACACATCTTAGTAATCACCATAATATATTGGTGGTACACTTCTCATTCTCGTACCGACATATAATACTACACAATTTATATGTTCCCGGTTAATATAATAAATTAGGCCGTCAATAGTTCTCGCAACGTAATAGACACTCACGTCCTACTTTATATTTTCCCTTAGGTTCAAACTACACTTCTAGGTTTGACTCCTCATTATATCCCAAACATCCCAAATGTAACAATTAATCATCAAGGGAAAGTTATCTCTACGTATACACAAGGTTACGGGACACTCGGGATCAAAACAGGCTAAAAAGCCTAAACTGTCAACTCGTTCGAAGTCTCGTTCGAACGAGGCTGTTCGAACGAGAGTTTGTTCGAACGAACTGGGCCTTCTAACGAGATCTCGTTCGAACGAAAGTCTTCGAACGAACATCTCTCTCGTTAGAACCCAAACTGTCAACTCGTTAGAAGCTCGTTCGAACGAGCTCGTTCGAACGACCTGGGCAGGTCTTCTAACGAGTGGCCAGATTCGAGCCCAGAAATTCCTAATCTCGTTTTTCCAATTTTTCTTCACTCCTAATCCCACATAAAAATTATTCTAACATCATTTTAAGGTTCTTAATTCGTACTAAACATTCATAGGTCATAATCAAACGTTTATATAGGGCCAACTCATATTAAACATCATCAAATCTTCAAATCCCTTTATTTATCCCCAAATTATATGAACATGAACCCTAACATTTATAAATCATCAATGAGCCTAATAAAATCCGTTTTTGTTTCGTCCAAGATATAATATCATTAGAATAAACATCTAAATATCAATCTACATGCGATTCCTCATCAAAATGAAATTTCTACTTCCAATTTAAAATGGGTTTTTCATTAACTCCCAAGAACAATACAATTTAATTGAATTTCCTACGCATGGAAGAAGCATTCTCTATAAAAACGAAATTAAATCACTTGCCTTAAGGGTAACTCTGGATTTGATGACGAATCTGATGATGGTTCTCTCTCTCCTCTGCAGAATTCCTCCTCTCTCTCTCTCTCCAAGCTTTCTTCTCAAGGTGTTAATGGAGGTGGGGTTGGTTTTGCCAGGTTATAAAGTTTCTAACTTCTCCCGTAGCCCACTACCTAAATTGGGGTTGGAAATGGCTTAGTGGGTTAATACTAAGTCAGATTTTTAACTCTAATTTTCGTGGGTTTTAATTACCCAATTTCCGAAATTACCAAAATGCCCTTATAAGTTACCGGTATGGCCCAATAATGCCCCGGGACCCAACCTTAACCCCCGGCTAGTGTTTTCTGACTATTTCGACCCTTCCGAACGCGTTGGCGCACTCAAAACGACCATACGGTTGATAGAACTAAAATTCACTTTTTAATTAAAATAAATATTTCCCTGGCGCGACTGTCACACTCGTCTCAATTAAAATTTTCCAACTTGCCGTATTTCAATCTCACGACAAATTTCATACTTCAATATTCATATATAATCATATATGCACATTATATTCAAATGCCAACTCGCATCTCTCTAGTATTTTAATCCGGATTAATTTCCAATTAATACGGATTTAATTTAATTAATCCCATAAATAAATATCACAAAAATACGGGGTATTACGCCACAAGGACACCATGCTTAGGATTCTCATTCAGGTGACGAGCTGTAGCTATTTATGGGAGTTACAGGACTTTGCTTGTAGACGCTTCATCTATCTTGACTCGATATTCTTCAGTTATCAGTTGTAGGGCATGTCGCCCATTTCTTTTAGAGACATTTCATTAATTTCAGTTATTCAGATTTCTGGCATGTAATTATTCAGGATTCGGACTTGTCATATTATTTTTCAGTTGTGGGATTGTTGTGAGGAGTTTTCCTCCGGATTTATATTTATGTTGTTGGTTATTCATTACTTCATTATGGTGAATGGTTGTTATTCTTTCATTGTCCTTTTACTACATGTTAATCAGACTTAACTTAA
The DNA here is from genome assembly GCA_949130495.1 of Sambucus nigra. NCBI lineage: Eukaryota > Viridiplantae > Streptophyta > Magnoliopsida > Dipsacales > Adoxaceae > Sambucus > Sambucus nigra. The sequence continues at coordinate 31,791,615 of OX422217.1, read as the reverse complement.
ATTTGGCACTTACTTTTTAAATACTAGGTGGTTAGTAATTATTAAAATGTTTTCGACAGTGATGCTATTAACTGAACCAACTTGGCATTTTGAATTAATTTAATAAACGAGTAGCTACCCGGTATTTAATTAGTCGGGGTGTCACGGGTGGTATCAGAGCATCAGGTTCTAGTGTCCATTTGGATCTGTACGGCTTATTATGTTTCCGCTGAGCTTTCTTTGAAGTAGAGCCCTATATTTTAGGACTGTTGTATTCTTTTGTATATGCTACATTCTTCAGCTATTTTAAGTTTATAACTGTGAGATTATAAACTTCATTCTTATTTCAGATGCCTCCACGACGTGCACAAAGGATTCCCAGGGATGCAACGCCAGAACCACAACCCGCACCAGTTCAGGGCACGATGAATGCCACCGAGGTTGCAGCCATTGTGGCCCAGGAGGTAAATGCCGCACTTGCCGTAGTTCAGCAGGCACCACCTCAGGCGCCGATAGCCGCGCCGGTTCAGGCACATGCATTCTCGTCTGCTTGGGAACGTGTTCGAGATGCTTTTCAGAAAGCACACCCACCGGAGTTCGCAGGTTGCTCCGATGTAGTGGTTTTGAGTCAGTGGAGGAAGGACATCCAGCGACACCTGAGGATGTATGAGTGCACAGATGTCCAGAAGCAGATACTAGCTACCTTTAAGCTAGTAGGGTCTGCACTGCAGTGGTGGGAGTCTATTACCACAGTGGAAGAGAGAGATACTCTCACTATTCAGGAGTTTTGGGTGCGATTTGACCGCAAGTACTTTCCGTCGGCTGTTCACACAGAGATGAGGAGGAAGTTGATGAGCCTCATGAAGGAGGGTAAGACTGTGGCCGAGTATGAGGCCGAATTCACTGATATTTTGAGCATTATTCCGGATGAGATACCGACGGAGGAAAAGAAGATACAGAAATTTACGGACGGATTGACATGGAGGATTCGTCAGCACTTGTTAGGGAACCTCTCGTTAGCCACTTATTCTGATGTGGTTAACGCTGCATTGCTCCATTGCCAGGATCACCGATTTCACGTGGCCGAGGGCAAGTGATCGGGAGAGTCTAGCCATCAGGGCAGGAGTGGAGGAAATGGTGCCAGTGGGGCACAATCTGTTCAGGGGCATAAACAGGGGGATCAGGGTACCCAGCAGGGGGATCACAAGAGGTTCAGGTCAGGAAATTTGAGGCACGGACAGGGAGGTTTTCGGCAGGGCCATCAGGGTCCGAACGGCCATCAGCACCAGCAGGGTCAGAATGGTCAACAGCAATTTCAGCAGGGCCAGCAGGGCCAGTGGAGGAACGGTAACGGCCACCAGGGCCGGGGGCAGCAGGGACAGAGTGGGGGGAACTTCCCAGGGAGTGTTTCGTTTGTGGCAAGACTGGCCATAAACCCCAGGACTGTCCTGATAGGGGCAGGGCCCCGCAGCAGCAGTAGGGTGCTCGACATGAGCCACAGAGGCCACTTTTTCCACCTGCTCTCCCAGCTCCAGGCGAGGTACCAGCACTTCCCGCCATTCCTGCAGTTCCTGTGCAGCAGGGGCAGTTACAGTGTGGACGTGTCTATAACGTACACCAGGTAGCAGCTCCACAGGCACCACCCACGATTGAGGGTATGTTTCCTATCCATGGTACTATGGGTCGGGTTTTGTTTGATACGAGGGTAATGCATTGTTTTATAGCTACACATTTTGCGAAAGCCTTAGGGTTGTTAGCTACAGCAGAGAGCACAGTGACGTGTGTAGACTCACCATTGGGGAGTGGGTCACTTATTTTCTTTATATGCCGGGGAGTGGGGGTAGAGATTGGTAGTCTGGTATTACCTGCAGATATGTTGGTATTAGATATGCATGTTCACGATGTGATTATCGGTATGGATTGGCTCGCAGATTATAGAGCCATGATTGATTGCTTCGGTGGGAGTATTGTTTTTGCCATTCCGAGGCAAGAGATGTTTGTAGTGGCGATGCCTCGCCTAGAGGGAGGCTCGACCGCTCATTTGTATTACCTAGAGGAGGATACCTCTAAGGAGGTTGTGATTCCTTTAGATTCGATCCCAGTTGTCAGGGAGTATTCTGATGTGTTTCAGGAGATACCAGGCCTAGCCCCCAATCGAGAGATAGACTTTGTCATAGACTTATTGCCATATACGAGACCTATAGCACGCGCACCGTACCGTATGGCTCCAGCTGAGATGAGGGAGTCACGGGATCAGATTGAGCAGTTGTTGGGTCAGGGGTTTATACGGAGGAGTACTTCACCGTGGGGTGCCCCTGTGTTATTCATGAAGAAGAAAGATGGTTCACTGAGATTGTGTGTGGATTACCGAGAGTTGAATAAGGTCACGATACAGAATAAGTATCCGTTGCCTCGAATCGATGACTTATTCGACCAGCTGAGAGGAGCTTCTTTCTTCTCAAAGATTGATTTGAGATCGGGATACCATCAGTTGTGTATCAGGGAGGAGGATGTCTCGAATACTGCGTTCTTATCGAGATATGGATCTTACGAGTTTCGGGTTATGCCTTTTGGTCTGACCAACGCTCCAGCAGTGTTTATGGACTTGATGAATAGAGTGTTCAGAGATTTCCTAGATCAGTTTGTCATTGTCTTCATCGATGATATTCTGGTTTAGTCTCAGACAGAGGAGGAGCACGCCGAGCATTTGAGGCAAGTTTTGCAGACACTACGTCAGAACGAGCTGTATGCAAAATATAAGAAATGCGGGTTTTGGCTGAAGGAGGTCCAGTTTTTGGGACACATTATTTTTTACCGGCGAATATCTGTTGATCCGGGGAAAGTATCCGCGGTGAGGGAGTGGGGACAGCCCACGACACCGACAGAGATTTGTAGTTTCTTGGGCCTAGCAGGATACTACAGGAGGTTCATTCGGGGATTTTCAAAGATAGCAGGTCCTTTGATACATCTGACTCGTAAGGGTGTGTCGTTCATCTGGAGTGATGCCTGTCAGTTGGCATTCGATGAGTTAAAGGATAAGTTGACCTCAGCACCTGTGTTAGCATTGTCGAGACCGGGAGTTGAGTATCTAGTCTACACCGATGCGTCCTTGCAAGGACTTGGAGGTGTATTACAGCAGGAGAGTCAGTCCATTGCTTATGCATCCCGTAAGCTAAAGCCTCACGAGAAGAATTACCCCACTCATGACTTGGAGTTAGCGGCAGTGGTATTTGCCCTTCGTATTTGGAGACATTACCTTTTGGGGGAAAAGTTTCGATTGTTCACGGACCACAAGTCCCTACAGTACCTATTCACGCAAAAGGAGTTGAATATGCGGCAGCGAAGGTGGCTTTAATTCGTGAAGGATTATCAGTTCGATATCCAATACCACCCGGGGAAGGCTAACGTGGTAGCAGACGCGTTGAGCTACAGACCTGTTGATGAGGTGGCAGGGGTGTGGAAGGCGAAGTGGAAAGAATTGGGACACCAGGATGCAGTGGCCCGGTCATTCATGTCGGTAATGACTGTTAAACCGCAGATTGTCACGAGAGTGGTAAAGGCACAAGCAAATGACTCGTTCTGTTAGGAGCTGATAGTTCGATTACTAACAGAGGGAGCTGAATCCTATACCGTTAGCTCAGACGGGGGATTAGGCTTCAATGGGAGATTGGTAGTTCCGGAAGGGGGGGAATTGCGGCACGAGGTAATGGCCGAGTCGCACGGCTCATGATTCGCGGTACATCCCGGTGGGGACAAAATGTACCAAGACATGAGACGTCAGTATTGGTGGAGCGGGATGAAGAGAGATATTGCCGTGTTTGTTTCTAAATGCGCCACTTGTCAGCTTGTAAAAGTGGATCATCAGAGACCGGCAGGACTTCTACAGCCATTGGAGGTCCCGATGTGGATGTGGGAGAGCATATCCATGGACTTTATCACGGGGTTGCCTACGTCACAGAAAGGTCACGACTCCATTTGGGTAATTGTGGACAAGTTGACCAAAGTCGCCCATTTTCTACCCGTAAGGACAAACTACACTACGGGACAGTATGCCCAGCTCTTTATTTCATAGATAGTGAGACTTCACGGTGTGCCCCTAAATATCGTGTCTGATCGAGACAAGATATTTGTTTCACGGTTTTGGGATAGTTTTCAGGAGGCCATGGGCACGGAATTGCGGTTGAATACGGCGTATCACCTGTAGACCGATGGGCAGACCGAGCGTACAAACCAGATGTTGGAAGACATGCTACGTATGAGTATCATTGATTTCGGGGGTGGATGGGAGCAGTATCTTCCACTGGTAGAGTTTGCTTACAACAACTCCTACCAGTTCACCATTGGCATGGCTCCATTTGAGGCGTTGTACGGTAGACCTTGTCGTTCCCCAGCATGTTGGTTGGAGGTGGGGGGACAACAAACTACTTGGGCCGGAGGTGATTCAGGATACTTTGGCAAGGATAGAACATATACGGAGTAGCATTCGGGTAGCTCAGGACAGGCAGAAGAGCTATGCTGATGCGAAGAGGTTCTTCAGAGAGTTCCAAGTGGGGGACCAGGTTTTGCTCAGAGTATCTCCTATGAAGGGGATTATGCGCTTCGAGAAGAAAGGGAAGTTGGCACCGAGATATGGGGGACCATTTCCTATTATTGAGCGGATTGGACCGGTTGCGTATAGGCTTGGGTTACCGGAGCATTTGCATCGGATTCACGATGTATTTCATATTTCCTCGCTAAGGAAATATCTTAGAGACGATTTGGCTCATTCTCACATTGCTTTGGAGGACATAGATCTCCAGCATGATAGCTCCTACGAGGAGGGGCTTATTGCTATTTTGGACCGAAGTGAGCGGAAACTGCGGTCAAAGATAGTTTCGTTAGTGCGTGTTCAGTGGCGACATCATAATGTTGAGGAGTCCACATGGGAGCGCGAGGATGAGATGCGCGAACGTTATCCAGAGTTGTTCTTACCAGGTACTTTCTAGTTCCGAATTTCGGGACGAAATTCAGTTATTAGGGGGGAAGTATGTAATACCCCGTATTTTTGTGATATTTATTTATGGGATTAATTAAATTAAATGCGTATTAATTGGAAATTAATCCGGATTAAAATACTAGCGAGATGCGAGTTGGTATTTGAATATAATGTGCATATACGATTATATATGAATATTGAAGTATGAAATTGTCGTGAGATTGAAATACGAAAATTTGGAAAAAATTTATTGAGACGTGTGTGACAGTCACGTCAGGGAAATATTTATTTTAATTAAAAAGTGAATTTTAGTTCTATTAACCGTATGGTCGTTTTGAGTGCGCCAACGCGTCCGGAAGGGTCGAAATAGTCAGAAAACACTAGCCGGGGGTTTAGCTTGGGTCTCGGGGTATTTTTAGGACATACCGGCAACGTATAAGGGTAGTTTGGTAATTTTGGATTTTTGGGAATTAAAACCTACGAAAATTGGGAATTAAAAAGCTGACTTGGTAATTCCCCACTAAACCCACTAAACACATCTTAAGACTTATCGGACTACGGGGCTTATTAGAGTTTTTTCAAAAGTTCCTTAGGCAAAAACCCTAGCCACCATTGTTACTTGGAGAAGAAAGCTTGTAGAGAGAGAAGAGAGGAGGATTCTGCAGAGAGAGAGAGACAGAGAAATTCATCAGATTCGTCATCAAATCCAGAGATACACTTAAGGCAAGTGGTTTGATTCCAATTAATTTCAGAGAATGCTTCTTCCATGTGTAGGAATTGATAAAATCTTATTGTTCTTGGGAATTAATGAAAAACCCGTTTTAATTGGAAGTGAAAATTACATTTTTGATGAGGAATCGCATGTAGATTTGTATTTAGATGATTATTCTGATGATATTATAATTTGGATGAAATGAAAACGGATTTAATTAGGCCCTTGGAGGATTTATGAATTTTAGGGTTCATGTTCTTGAAATTGGGGATAAATGTATGGATTTAATATTTAGATGATGTTTATAATGAATTAACCCCACAAAAACATTAGTAGGTGACCTATGTACGTTTAGGGACGATTAGGAACCTTGAACAATTGTTCGACTAATGTTTAGATGAGATTAGAAGTGAAGAAAAGATGGAAAAACGAAATAAGGAATATCTGGGCTCGAAACTGGCCACTCGTTAGAAGACCTGCCCAGGTCGTTCGAACGAGCTCGTTCGAACGAGCTTCTAACGAGTTGTCCTTTGACTTCTAACGAGGGTGAAGTTCGTTCGATATTTTCGTTCGAACGAGACCTCGTTAGAAAGCCCACTTCGTTCGAACGAACTCTCGTTCGAACAGCCTCGTTCGAACGAGACTTCGAACTAGTTGACAGTTTAGGCTTTTTAGTCTGTTTTCATCCCGAGTGTCCCGTAACCTTGTATATATGTAGAGATAACCTTTCCTTGATGATTAATTGGTACATTTGAGATGTTTGGGATATAATGAGGAGTCAAAACCTAGAAGTGTAGTTTGAACCTAAGGGAAAATATGAAGTAGGGCGTGAGTGTCTATTACGTTGCGAGAACTATTGACGGCCTAATTTATTATATTCACCGAGAACATATAAATTGTGTAGTATTATATGTCGGTACGAGAATGATAAGTGTACCTCCAATATATTATGGTAATTACTAAGAGGTGTGCATACTTAGTATATGTATTGATTTTATGTGTATGACATACCTACCATACTTGCTATCACAAGAGGTTTACGTCCGCTTAGGGCCTTCTAATCCTTGTGTTGCCCGGATTTAGATTGGTTACCTCGATGAACATAGGTCAGAGAAGGACTTATTGGGATGTTAATAAGTCTGCTGATCGTGGGAGCGCAGGTATGTGCATGACCCATGTGATGTGACTGTGTTCGCCTCCATTATTTGTGATGTTGTTATCTGAACGATTCCTGAGAGATTCGGAATGCGTGATCCTTATGTACGTGATGTACCGGGATGGATAGCAGAGTATGTGTGCACCGCAGCTTAGTCTCGGGGTGCTTGTATTGTATATTTATGACGTGAATAATATACACTTAATTAATGGGAACTTTCATGTTGATGTTGTGTATATATTTATGGTAATGTTTTGAGAAAACATAACGAGTTCAACGATAGTGAATTGTATTACAAATTGAAAATCTGAGTTTAATTCTAGCCCTCTATTTAATTGATAACGCTAGAATGTATTATGGGGATCGAGTAGTAAGGAGTAGAACTTACTACGTCTTGGTTAGATATATATGTCATTTAGATGGGTAAGGTACGTTAGGGGTGCACATGTAGTCGAGAGGTGAGAATTTCATGTGAGTGCACGTCCTAACATGTATTTTGCATTTAATGTTTTAATGTTATTAAAACACTTGCTGTTTTTAAAATGATTTCCACTTTCGGGCTCTGACCCATTTGCTTTCAAATCTATTTTTGTAAAAACCATTTTAGGTGCCCAGCCACAAGGACACCATGCTTAGGATTCTCATTCAGGTGACGAGCTGTAGCTGTTTGTGGGAGTTACAGGACTTTGCTTGTAGACGCTTCATCTATCTTGACTCGATATTCTTCAGTTATCAGTTGTAGGGCATGTCGCCCATTTCTTTTAGAGACATTTCATTAATTTCAGTTATTCAGACTTCTGGCATGTAATTATTCAGGATTCGGACTTGTCATATTATTTTTCAGTTGTGGGATTGTTGTGAGGAGTTTTCCTCCGGATTTATATATATGTTGTTGGTTATTCATTACTTCATTATGGTGAATGGTTGTTATTCTTTCATTATCCTTTTACTGCATGTTAATCAGACTTAACTTAAATTTGGCACTTACTTTTTAAATACTAGGTGGTTAGTAATTATTAAAATGTTTTCGACAGTGATGCTATTAACTGAACCAACTTAGCATTTTGAATTAATTTAATAAAGGAGTAGCTACCCTGTATTTAATTAGTCGGGGTGTCACATATACCACAAAAAACATATGCTCTGTATATGAAATAATACCAACAATTAGTAGCATGAAATATCAGTCGCCATAGCTAATGTATATTCAACGAAAGTGAAAGATGCGGCTAATAGCATAACCAAAGGATTACATGTACACGTTGCCATAACTAATGTGTGTTCATGATAGAAGACCTTCAAATGTGATACATGTATGTTCACGAAATCTTATATGTCAGTAGATTTGGGTATGCTAAAAACACGGGTGGGGTGACCCCCGAACCAAGTGTGTGGGAAAAGTACATCAAGGTAACAGTACAGACTCTCTAGTATTCATCACATAAACCAAAAGCTTTACAAAAATGTAATATCAGTCGCTTGAAAATTGAAATCGAGAATCCAAGTTTGTATAAGAATATATAAAAGTGAATTAAAGGTCTTTTTTCTTTTGGTTCATGGTAGAATAATAAATAAAAAGTACCCAACAATCATTCAATGGACACACCTTTCAGAAATAAAGTCGCTTCATGCACGCGAGCTAATACTTAAATTCACATTGCTTCTAACCAACTATATTTGGCACGTGCGCACACATACACATGTGTGCACGCAAGATAATCCCTTTATCCATGTAGTTTATAAACAAATGTACTTAGGCATGTATGCACACGCACATGCACATACACGAATCCTTAAATCCACATAGTTTTTAAATAAATGTACTTTGGCAAGTGAGTGCATGCACACGTGCACACATGTTCAAGTTAATCCCCAAATCCACATAGTTTCCAAACAAAAGTACTCTGGAACACACACGCATGTAAGCTAATCCCTAAATCCACGTAATTCCTAAACAAATCTACTTTGTCACGGGCACACATTCAAGATGATCCCGAAATCCACACAATTTCAAACAAATGTACTTTAAAATGCTCACCCACACAACCATTAACTATAGCGAGAGCAAATGAGCTCCAAAACTACCAAACCCACAACCATAATCATCCAACTATTTCCTTTTTCATTTATAATAATGAATTAACCTATTGAAAAAGGGATTTCACTTTCAGAAAGGGTCAAGTAGAAACTAGTAAATTAAAAATATAAGTATATATATCTATTAGACAAGCAAGAGTGGAAGAAATTATGTATTATGCCTCATTTTGGTATAACATCAAGAGCCTCCAAGCACCATTCTCCTTACTAAGACTTCCTTGTGTTACACTAACTTGTCAAAAAGAATGTTAAACAAATACCCAATAGCCATGTCTAACATCATACAAATAACCTTTAGTAAATAAAATAGCTCATAAATATGGTAATATTTATCAGATCCCCAAACTAAATTGGATTAGCAATAATGGAGAAAATAATAAAAATATAGAAAAATATAGAAAATTTAGCATTAGTCCTTCATAGATATTTGTTTAAGCCGGTACAAATAAGAATCCTTACACAGATAAGAGACAAGCGAGAATTAATGGCAACCTGTAGAAGCTGGTTCTTTTATCAATTCCTTCCCCTGAAAGCGAATATCATGTATGGCAAAGGCATCGAAATGAAAAAAAAAACTTATCTAAATGAAAAAAAATAAAAGAAAATGGAGTCTATCACTACTAAAACAAGACTTATCAGATTAAGGGGTAAAAAAGATTAAAAAAAAAACTTATCCAAAATAGAATTTACTTCAGAATAAATCTATCATTACACCAAAATCATAAAAAACATAAAAAAAATATATCACTGCATCAGATTAAGAGGTAAACAACATAGAAAACCTATCACTACTCATAAGATTAATAGGCAAACAACATTAGGAACTTATCCAAAATATAATGTATTTAATAATAAATCCATCACTTCTTAACAGAAAAAACTTACCCAAATCGTGAATCCCATGATTATGAGAAACCCTAGGTCGAGATTTTGCGAGTGATGGGTATAACGACGGAGTTTAAAAAGAAAGCTATACATCGATGGATTTGATAACCATTGAAGGAAAATTTCTTATGACGATTTGGAGTTAGTCTCTTTCATAGGGGTGTACGGTAATGGGTTTGAGCGGGAATGGATTTTGAGGAGGAATGGGTTGAGGAGAGAGGAACTAGTATTTTTTTAGGCTATTTATATTTTAGTAAGTGTGTTTAATTTTGGCACACTTTTAAACAGTGCCAAATTTTGGCACGATTTTAAAGTGTGCCAGATTGTTATTAAACTGTGCTAGAATTTGGCACACTTTTAAGCTGTGCCAGATATTTAATATTAGGGTGTGACAAATTGCTATTTTTTTTGTAGTGATATACCATGTTTCTATAAAATTATAGTACATAGGTAATATTGGCAATACACTTTGGTTAGAACTAAAAAAAATTTGGTCAGCTTTGGGGGATCATTCTCCTGACATTGATAAAAGAAATCAAGCTCTAAAAAGGAAGATTCGGCTGACGGAAGCTCAATAGCCAAAAAGTGAACTCTACATAAAAGAACATATCCAAACGGAAACAGATTAAAAAAATGTAACAGAACCGAACAAAACAATTAATGTGTGAATTGAACATGAACATGAACTACACCAAATAGAGCATATCCTCACATGGGAGTTTTAACCTATCAACTCCCAAATTTATTAGGATCATAACAATGTCTTCCACCATCATGATAGTCTAAATTACCTATTGAAATCGAAAAACCGAAATAAATGAAATACTTTGGCTAATATTGATAGTGTGCCATCCGAGTTCCATAAATACGTAATAAATTTTTACAACATTACACACACCTTAGGGATTTATATGCTCACACCACTGTTTAAATACATCAAACTCTTTGAATACAAATTAAATTTGTACAACATTACACATACCTTAGGGATTCATATGGTCACACCACTGTTTATCTCTCACATAGATACATATATGAAGTTGCTTTGTGCATAGGACACACCCTACTCACTACAACAAAAACACCAAATTGGCACACCTTGATATAAAAAATCTGGCACAGTTTTAAGCCGTGCCAAATTTTGGCACTGTTTAATAATAATCTGGCACACTTTTAAGCCGTGCCAAATTTTGGCACTGTTTAAAAGTGTGCCAAAATTGAGAACACTTCACTAAAATATAAATATCCTAAAAAAAATTAATACCCTTAATGATTTTTGTTCTCCCGCTCTCTTTCCTCTCTCCCTCTCTCTCTGTCTCCCGCTCTCTCTCTCTCACACAAATCCCTAATCCCCTCAATGATTACGACCAGTACCAGGAGAAGAAGAGCGGCGGTGATCGTGTGGTTGCTCTGGTAGCACCGGCGGTGGTAGAGCCTAGGGTTTTTGAAGAACCGGTTCGTGTTGGTGGTGGTGGGGCCAAGAAGAAGAAGCTATACTAATAGTTGCAAAGAAGGTACATATACAAATCTGTGTGTGTGCATCTGGAGATTGAATCAGTGAATCAACCATGACAACCCCTGAGATTTTGCGTGCTCACGAAGATATATCAACATCTCCTCTCATAAACCATTCTAAAGGTACCTCTCTTATTCTATGTTCTCCACGATTATACATTATGTATCATTGCAATTTAGCCAATATTTCGACGAAAACGTATGCAGGGGAAAATGTGAAATCTCGAGGATTGGCTATGGAGGAAAAGCTACATTTCTTGGAGATCTTGCCTGGGAAAGTAACTTCTTAAACATAATCTTGGTCACCTTCTTTAATTTTCAATTTTATCTTTCCCAAAATAAATGCATAATTAGCCTCATGCCCTATAAGTTCAAAATTAGGTTTACTATGAATGCAACATATAGTGCGTTACATAAGAAGGGGGTAAGTCTAAATAAAAAAGTTTTATTAATGGATTTATGCCAATTCAAATGGTTAGTAGCAAGAGTTGCCTGTGACGATTTGGTTTTGAAGAAGTTTTGAGTTTTGTGCTAAATGTTTGAATCTTTATGACTAATCATCCTATGAAATTTCAAGTTGTTTTTAGTTTGGTGGTAAAAGTTGGATCTTGTTGTTGACTATTTGTTTGGTAGTTTTTTATTTGTTAAATGATGGACAAGAGTTCTTTTTATTTGCTCACCTCTTTATGTTTTATTTTTTCATAACTTTTTCAATGCATTTTAGAAACAATACATTATAAGCTTTCACTTTAGTCGTTTGATAAAAACAATCTTCAACCAAAATCCATCAGTTTAAAAATCAGCTACTAAAATAATGTGTGGGTATTGAAATTTCAAATTATTTTATCCAAAAGGAGAGTAAATAAAAGGAGCGCTTGTTTTACTTATCTGGGGTTAGATTATATCATGTTTAAAATTAGTGCTATGAATTATTGGTTTTTGACTCAAAATATTGTGAATTAGTTTTCAGCATAAATTACTCAACAATAATATAGAACGTGGTTGGCTCCAATTTCTAAAATGCTGCAATCTTTAATGACTGGGTTCTCTTTTTGTGAATGTTAGTAGGCTTGTTGTTGTAGAACACTTTTTGAGGTTGTAAAGCAATTCCTTTTTTACGACTGAGCCTCTTGTATTTTATTGTTTCATATTTATTTATTTCCATAATACATAATGTGTTTAAGCCAGTTGTATACTCTTTTAACAGGACCCTTTGTATCATTTCATGGCAAGGTGGCAGCATTTAAAAGCTGTTACAACGAAGCAAAAGTATGAAAAAATATGCGAGAAGAAGTTATCAACTCCCGTTGAGGTATGTTTTATACAACTTATCTTTTTTATTGGATTTTCAACTGTGCTATAAATTATGTTCTTTTTGAAGGTTTTATGCAAGTCTCACCCAGTGGAGTTTGCATCATACTTCCATTATTGCCATTCGATCAACGACCTGATTATGAATTCTTCAAGCGTTTGTTTCATGAATGTTTCAATCATGAAGGTATTTACTCAAAGTTTTTTATACCTTAAGTCTGATATGCGTCGCAATTTGCAAAGTTCACATGACATCATTCTCAGTAGATATGCACTGATATATATATATATATATATTGATGTGTTGTTGATGTGAATATGATTGACTAAAGGATTGTATTTGTAAACAAGTTGCATACAATAAGACTAATAGGATAATTTAAAGCATTGTCTGCTTTAAAATATACATATATTTCGATGTGTTGTTAATGTGAATATTTATTTATTTCATTATATATTGAACCATTTGCCTTTTTGATATGTTCTTATATGTAATGGACATATGGATTTTTGTGAGTAGGTAAGAGATCCCAAGTTTTTATTTGAAGGCAAAACCATACAAAGAATGGAGCTTCTTGTTTTGAGCACCTCCAGCTCCATCCAATCTTAATCAAGTAACTACAGGTAACTATTATTTAGTACCCATTTATTAACCTTTTAAAATGCAATGAATTATTTCTACTCAACATTTATAGTTTGTCTCTTTCATTCTATATTTGATCATTCATTTTAAACTTTGAGAATCACTTCATGGCTTACTTTATGAGCTTATTTAGTTAAATTGGTGGAAGGGATTTGCTGGTGGTTTGGTTTTGGAATTTGCTGTTGTTGTTGAGTTTACTTTAAATGTTAAAACATGTTGGATTTAACGAATAAACAAATGAAACGAACACCTCGTACGGGACTAATGTAACTTGTACGAACTGACCGCGTAGTCACAGGTCTCCCGGTTTCAGAATATAACGATAATTTGCAAAAATCAACACTTAAAACTTAAAAACAGGCCGTTAAAGGGTGAAAACCCAAACTAGCCCCCAAACGTCCCCGTAAGAGACACAAACACCTCGAACGGGACCAATGTAACTTGTACGAACTGACCGCGTAGTCACGGGTCTCCCGATTTGAGAATATGACGATAATTTCAAAATATGTTGATTTCGCTTGAAAACAAGTCGTTGAAGGGTGAAAACCCAAACCAGTCCCCAAACGGCCCCGTAAGAGGTACGAACATGTCGCACGGGACCAATGTAACTTGTACGAACTGACCGCGTAGTCACGGGTCTCCCGATTTGAGAATACGACGATAATTTGGAAAAATCAACACTTATACTTAAAAACAAGCCGTTGAAGGGTGAAAACCAAAACCAGCCCCCAAACGGACCCTTAAGAGGCACGAACACCTCGCACGTGATCAATGTACCTTGTAGGAATTGGCCGCATAGTCCCGGGTCTCCCGGTTTGAGAATACGACGATAATTTGGAAAAATAACACTTAGACTTAAAAACTGACCGTTAAAGGGTGAAAACCCAAACCAGCCACCAAACGTCCCCGTAGGGGGCACGAACACCTCGCACGGGATCAATGTACCTTGTAGGAACTGATCGCGTTGTCACGGGTCTCACGGTTTGGGAATATGACGATAATTTACAAAAATTACACTTAGACTTAAAACAAGCTATTAAAGGGTGAAAATCCAAACCAACCCCCAAACGGCCCCGTAGGAGATACGAGCACCTCGCACGGGACCAATGTAACTTTTAGGAACTGACCGCGTAGTCCCGAGTCTCCCGATTTGAGAGTACGACAATAATTTGCAAAAATCACACTTAGAATTAAAAACTAGCCGTTAAGGGGTGAAAACCCAAATCAGCCCCAAACGGCCCCGTAGGAGGCACGAACACCTCGCAAGGGACAAATGCAACTTGTAGTAACTGATCGCGTAATCCCGGGTGTCCCGATTTGAGAGTATGACGATAATTCGCAAAAATCACACTTAGACTTAAAAACAAGCCGTTAAAGGGTGAAAACCCAAACCAGCCCCCAAACGGCCCCGTAGGAGGTACGAACACCTTGCACGGGACCAATGCAACTTGTAGGAACTGACCGCGTAGTCCCGGGTGTCCCGATTTGAGAGTACGACGAAAATTTACAAAAATCACACTTAGACTTAAAAATAAGCCGTTAAAGGGTGAAAACCCAAACCAGCCCCCAAACGGCCCCGTAGGAGGTACGAACACCTCGCACGGGACCAATGTAACTTGTAGGAACTGACCGGGTAGTCCCGGGTCTCCCGATTTGAGAGTATGACGATAATTTGCAAAAATCACACTTAAACTTAAAAATAAGCCGTTAAAGGGTGAAAACCCAAACCAGCCCCCAAACGGCCCCGTAGGAGGCACGAACACCTCGCACGGGACCAATGCAACTTGTAGGAACTGACCGCGTCGTCTCGGGTCTCCCGATTTGAGAGTCTGACGATAATTTACAAAAATCACACTTAGACTTGAAAACAAGTCGTTGATGGGGTGAAAACCCAAACCAGTCCCCAAACGTCCCCGTAAGAGGTACGAACACATCGCACGAGACCAATATAACAAGTACGAACTGACCGCGTAGTCACGGGTCTCTCGGTTTGAGAATACCACAATAATTTGGAGAAATCAACACTTATACTTAAAAACAAGCCGTTGAAGGGTGAAAACCCAAACCAGCCCCCAAACGGACCCGTAAGAGGCACGAACACCTCGCACGTGATCAATGTACCTTGTAGGAACTGACCGCATATTCCCGGGTCTCCCGATTTGAGAATACGATGATAATTTGGAAAAATAACACTTAGACTTAAAAACTGACCGTTAAAGGGTGAAAACCAAAACCAGCCACCAAGCGTCTCCGTAGAGGGCACGAACACCTCGCACAGGACCAATGTACCTTGTAGGAACTGACCGCGTTGTCACGGGTCTCTCGGTTTGAGAATATGACGATAATTTGCAAAAATGACACTTAGACTTAAAAACAAGTCGTTAAAGGGTCAAAACCCAAACCAGCCCCCAAACGGCCCCGTAGGAGGTACGAACACCTCGCACGGGACCAATGCAACTTGTAGGAACTGACCGCGTAGTCCTGGGTCTCCCGATTTGAGAGTACGACGATAATTTGCAAAAATCACACTTAGACTTGAAAACTAGCCGTTAAGGGGTGAAAATCAAAACCAGCCCCCAAACGGCCCCGTAGGAGGTACGAACACCTCACACGGGACCAATGCAACTCGTAGGAACTGACCGCGTAGTCCTGGGTGTCCCGGTTTGAGAGTATGACGATAATTTGCAAAAATCACACTTAGACTTAAAAACTAGCCGTTAAGGGGTGAAAACCCAAACCGGCCCCCAAATGACCCCGTAGGAGGCACGAACACCTCGCACGGGACCAATGCAACTTGTAGGAACTGACCGCGTAGTCCCGGGTCTTTCGATTTGTGAATAGGACGATAATTTGAAAAAATCACACTTAAACTTAAAAACATGCCGTTAAAGGGTGAAAACCCAAATCGGCCCCCAAACGACCCCGTAAGAGGCACGAACACCTCGCACGGGACCCATGTAACTTGTAGGAACTCGCAGCGTAGTCCCGGATCTCCTGGTTTGTAAGTATGGTGATAATTTTCAAACTCAACACTTAAACTTAAAAACATGCCGTTAAAGGGTGAAAACCCAAACCGGCCCTCAAACGACCCCGTGGGAGGCACGAACACCTCGCACGGGACCAATGTAACTTGTAGGAACTGACCGTGTAGTCCCGGGTCTCCCGATTTGAGAGTACGACGATAATTTGCAAAAATCACACTTTGGCTTAAAAACTAGCCGTTAAGGGGTGAAAACCCAAACCAGTCCCCAAACGGACCCGTAGGAGGCACGAACACCTCGCACGGGACCAATGCAACTTGTAGGAACTGACCGCGTAGTCCCGGGTGTACCGGTTTGAGAGTATGCCGATAATTTGCAAAAATCACACTTAGACTTAAAAACAAGCCGTTAAATGGTGAAAACCCAAACCAGCCCCCAAACGGCCCCGTAGGAGGTACGAACACCTCGCACGGGACCAATGCAACTTGTAGGAACTGACCGCGTAGTCCCGGGTGTCCCGATTTGAGAGTACGACGATAATTTGCAAAAATCACACTTAGACTTAAAAACAAGCCGTTAAAGGGTGAAAATCCAAACCAGCCCCCAAACGGCCTCATAGGAGGTACAAACACCTCGCACGGCACCAATGCAACTTGTAGGAACTGACCGCGTAGTCCCTGGTGTCCTGGTTTGAGAGTATGACGATAATTTGCAAAAATCACACTTAGACTTAAAAACAAGCCGTTAAAGGGTGAAAACCCAAACCAGCCCCCAAATGGCCACGTAGGAGGCACGAACTCCTCGCACGGGACCAATGCAACTTGTAGGAACTGACCGCGTAGTCCCGGGTCTCCCGATTTGAGAGTTTGACGATAATTTGCAAAAATCACACTTAGACTTGAAAACAAGTCGTTGATGGGGTGAAAACCCAAACCAGTCCCCAAACGGCCCCGTAAGAGGTACGAACACCTCGCACGGGACCAATGTAACTTGTATGAACTGATCGTGTAGTCACGGGTCTCCCGGTTTGAGAATACGATGATAATTTGGAAAAATCAACACTTATACTTAAAAACAAGCCGTTGAAGGGTGAAAACCCAAACCAGCCCCCAAACGGACCCGTAAGAGGCACGAACACCTCGCACGTGATCAATGTACCTTATAGGAACTGACCGCATAGTCCCGGGTCTCCCGGTTTGAGAATATGACGATAATTTGGAAAAATAACACTTTGACTTAAAAACTGACCGTTAAAGGGTGAAAACCCAAACCATCCACCAAACGATCCCGTAGGAGGCACGAACACGTCGTACGGGACCAATGTAACTTGAAGGAACTGACCACGTAGTACCGGGTCTCCCGATTTGAGAGTATGACAATAATTTTCAAAAATCGCACTTAGTTGAAAACATGTCGTTAAAGAGTGAAAACCCCAACCGGCCCCCAAACGACCCCGTAGGAGGCATGAACACCTCGCAGGAGACCAATGTAACTTCTAGGAACTGACCGCGTAGTCTCGGGTCTCCCGATTTGAGAGTACGACGATAATTTGAAAAAATTACACTTTGACTTAAAAACTAGCCATTAAGGGGTGAAAACCCAAACCAGCCCCCAAAAGGCCCCGTAGGAGGCACGAACACCTCGCACGGGACCAATCCAACTTGTAGGAACTGACCGCATAGTCCCGGGTGTCCCGGTTTGAGAGTATGACGATAATTTGTAAAAATCACACTTAGACTTAAAAACAAGCCGTTAAAGGGTGAAAATTCAAACCAGCCCCCAAACGGCCCCGTAGGAGGTACGAACACCTCGCACGGGACCAATGCAACTTGTAGGAACTGACCGCGTAGTCCCGGGGTGTCCCGGTTTGAGAGTATGACGATAATTTGTAAAAATCACACTTAAACTTAAAAACAAGCCGTTAAAGGGTGAAAACCCAAACCAGCCCCCAAACGGCCCCGTTGGAGGCACGAACACCTCGCACGGGACCAATGCAACTTGTAGGAACTAACCGCGTAGTATCGGGTCTCCCGATTTGAGAGTCTGACGATAATTTACAAAAATCACACTTAGACTTGAAAACAAGTCGTTGATGGGGTGAAAACGCAAACCAGTCCCCAAACGTCCCCGTAAGAGGTACGAACACATCGCACGAGACCAATATAACATGTACGAACTGACCGCGTAGTCACGGGTCTCTCGGTTTGAGAATACCACAATAATTTGGAGAAATCAACACTTATACTTAAAAACAAGCCGTTGAAGGGTGAAAACCCAAACCAGCCCCCAAACGGACCCGTAAGAGGCACGAACACCTCGCACGTGATCAATGTACCTTGTAGGAACTGACCGCATATTCCCGGGTCTCCCGATTTGAGAATACGACGATAATTTGGAAAAATAACACTCAGACTTAAAAACTGACCGTTAAAGGGTGAAAACCAAAACCAGCCACCAAACGTCTCAGTAGGGGGCACGAACACCTCGCACAGGACCAATGTACCTTGTAGGAACTGACCGCGTTGTCACGGGTCTCCCGGTTTGAGAATATGACGATAATTTGCAAAAATCACACTTAGACTTAAAAACAAGTCGTTAGAGGGTCAAAACCCAAACCAGCCCCCAAACGGCCCCGTAGGAGGTACGAACACCTCGCATGGGACCAATGCAACTTATAGGAACTGACCGCGTAGTCCTGGGTCTCCCGATTTGAGAGTACGACGATAATTTGCAAAAATCACACTTAGACTTGAAAACTAGCCGTTAAGGGGTGAAAATCAAAACCAGCCCCCAAACGGCCCCGTAGGAGGTACGAACACCTCACACGGGACCAATGCAACTCGTAGGAACTGACCGCGTAGTCCTGGGTGTCCCGGTTTGAGAGTATGACGATAATTTGCAAAAATCACACTTAGACTTAAAAACTAGCCGTTAAGGGGTGAAAACCCAAACCGGCCCCCAAATGACCCCGTAGGAGGCACGAACACCTCGCACGGGACCAATGCAACTTGTAGGAACTGACCGCGTAGTCCCGGGTCCTTCGATTTGTGAATAGGATGATAATTTGAAAAAATCACACTTAAACTTAAAAACATGCCGTTAAAGGGTGAAAACCCAAATCGGCCCCCAAACGACCTCGTAAGAGGCACGAACACCTCGCACGGGACCCATGTAACTTGTAGGAACTCGCAGCGTAGTCCCGGATCTCCCGGTTTGTAAGTATGGTGATAATTTTCAAACTCAACACTTAAACTTAAAAACATGCCGTTAAAGGGTGAAAACCCAAACCGGCCCTCAAACGACCCCGTGGGAGGCACGAACACCTCGCACGGGACCAATGTAACTTGTAGGAACTGACCGCGTAGTCCCGGGTCTCCCGATTTGAGAGTACGACGATAATTTTCAAAAATCACACTTTGACTTAAAAACTAGCCGTTAAGGGGTGAAAACCCAAACCAGTCCCCAAACGGACCTGTAGGAGGCACGAACACCTCGCACGGGACCAATGCAACTTGTAGGAACTGACCGCGTAGTCCCGGGTGTACCGGTTTGAGAGTATGCCGATAATTTGCAAAAATCACACTTAGACTTAAAAACAAGCCGTTAAATGGTGAAAACCCAAACCACTCCCCAAACGGCCCCGTAGGAGGTACGAACACCTCGCACGGGACCAATGCAACTTGTAGGAACTGACCGCGTAGTCCCGGGTGTCCCGATTTGAGAGTACGACGATAATTTGCAAAAATCACACTTAGACTTAAAAACAAGCCGTTAAAGGGTGAAAATCCAAACCAGCCCCCAAACGGCCTCATAGGAGGTACGAACACCTCGCACGGCACCAATGCAACTTGAAGGAACTGACCGCGTAGTCCCGGGTGTCCTGGTTTGAGAGTATGACGATAATTTGCAAAAATCACACTTAGACTTAAAAACAAGCCGTTAAAGGGTGAAAACCCAAACCAGCCCCCAAATGGCCACGTAGGAGGCACGAACACCTCGCACGGGACCAATGCAACTTGTAGGAACTGACCGCGTAGTCCCGGGTCTCCCGATTTGAGAGTTTGACGATAATTTGCAAAAATCACACTTAGACTTGAAAACAAGTCGTTGATGGGGTGAAAACCCAAACCAGTCCCCAAACGGCCCCGTAAGAGGTACGAACACCTCGCACGGGACCAATGTAACTTGGACGAACTGATCGTGTAGTCACGGGTCTCCCGGTTTGAGAATACGACGATAATTTGGAAAAATCAACACTTATACTTAAAAACAAGCCGTTGAAGGGTAAAAACCCAAACCAGCCCCCAAACGGACCCGTAAGAGGCACGAACACCTCGCACGTGATCAGTGTACCTTGTAGGAACTGACCGCATAGTCCCGGGTCTCCCGGTTTGAGAATATGACGATAATTTGGAAAAATAACACTTAGACTTAAAAACTGACCGTTAAAGGGTGAAAACCCAAACCATCCACCAAACGATCCCGTAGGAGGCACGAACACGTCGTACGGGACCAATGTAACTTGAAGGAACTGACCACGTAGTACCGGGTCTCCCGATTTGAGAGTATGATAATAATTTTCAAAAATCGCACTTAGTTGAAAACATGTCGTTAAAGGGTGAAAACCCCAACCGGCCCCCAAACGACCCCGTAGGAGGCATGAACACCTCGCACGAGACCAATGTAACTTCTAGGAACTGACCGCGTAGTCTCGGGTCTCCCGATTTGAGAGTACGATGATAATTTGCAAAAATTACACTTTGACTTAAAAACTAGCCATTAAGGGGTGAAAACCCAAACTAGTCCCCAAAAGGCCCCGTAGGAGGCACGAACACCTCGCACGGGACCAATCCAACTTGTAGGAACTGACCGCATAGTCCCGGGTGTCCCGGTTTGAGAGTATGACGATAATTTGCAAAAATCACACTTAGACTTAAAAACAAGCCGTTAAAGGGTGAAAATTCAAACCAGCCCCCAAACGGCCCCGTAGGAGGTACGAACACCTCGCACGGGACCAATGCAACTTGTAGGAACTGACCGCGTAGTCCCGGGTGTCCCGGTTTGAGAGTATGACGATAATTTGCAAAAATCACACTTAGACTTAAAAACAAGCCGTTAAAAGGTGAAAACCCAAACCAGCCCCCAAACGGCCCCGTAGGAGGTACGAACACCTCGCACGGGACCAATGCAACTTGTAGGAACTGAACGCGTAGTCCTGGTTGTCCCGGTTTGAGAGTATGACGATAATTTGCAAAAATCACACTTAGACTTAAAACCAAGCCGTTAAAGGGTGAAGACCTAAACCAGCCCCCAAACGGCCCCGTAGGAGGCACGAACACCTCGCACGGGACCAATGCAACTTGTAGGAACTGACCGCGTAGTCCCGGGTCTCCCGATTTGAGAGTACGACGATAATTTGCAAAAATCACACTTAGACTTAAAAACTAGACGTTAAAGGGTGAAAACCCAAACCAGCCCCCAAACGGCCCCATAGGAGGTACAAATACCTCGCACGGGACCATTATAACTTTTAGGAACTGGCCGCGTAGTACCCGGTGTCCCGGTTTGAGAGTACGACGATAATTTGCAAAAATCACACTTAGACTTAAAAACAAGCCGTTAAAGGGTGAAAACCCAAACCATCCCCCAAATGGACCCATAGCAGGTATGAACACCTCGCACGGGACCAATGCAACTTGTAGGAACTGGCCGCATAGTCCCGGGTGTTCCGATTTGAGAGTATGACGATAATTTGCAAAAATCACACTTAGACTTAAAAACAAGCCGTTAAAGGGTGAAAACATAAACCAACCCCCAAACGGCCCCGTAGGAGGTACGAACACCTCGCACGGGACCAATGTAACTTGTAGGAACTGACCGCGTAGTCCCGGGTCTCCCGATTTGAGAGTACGACGATAATTTGCAAAAATCACACTTTGACTTAAAAACTAGCCGTTAAGGGGTGAAAACCCAAACCAGCCCCCAAACGGACCCGTAGGAGGCACGAACACCTCGCACGGGACCAATGCAACTTATAGGAACTGACCGCGTAGTCCCGGGTGTCCCGGTTTGAGAGTATGACGATAATTTGCAAAAATCACACTTAGACTTAAAAACAAGCCGTTAAAGGGTGAAAATCCAAACCAGCCCCCAAACGGCCCCGTAGGAGGTACGAACACCTCGCACGGGACCAATGTAACTTGTAGGAACTGACCGGGTAGTCCCGGGTCTCCCGATTTGAGAGTACGACGATAATTTGCAAAAATCACACTTTGACTTAAAAACTAGCCGTTAAGGGGTGAAAACCCAAACCAGCCCCCAAACGGACCCGTAGGAGGCACGAACACCTCACACCGGACCAATGCAACTTGTAGGAACTGACCGCGTAGTACCGGGTGTACCGGTTTGAGAGTATGACGATAATTTACAAAAATCACACTTAGACTTAAAAACAAGCCGTTAAAGGGTGAAAACCCAAACCAGCCCCCAAATGGCCACGTAGGAGGCACGAACACCTCGCACGGGACCAATGCAACTTGTAGGAACTGACCGCGTAGTCCCGGGTCTCCCGATTTGAGAGTTTGACGATAATTTGCAAAAATCACACTTAGACTTGAAAACAAGTCGTTGATGGGGTGAAAACCCAAACCAGTCCCCAAACGGCCCCGTAAGAGGTACGAACACCTCGCACGGGACCAATGTAACTTGTACGAACTGATCGTGTAGTCACGGGTCTCCCGGTTTGAGAATACGACGATAATTTGGAAAAATCAACACTTATACTTAAAAACAAGCCGTTGAAGGGTAAAAACCCAAACCAGCCCCCAAACGGACCCGTAAGAGGCACGAACACCTCGCACGTGATCAATGTACCTTGTAGGAACTGACCGCATAGTCCCGGGTCTCCCGGTTTGAGAATATGATGATAATTTGGAAAAATAACACTTAGACTTAAAAACTGACCGTTAAAGGGTGAAAACCCAAACCATCCACCAAACGATCCCGTAGGAGGCACGAACACGTCGTACGGGACCAATGTAACTTGAAGGAACTGACCACGTAGTACCGGGTCTCCCAATTTGAGAGTATGATAATAATTTTCAAAAATCGCACTTAGTTGAAAACATGTCGTTAAAGGGTGAAAACCCCAACCGGCCCCCAAACGACCCCGTAGGAGGCATGAACACCTCGCACGAGACCAATGTAACTTCTAGGAACTGACCGCGTAGTCTCGGGTCTCCCGATTTGAGAGTACGATGATAATTTGCAAAAATTACACTTTGACTTAAAAACTAGCCATTAAGGGGTGAAAACCCAAACTAGCTCCCAAAAGGCCCCGTAGGAGGCACGAACACCTCGCACGGGACCAATCCAACTTGTAGGAACTGACCGCATAGTCCCGGGTGTCCCGGTTTGAGAGTATGACGATAATTTGCAAAAATCACACTTAGACTTAAAAACAAGCCGTTAAAGGGTGAAAATTCAAACCAGCCCCCAAACGGCCCCGTAGGAGGTACGAACACCTCGCACGGGACCAATGCAACTTGTAGGAACTGACCGCGTAGTCCCGGGTGTCCCGGTTTGAGAGTATGACGATAATTTGCAAAAATCACACTTAGACTTAAAAACAAGCCGTTAAAAGGTGAAAACCCAAACCAGCCCCCAAACGGCCCCGTAGGAGGTACGAACACCTCGCACGGGACCAATGCAACTTGTAGGAACTGAACGCGTAGTCCTGGTTGTCCCGGTTTGAGAGTATGACGATAATTTGCAAAAATCACACTTAGACTTAAAACCAAGCCGTTAAAGGGTGAAGACCTAAACCAGCCCCCAAACGGCCCCGTAGGAGGCACGAACACCTCGCACGGGACCAATGCAACTTGTAGGAACTGACCGCGTAGTCCCGGGTCTCCCGATTTGGGAGTACGACGATAATTTGCAAAAATCACACTTAGACTTAAAAACTAGCCGTTAAAGGGTGAAAACCCAAACCAGCCCCCAAACGGCCCCATAGGAGGTACAAATACCTCGCACGGGACCATTAAACTTTTAGGAACTGGCCGCGTAGTACCCGGTGTCCCGGTTTGAGAGTACGACGATAATTTGCAAAAATCACACTTAGACTTAAAAACAAGCCGTTAAAGGGTGAAAACCCAAACCATCCCCCAAATGGCCACATAGCAGGTATGAACACCTCGCACGGGACCAATGCAACTTGTAGGAACTGGCCGCATAGTCCCGGGTGTTCCGATTTGAGAGTATGACGATAATTTGCAAAAATCACACTTAGACTTAAAAACAAGCCGTTAAAGGGTGAAAACATAAACCAACCCCCAAACGGCCCCGTAGGAGGTACGAACACCTCGCACGGGACCAATGTAACTTGTAGGAACTGACCGCGTAGTCCCGGGTCTCCCGATTTGAGAGTACGACGATAATTTGCAAAAATCACACTTTGACTTAAAAACTAGCCGTTAAGGGGTGAAAACCCAAACCAGCCCCCAAACGGACCCGTAGGAGGCATGAACACCTCGCACGGGACCAATGCAACTTATAGGAACTGACCGCGTAGTCCCGGGTGTCCCGGTTTGAGAGTATGACGATAATTTGCAAAAATCACACTTAGACTTAAAAACAAGCCGTTAAAGGGTGAAAATCCAAACCAGCCCCCAAACGGCCCCGTAGGAGGTACGAACACCTCGCACGGGACCAATGTAACTTGTAGGAACTGACCGGGTAGTCCCGGGTCTCCCGATTTGAGAGTACGACGATAATTTGCAAAAATCACACTTTGACTTAAAAACTAACCGTTAAGGGGTGAAAACCCAAACCAGCCCCCAAACGGACCCGTAGGAGGCACGAACACCTCGCACCGGACCAATGCAACTTGTAGGAACTGACCGCGTAGTACCGGGTGTACCGGTTTGAGAGTATGACGATAATTTGCAAAAATCACACTTAGACTTAAAAACAAGCCGTTAAAGGGTGAAAACCCAAACCAGCCCCCAAACGGCCCCGTAGGAGGTACGAACACCTCGCACGGGACCAATGGAACTTGTAGGAACTGACCGCGTAGTCCCGGGTGTCCCGATTTGAGAGTACGACGATAATTTGCAAAAATCACACTTAGACTTAAAAACAAGCCGTTAAAGGGTGAAAATCCAAACCAGCCCCCAAACGGCCTCATAGGAGGTACGAACACCTCGCACGGGACCAATGCAACTTGTAGGAACAGACCGCGTAGTCCCGGGTGTCCTGGTTTGAGAGTATGACGATAATTTTCAAAAATCACACTTAGACTTAAAAACAAGCCGTTAAAGGGTGAAAACCCAAACCAGCCCCCAAATGGCCACGTAGGAGGAACGAACACCTCGCACGGGACCAATGCAACTTGTAGGAACTGACCGCGTAGTCCCGAGTCTCCCGATTTGAGAGTCTGACGATAATTTGCAAAAATCACACTTAGACTTGAAAACAAGTCGTTGATGGGGTGAAAATCCAAACCAGTCCCCAAACGGCCCCGTAAGAGGTACGAACACCTCGCACGGGACCAATGTAACTTGTACGAACTGACCGTGTAGTCACGGGTCTCCCGGTTTGAGAATACGACGATAATTTGGAAAAATCAACACTTATACTTAAAAACAAGTCGTTGAAGGGTGAAAACCCAAACCAGCCCCCAAACGGACCCTAAGAGGCACGAACATCTTGCACGTGATCAATGTACCTTGTAGGAACTGACCGCATAGTCCCGGGTCTCCCGGTTTGAGAATACGACGATAATTTGGAAAAATAACACTTAGACTTAAAAACTGACCGTTAAAGGGTGAAAACCCAAACCAGCCACCAAACGATCCCGTAGGAGGCACGAACACGTCGTACGGGACCAATGTAACTTGAAGGAACTGACCGCGTAGTACCGGGTCTCCCGATTTGAGAGTATGACAATAATTTTCAAAAATCGCACTTAGTTGAAAACATGTCGTTAAAGGGTGAAAACCCCAACCGGCCCGCAAACGACCCCGTAGGAGGCATGAACACCTCGCACGAGACCAATGTAACTTCTAGGAACTGACCGCGTAGTCTCGGGTCTCCTGATTTGAGAGTACGACGATAATTTGCAAAAATTACACTTTGACTTAAAAACTAGCCATTAAGGGGTGAAAACCCAAACCAGCCCCCAAAAGGCCCCGTAGGAGGCACGAACACCTCGCACTGGACCAATCCAACTTGTAGGAACTGACCGCATAGTCCCGGGTGTCCCGGTTTGAGAGTATGACGATAATTTGCAAAAATCACACTTAGACTTAAAAACAAGCCGTTGAAGGGTGAAAATTCAAACCAGCCCCCAAACGGCCCCGTAGGAGGTACGAACACCTCGCACGGGACCAATGCAACTTATAGGAACTGACCGCGTAGTTCCGGGTGTCCCGGTTTGAGAGTATGACGATAATTTGCAAAAATCACACTTAGACTTAAAAACAAGCCGTTAAAAGGTGAAAACCCAAACCAGCCCCCAAACGGCCCCGTAGGA
This sequence comes from Sambucus nigra, assembly GCA_949130495.1. Classification (NCBI taxonomy): domain Eukaryota; kingdom Viridiplantae; phylum Streptophyta; class Magnoliopsida; order Dipsacales; family Adoxaceae; genus Sambucus; species Sambucus nigra. The sequence continues at coordinate 31,764,827 of OX422217.1, read as the reverse complement.
GGTACGAACACCTCGCACGGGACCAATGCAACTTGTAGGAACTGAACGCGTAGTCCTGGGTGTCCCGGTTTGAGAGTATGACGATAATTTGTAAAAATCACACTTAGACTTAAAACCAAGCCGTTAAAGGGTGAAGACCTAAACCAGCCCCCAAACGGCCCCGTAGGAGGCACGAACACCTCGCACGGGACCAATTCAACTTGTAGAAACTGACCGCGTAGTCCCGGGTCTCCCGATTTGAGAGTACGACGATAATTTGCAAAAATCACACTTAGACTTAAAAACTAGCCGTTAAACGGTGAAAACCCAAACCAGCCCCCAAACGGCCCCGTAGGAGGTACAAATACCTCGCACGGGACCAATGCAACTTGTAGGAACTGACCGCGTAGTACCCGGTGTCCCGGTTTGAGAGTACGACGATAATTTGCAAAAATCACACTTAGACTTAAAAACAAGCCGTTAAAGGGTGAAAACCCAAACCATCCCCCAAATGGCCCCATAGAAGGTATGAACACCTCGCACGGGACCAATACAACTTGTAGGAACTGACCGCATAGTCCCGGGTGTTCCGATTTGAGAGTATGACGTAAAAACAAGCCGTTAAAGGGTGAAAAACCAAACCAACCCCCAAACGGCCCCGTAGGAGGTACGAACACCTCGCACGGGACCAATGTAACTTGTAGGAACTGACCGCGTAGTCCCGGGTCTCCCGATTTGAGAGTACGACGATAATTTGCAAAAATCACACTTTGACTTAAAAACTATCCGTTAAGGGGTGAAAACCCAAACCAGCCCCCAAACGGACCCGTAGGAGGCACGAACACCTCGCACGGGACCAATGCAACTTGTAGGAACTGACCGCGTAGTCCCGGGTGTCCCGGTTTGAGAGTATGACGATAATTTGCAAAAATCACACTTAGACTTAAAAACAAGCCGTTAAAGGGTGAAAATCCAAACCAACCCCCAAACGGCCCCGTAGGAGGTACGAACACCTCGCACGGGACCAATGTAACTTGTAGGAACTGACCGGGTAGTCCCGGGTCTCCCGATTTGAGAGTACGACGATAATTTGCAAAAATCACACTTTGACTTAAAAACTAGCCGTTAAGGGGTGAAAACCCAAACCAGCCCCCAAACGAACCCGTAGGAGGCACGAACACCTCGCACCGGACCAATGCAACTTGTAGGAACTGACCGCGTAGTACCGGGTGTACCGGTTTGAGAGTATGACGATAATTTGCAAAAAGCACACTTAGACTTAAAAATAAGCCGTTAAAGGGTGAAAACCCAAACCAGCCCCCAAACGGCCCCGTAGGAGGTGCGAACACCTCGCACGGGACCAATGCAACTTGTAGGAACTGACCGCGTAGTCCCGGGTGTCCCGATTTGAGAGTACGACGATAATTTGCAAAAATCACACTTAGACTTAAAAACAAGCCGTTAAAGGGTGAAAATCCAAACCAGCCCCCAAACCGCCTCATAGGAGGTACGAACACCTCGCACGGGACCAATGCAACTTGTAGGAACTGACCGCGTAGTCCCGGGTGTCCTGGTTTGAGAGTATGACGATAATTTGTAAAAATCACACTTAGACTTAAAAACAAGCCGTTAAAGGGTGAAAACCCAAACCAGCCCCCAAATGGCCACGTAGGAGGAACGAACACCTCGCACGGGACCAATGCAAGTTGTAAGAACTGACCGCGTAGTCCCGGGTCTCCCGATTTGAGAGTCTGACGATAATTTGCAAAAATCACACTTAGACTTGAAAACAAGTCGTTGATGGGGTGAAAACCCAAACTAGTCCCCAAACGGCCCCGTAAGAGGTACGAACACCTCGCACGGGACCAATGTTACTTGTACGAACTGACCGTGTAGTCACGGGTATCCCGATTTGAGAATACGACGATAATTTGGAAAAATCAACACTTATACTTAAAAACAAGCCGTTGAAGGGTGAAAACCCAAACCAGCCCCCAAACGGACCCGTAAGAGGCACGAACACCTCGCACGTGATCAATGTACCTTGTAGGAACTGACCGCATAGTCTCGGGTCTCCCGGTTTGAGAATACGACGATAATTTGGAAAAATAACACTTAGACTTAAAAACTGACCGTTAAAGGGTGAAAACCCAAACCAGTCACCAAACGATCCCGTAGGAGGCACGAACAGGTCGTACGGGACCAATGTAACTTGAAGGAACTGGCCGCGTAGTACCGGGTCTCCCGATTTGAGAGTATGACAATAATTTTCAAAAATTGCACTTAGTTGAAAACATGTCGTTAAAGGGTGAAAACCCAAACCGGCCCCCAAACGACCCCGTAGGAGGCATGAACACCTCGCACGAGACCAATGTAACTTCTAGGAACTGACCGCGTAGTCTCGGGTCTCCCGATTTGAGAGTACGATGATAATTTGCAAAAATTACACTTTGACTTAAAAACTAGCCATTAAGGGGTGAAAACCCAAACCAGCCCCCAAAAGGCCCCGTAGGAGGCACGAACACCTCGCACGGGACCAATCCAACTTATAGGAACTGACCGCATAGTCCCGGGTGTCCCGGTTTGAGAGTATGACGATAATTTGCATAAATCACACTTAGACTTAAAAACAAGCCGTTAATGGGTGAAAATCCAAACCAGCCCCCAAACGGCCCCTTAGGAGGTACGAACACCTCGCACGGGACCAATGCAACTTGTAGGAACTGACCGCGTAGTCCCGGGTGTCCCGGTTTGAGAGTATGACGATAATTTGCAAAAATCACACTTAGACTTAAAAACAAGCCGTTAAAAGGTGGAAACCCAAACCAGCCCGCAAACGGCCCAGTAGGAGGTACGAACATCTCGCACGGGACCAATGCAACTTGTAGGAACTGACCGCGTAGTCTCGGGTGTCCCGGTTTGAGAGTATGACGATAATTTACAAAAATCACACTTAGACTTAAAAACAAGCCGTTAAAAGGTGAAAACCCAAACCAGCCCGCAAACGGCCCCGTAGGAGGTACGAACACCTCGCACGGGACCAATGCAACTTGTAGGAACTGACCGCGTAGTCCTGGGTGTCCCGGTTTGAGAGTATGACGATAATTTGCAAAAATCACACTTAGACTTAAAACCAAGCCGTTAAAGGGTGAAGACCTAAACCAGCCCCCAAACGGCCCCGTAGGAGGTACGAACACCTCGCACGGGACCAATACAACTTGTAGGAACTGACCGCGTAGTCCCGGGTCTCCCGATTTTAGAGTACAACGATAATTTGCAAAAATCACACTTAGACTTAAAAACTAGCTGTTAAGGGGTGGAAACCCAAACCAGCCCCCAAACGATCCCGTAGGAGGCACTAACACCTCGCATGGGACCAATGCAACTTGTAGGAACTGACCGCGTAGTACCGGGTCTCCCGGTTTGAGAGTATGACGATAATTTGCAAAAATCACACTTAGACCTAAAAACTAGTCGTTAAGTGGTGAAAACCCAAACCGGCTGCCAAATGACCCCGTAGGAGGCACGAACACCTCGCACGGGACCCATGTAACTTGTAGGAACTGACCGCGAAGTCCCGTGTCTCCCGATTTATAAATAGGACGACAATTTGTTAAAATCACAAGTAACCTTTAAAAACAGACCGTTAAAGGGTGAAAACCCAAATCGGCCCCCAAACGACCCCGTAGGACGCACGAACACCTCGCACGGGAGCAATGTAACTTGTAGGAACTGACCGCATAGTTTCGGGTCTCCCGGTTTGAGAGTATGATGATAATTTGCAAAAATCACACTTAGAGTTAAAAACATGCCGTTAAAGGGTGAAAACCCAAATCGGCCGCCAAACGACCCCGTAGGAGGCACGAACACTTCGTATTGGACCGATGTAACTTGTAGGAACTGACCGCATAGTCTCGGGTCTCCCGATTTGAGAGTATGAGGATAATTTTCAAAAATCACACTTAGAGTTAAAAACAGGCCGTTAAAGGGTGAAAACCCAAACCGGCCCCCAAACGACCCCGTAGGAGGCACCAACACCTCGCACGGGACCCATGTAACTTGTAGGAACTGACAGCGTTGTCCCGGGTCTCCCGATTTGTGAATAGGATTATAATTTGCAAAAATCAACACTTAAACTTAAAAACATGCCGTTAAAGGGTGAAAACCCAAATCGGCCACCAAACGACCCCGTAGGAGGCACGAACACCTCGCACGGGACCAATGTAACTTGTAGGAACTGACCGCGTAGTCCCGGGTCTTCCGGTTTGTGAATAGGACGATAATTTGCAAAAATCACACTTAAACTTAAAAACATGCCGTTAAAGGGTGAAAACCCAAACCGGCCCCCAAACGACCCCGTAAGAGGTACGGACACCTCGCACGGGACCCATGTAACTTGTAGGAACTGGCAGCGTAGTCCCGGATCTCCCGGTTTGTAAGTGTGGTGATAATTTGGAAACTCAACACTTAAACTTAAAAACATGCCGTTAATGGGTGAAAACCCAAATTGGCCCCCAAACGATCCCGTAGGAGGCACGAACACCTCGCACGGGACCAATGTAACTTATAGGAACTGACCGCGTAATACTGGGTCTCCCGGTTTGAGAGTATGACGTTAATTTGCAAAAATCACACTTAGTTGAAAACATGCCGTTAAAGGGTGAAAACCCAAACCGGCCCCCAAACGACCCCGTAGTAGGCACGAACACCTCGCACGGGACTAATGTAACTTGTAGGAACTGACCGTGTAGTCCCGGATCTCCCGGTTTGTAAGTATGACAATAATTTCCACTCATATATGTAATTTTTTTGTTTTGAGTTTTTTTTTTTGTAAATTATTGGGTTACTGATATCGTAATTTTTTTGTATTCTATTTTTTTTTGCAGGATAACAGTTTATTGTTGTCTTTTATTCACGTGGAACACACAAAGAACTCAATGGTTTACAACATGGGGTTTATTAATGATTCCTTTTTTTTATGTCATGACCGTACGGTCTTTTGTTGTTTTATTATTGACTTTTATGGCCATGAGGGCTTTTGTATGTTAATTGTTATATTTTGTGGTCGTGCGGGCTTTATGTTATGCAGGTTTTGTATTAACATGTTTTGGAATGTCCATAAAAGAGAGGAAACTCTGCCCAATTTTTTTTGGACCTGTGAGCTGTTAAGGATTTGTAATATTTTGAAGTTTGTATGTACATTAGTTTATTAATAACGCGCAATATTATTAATTTGTCGATTTTGTGTTTTCAAATAATTTTTTTTATTAAAAAAAAAATTGGCACAGTTCAAAACCGTGGCAAAAGTGTATCATATTTTGGCACGGTTTTGAACTGTCAAATTTTTTTAAACTGTGCTGAATCTGACACAGTTAAAAGCTGTGCCAAAAGTGTGCTAGAAATATCAAATTTTGGCACGGTTTAAAAGTGTGCCAGAAGTGTTCCTATTTTGCTGAATCTGGCACAGTTAAAAACTGTGCCAAAAGTGTGCCAGAAATATCAAATTCTGGCACGGTTTAAAATTGTGCCAGAAGTGTTGCTATTTTGCTGAATCTGGCACAGTTAAAAACTGTGCCAAAAGTGTGCCGGAAATATCAAATTCTGGCACGGTTTAAAAGTGTGCCAGAAGTGTTCCTGTTTGGCCAAATCTGACACACTTTTGAGCTGTGCCAGAAAAAAATGGCCATTTTGGAACACCTGATTCTGGCACAGTTCAAAACCGTGCCAGATTTGATCTGGCACAGTTTTAAACCGTGCCAGATTCCTGTTTTTGGTTTAGTGACTTGTGCTTTAATTACTCTCTTACGGCTCTCCATCTTGCATACCTATCATTTGTTTAGTCACGTCTTAGCAGTGAGCAATTTAAAAGTATTCAGCATCTTTCCATTCTCCCAAACGTATATATTATTCTTCCTCCAGTTATGTCTTGACTTTTAGACATAATTTGAGCTCTATTTTAGCTTCTTGTCATTGCTCCTATTCATACACTTCTCAAGATCCTATATTTTAACTAAATGTGCTTAATATTGCCTTCCATTTATTTAGTGCTTGAAAACATTAAGAAGAAACATATCCCCATTAAAGAAAGCCAAGTTGCCAAGCTTCCATGTCGCCAAAAATCATATTTATACAACTTAAAACATATTCACAAAATCTAAAATCAGATTTATACAACTAAAAGTTCAACATTGTTCATTATATTGTTTCCATGATAAACCCAAGTGGCCAAAAATTCAAAACTCCATTGAATCATTTGGTCAAACAGCTACCACACAATTATGAATATGCCAAATCTTAAAATTTAGGTACTTATGGATCAATTGTAAGAGCATATGGATATCAAAAACTATTTAGTAAATTAGTGTCAATAGGTAAAGAACACAAAAAGGAAGTGAAAATAAAAAAGCATGTGACGGATCCAATAAATTCGGGCACCTTACAAATGACCCAAAGGTTGAATAATTGTACAACACAACAAAGCCAAGATTTCATTCAAATATATCAAATCCACTACCCATCTATTAACTCAACATCAACTGATGAGTTTTAAATGACTTAGAAACATTAGTTATCAAAATGGATGTTAGAAAAAGACTGTATTGATTAAAAATTCATACTGCCAAAAATAATAGTCGTAAACCTGTGGTGGTCAGCACAGGCACCTGAGTACTTAAGTGTTAAATACTCCATCACGATATAAAGAACATGACGATTGAACCTCTAATCGATATTAAACTCAACCTCAATAAAGGGGCCTCTCTTAAAATATGGTCAATAACTGTTTTGCCATTACTTTTGCTTCTCCTATGTCAGATTCTTAAAGCATTAAATAGCAAATGAAAAATGAAAAATGGATTAAACAAAGTACTTCAACCCGTGCCTTGAATCAGTTTCATCCAACGCAGAGATGGAAATAAATTGCAAACGAAAAATGAAAAATGGATTACTTGTGCTGCACATTTCAATATATGATGATATAGACCTTAGAAATAGAAAACATCAGATTAGTTCGAAGAATCAAGTGCAAAAACTCACGGTCTAAGGGAATCACTAAGGGCCACATCCAAACTTCTTGGAATCATTGTATCTGAGGAAATCATTCTTCCCAAATGTTTTAGTGAAGCCAACCACCACTTTACCAGAGGTTTAAACTAAGCACCTGTATATACGTACCCAAGAAAAAATCACAGTAAAAGGTTTTAGTTGTGTAGTATTTTTAATACCCCTAAAAATATAATTTAAGGCGGCCACAATCACTTCAGCCCATGACAGGCTATGCATCTGTAAGTTTTGGGATAAATAATTTCATTGGCTTGCTTTGGGAATTTTGTTTGGGACTTTAAACAAATAGGTGATGTCCTCATGTTCATCAATCTTGAATCTAATCCATAAGTTTGCTGTACACAAAAATAATTGTAAAATGCAAATACATATTACAAAATGTCATCTAAACATCATTATAAATTAAAATTATATATTACAAATTTGTCAACCAAAACTCTTTAAGACAAAAGGAAGAAATCTATATGAGAAAGTGATAAAATACCTGGTGAACAATCTTGCAACAAAGAATATCAAAAAAACCCATATCCACAAATGTGAATCAAAATAGAATCTGTAAATCCAAAGCTATTATGGAAAAAATAATAAAAACCTAAAATCGAACCAATCGAAACCATTTGAAACCAATCAAAACCAATTGAAACCATTTGAAACTTACCAAAAAAAGTGGTGGCATAGAGAGAGGAGCGGAAGCATGGAGGCAGGTGCGACGGCGGTTGAATCAGTGGGGGAGTGTAACATCCCGCCTAATTAAATATCGGGTGGCCAGTCCCATACCAAATTAAAACAGAATATACAGTTGGCTCATTCTTATCATCACTGTCGAAAACATTTACAACTCACCCAATACCCAATTAAGCTGATGTTAAAAACTTACTAAATTATAATTTCAACAAAAATCCATTTTTAGTTTAAGAATAACACAACAAATTTTATTCTACAACACTGATAACCGAACAGATAACACAAAAGAATTGAAATTCAATTGGAATAAACATTCCCACATAATAATCCACTACAATAATCCCAACAATATGAAATGTATTAAAATGACACGAGTACAAGAGGATTTGACTCAGATAGAAAAGAGATAACTAAATTCCTTTGGGAGACATGCCCTAACCAAGAATATTGTAAATCAAAAGAAGATAAGAGTCTAAGAAACCCTCAATAACTCCATAGCTCGTCAAGATCAACTAAGGTTGGCGTCCCTGCTGCTGGACACCTGATATAGAAGATACAATAGAAAAGAAAATGTGCAAGGAAACGGGTCAGAGCCCAATTGTGTAAAAATGATTTTTAAAACAGCAAGTATTTAACAAGTACAATAAAGAATTTATTATGTACATGTTAGTATCCAACTCTCACTTGCCATTCTCCTCTCAACTAGAGTGCACACTTAACGTTTCCTATTAACCTCCTAGTTAATGGTTCCTCAATACTAATTTCCATCATATGATTCCATTCCCATATCATAACCCCGTATGTCCCATACCATACATTATAATTCTTCTTATACATTTCTCATTTATGAATTGTTTCTCATTAAAATGAATCAAGCTTTTCAATTGCTTAAGAATAAACATTCATTAACTTACTTCAATTCTTTTCTCAATTACACCGTATCTACAATTATCACACAGTAGATGATTTAACCACAATATATCCATTCATTCATTTAATCCATTATATATATATATATATATATATATATATATATATATATATATATATATATATACAGCACCCCGAGTCATAGCTGCAGTGCAATGCATTACTCTGCTATCATGTCCCAATATCGCTGGTCGCCGAATAGGAGACAAAAGGTTCGGTAAGGATACCTCGAACCACAACCATCAAGAAATAAATTGGAGGCGAACATAGTTCTCATACCCATGGGTCACGCACATACCTACGTACCCATAGTCAGCGGACTTATCAACTCCCCGATAAGTCTTTCATAGACCTATGTTCTCGAGCGACAAATCAAAGATCCCATGGATTCATCAGGATATGACTGCCCTCACGCGCAAACCTCATGTCGATAGCAAGTATGCTAGTTATGTCATACACATAATCATTAATCAATCAAATAGGTATTATCATACCTATAATATAATATCAACAAGGTATTCACATTACCCTTAATTATTCCCATACGTAGCAGTATATCACTTTTAAATTCCACGTATTAAAATATCATATATTTACTTCATAATTTAATTATCCTCGCATCCTATAACATTTCTCCACTCCCGACGTCGTTAAGTTTCATGCGCGGAGCGTCTCGCAAAGCGAAATCCAAATAAGGAACCCCTCAAATACACTACTACTTAAATTTGTCGATCGAGGAGGTAAGTCAACTTCAAATACGTGATCGGGATAACCTTATACCCTCTTTCAACCAAATGTGTTCTAAACTCCCATCTCCATCCAGGAGTCATACCACTACGCTCTTGTACTACACTCAGTCCTTGCGAAATCAATAATGAGCTTAAACTCAGTCCTAGCTGTTCAAATTGTAACCCTAAGGCTACCCTCACTCAATACACAAGGTTCAAATAAGTTTTTCCTCAACATATATTCAGTACGAAGTCACTTATACCCTACTGGTCCATATCACCATATCTCCCGAATTACTACGAATTAAATTCTCCCTTTAATTAAGGTTTAAACAGATAGTTTTAAATCTCTTATAAACACATCTTCTTTCACTTAGGATTAAACCCTCTTATAAACTTAAGGATACCTAGGTGTTATATTAAATCAACCCTCCTATCTTTAATCCTCATACATACTAATTAAAATCCAACCATTGAATCTAGCAACCGAAATTCCTTTAATTTAATTATCATAATTCGAATCAATTAAAATCCCAATCAAATTAATTCAAGTCTTATCAAGGGCTCACTGATATTTTCTAAGTCCCATAATATCCAAATAATAATCACCAAAGTTCCACAAAAGGTTTGGGAATAAGAATCATCATTTAAAAGAAACAACTATAGGAATTATGGGGAGGTCGATCGATCGAAGGCAGGGGTCGATCGATCGATCCCTCAGGTCACAGCCTGGTTTTTCTGCATTTCAGTAACTACGGGTTTCACCATTTTTGTTCATTCTATCCTTTATATTAACATCCAAAATGACTTATAATCCTTAATACATGATGTATCAACATATACAAATGATTTCTAATGATCTAAACCTCCTAGAATGATCAAGAGATTGGATTAAAAAGCATGTTTATATCCTTATTTCCATAATATTATCTACATATCATCTTCAAGAACACATCAATGGTTTTCAAAATTTCTTCAACAGATTCATGACTATTTCATGGATTATTATCAACCTACAACATGAGTTTAATTCCTATATCATTTTAGTTTCCAGAAATCCATTTAATAACTCCTTTATTTCTTCCAAACTTGAATAATCTTCTCTTATCATAACTATTCTAACATGGACAATATACAAACTTAAATTGCCATTATCAAACACTTGCCTTTACTGAAGGTCTGATTCTTTGGTGTAGTATATCTTAGGTGGTTCTCCCTTTTTTGGTGAGCTTCTGGTGGTGGTTGGTGGTGGTGACTCTTAGTTCTTTGTTCTTCTCCTTCCCAAGTAAGCTTTTCCCTTCCCAGGCACCCTTTCACTCTCTCTAGGAAGATGACTTCTCTAATTTGTGAAGAGGACATGTATAACCCATGGACACTTAATCTACCAATACTTATAATAGGACAAAATCCGAAATCACTATTCATCCCCCCTAGAAAAATGACAAAAATGCCCTTTAGGGTTGTCTATTCATTTCCAAATGCCCCGGGACTCAAAATTAACATCCAAATAGACTTTTCTGACTATTTCGAACCTTCCGAACGCAACGACGCAGTCGAAATGAGTATAAGGTCGATAGAAAATAAATTTCCTTTTTAATTTAATAAATTAGTCCCGACACGTCCCATACCGCGTCTGACTAAAAATCCAAATTACCGAAATTATATCACACCGTCATATCAATGACATCACATTCATATATTACCTAAACATCTTTAAGTAATATTCAGAATCATACATTTTAATATCCTCAATTCGGATAAAACCCAAATGAATTAATTAATAATAAAATCCAATTAATCCATTAATCTAAAATATAACGCATTTTAAAAGTCATTAAAAATCACGGGGTATTACACACTTCCCCCATTATAACAGAATTTCATCCCAAAATTCAGGAATATAAGCCATAACAGTAAGGTCGACTCTGAGTATAAATCTCACATCGCAAGAAATATAAGACGTACCGCCCATACAGTACATTAACGAAAATCCCTATCGATGTTACAACAAGTCTCACCATATAGTTTCAACAGAATCGAATTTAAACTTTATACAATCTTCCCTATACCATCCTCGGATAAACTTTGGGAAAAATGATCCTCACGTATTAAACAAATAAATCCTGAAGTCACAACTTCTTACAGTTTCACAATTATGAAAACTACTACAATCTAACCATCCAGGGCGCCCATACACCCTATCGTACAACTTTAATTATAATATGAATATGATTATCCACATAATACTCTGATTTATCGCAAAGGTTATAAACTCATATCCTAAAGACCTAACTTATTTCGACTCCCAACGGTTATTAGTTTCATGCGTGGAGTGTCTCGCAAGCGAAATCCAAACAAGGAACCCCCCAATACACTACTACCTAAAGTAGTCGGTCATCGAAACTCCTCAGGTCCTTAGTCAATAGTTTATAACCTCTCTACAGGTTTTATCGATTCGAATAAAGTCTACTCATCTAATCTCTTATAAAAGACAAGATGTTAGATATAGTAGTACACACGCTCTCAAATACCACAAGTCAACCCACGCCGATAGTCACATCACGCTCGAACATGCCCAAGGTAAGTAATCCCATGATAAAAATCAAACCCACATGATGACATGAAAATATAGGTATCCTACACCCCTCGGTGAGTCTACGTAAATAACAGTGCTATTTTCTAAGTTTAGCAACCCTATTTCCCATACAATATTAATCGCTACAAAAATCAATACATGCCTCATAATTCCTTAGATAGAAAACATACCCGCATTTGCGGGTGGTGGTTGTTGAATCCCAAAATTATAACTTTTCTCCGATGAGTCAACAAAATTTTTACCCCAAATTTTCAGTTCTCGTTAACCACACTCCACTATATGCCCAAGACTTTGAATATATTGTCTTCATTAGGTAACACACACAATTCCCATATTTCAATAACTTCTACTGATGACTCTCCTCAATTTTCCATAATAGGGGTGACCTCGACTACGGTCATCATACTCAAACATACTTCACAACCTCTTAAGTATGATCTCCGCTATCCGTCCAATGGCCCTCATCTGCCATACTTCATTGTTCGATCACTCCCGAACGTAAATAAGATTCACTAATATATACATAATCTTACCAAAGAAATCAACAATCCTAAACATAGGGCTCTACATCAAAGAACGCTAAGCTGAAAACAATGTAAGCCGTACAGATCCTAAAGGACACTAGAACCTGATGCTATGATACCACCTGTAACACCCCGCCTAATTAAATACCGGGTGGCCAGTCCCATACCAAATTAAAACAGAATATACAATTGGCTCATTCTTAGCATCACTGTCGAAAACATTGACAACTCACCCAATACCCAATTAAGCTGGTGTTAAAAACTTACCAAATTATAATTTCAACAAAAATCTATTTTTAGTTTAATAATAACACAACAAATTTTATTCTACAACACTGATAACGGAACAGATAACGAAAAAGAATTTAAATTAAATTGGAATAAACATTCCCACATAATAATCCCAACAATATGAAATGTATTAAAATGACACGAGTACAAGAGGATTTGACTCAGATAGAAAAGAGATAACTAAATTCCTTTGGGCGACATGCCCTAACAAAGAATACTGTAAATCAAAAGAAGATAAGCGTCTAAGCAACCCTCCATAACTCCATAGCTCGTCAAGATCAACTAAGGTTGGCGTCCCTGCTACTGGACACCTGATATAGAAGATACAATAGAAAAGAAAATGTGCAAGGAAACGGGTCAGAGCCCGATTGTGTAAAAATGATTTTTAAAACAGCAAGTATTTAACAAGTGCAATAAAGCATTTATTATGTACATGTTAGTATCCAACTCTCACTTGCCATTCTCACCTCTCAACTAGAGTGCACACTTAACGTTTCCTATTAACCTCCTAGTTAATGGTTACTCAATACTAATTTCCATCATATGATTTCATTCCCATATCATAACCCCGTATGTCCCATACCATACGTTATAATTCTTCTTATACATTTCTCATTTATGAATTGTTTCTCATTAACATGAATCAAGCTTTTCAATTGCTTAAGAATAAATATTCATTAACTTACTTCAATTTTTTTCTAAATTACACCGTATCTACAATTATCACACAGTAGATAATTTAACCACAATATATCCATTCATTCATTTAATCCATTATATATATATATTCATATATAATACGGCACCCGAGTCATAGCTGCGGTGCAATGCATTACTCTGCTATCATGTCCCAATATCGCTGGTCGCCGAATATGAGACAAAAGGTTTGGTAAGGATACCTCGAACCACAACCATCAACAAACAAATTGGAGGCGAACATAGTTCTCACACCCATGGGTCATGCACATACCTACGTACCCATAGTCAACGGACTTATCAACTCCCCGATAAGTCTTTCATAGACCTATGTTCTCGAGCGACAAATCAAAGATCCCATGGATTCATCAGGATATGACTTCCCTCACGCGCAAACCTTCCGTCGATAGCAAGTAAGCTAGGTATGTCATACACATAATCATTAATCAATCAAATAGGTATTATCATACCTATAATATAATATAAACAAGGTTATCACATTACCCTTAATTATTCCCATACGTAGCAGTATATCACTTTTAAATTCCAAGTATTAAAATATCATATCTTTACTTCATAATTTAATTATCCTCGCATCCTATAACATCTCTCCACTCCCGACGTCGTTAAGGTTGATGCGCGGAGCGTCTCTCAAAGCGAAATCCAAACAAGGAACCCCTCCAATACACTACTACTTAACCTTGTCGATCGAGGAGGTAAGTCAACTTCAAATACGCGATCGGGATAACCTTATACCCTCTTTCAACCAAATGTGTTCTAAACTCCCATCTCCATCCAGGAGCCATACCACTACGCTCTTGTACTACACTTAGTCCTTGCGAAATCAATAATGAGCTTAAACTCAGTCCTTGCAGTTCAAATTGTAACCCTAAGGCTACCCTCACTCAATACACAAGGTTTAAATAAGTTTTTCCTCAACATATATTCAGTATGAAGTCACTTATACCCTACTGGTCCATATCGACATATCTCCCGAATTACTACAAATTAAATTCTCCCTTTAATTAAGGTTTAAACCGATAGTTTGAAATCTCTTATAAACCTGTCTTCTTTCACTTAGGATTAAACCCTCTTATAAACTTAAGGATACCTAGGTGTTATATTAAATCAACCCTACTGGTCCTATTTTTAATCCTCATACATACTAATTAAAATCCAACCATTGAATCTAGCAACCGAAATTCCTTTAATTTAATTATCATAATTATAATCAATTAAAATCCCAATCAAATTAATTCAAGTCTTATCAAGGGCTCACTGATATTTTCTAAGTCCCATAATATCCAAATAATAATCACCAAAGTTCCACAAAAGGTTTGGGAATAAGAATCATCATTAAAATAAACAACTATAGGAATTCTGTGGAGGTCGATCGATCGAAGGCAGGGGGTCAATCGATCGATCCCTCAGCTCACAGCCTGGTTTTTCTGCATTTCAGCAACTACGGGTTTTACCATTTTTGCTCATTCTATCCTTCATATTAACATCCAAAATGACTTATAATCCTTACTACATGATGTATCAACATATACAAACGATTTCTAATAATCTAAACCTCCTAGAATCATCAAGAGATTGGATTAAAAAGCATGTTTATATCCTTATTTCCAGAAAATTATCTACATATCATCTTCAAGAACACATCAATGGTTTTCATAATTTCTTCAACAGATTCATGACTATTTTGTGGATTATTATCAACCTACAACATGATTTTAATTCCTATATCATTTCAGTTTCCAGAAATCCATTTAATAACTCCATTATTTCTTCCAAACTTGAATAATCTTCTCTTATCATAATTATTCTAACATGGACAATATACAAACTTAAATTGCCATTATCAAACACTTGCCTTTACTGAAGGTCAGATCCTTTGGTGTAGTATATCTCAGGTGGTTCTCCCTTTTTTGGTGAGCTTCCGGTGGTGGTTGGTGGTGGTGACTCTTGGTTCTTTGTTCTTCTCCTTCCCAAGTAAGCTTTTTCCTTCCCAAGCACCCTTTCACTCTCTCTAGGAAGATGACTTCTCTAATTTGTGAAGAGGAGATGTATAACCCACGTACACTTAATCTACCAATACTTATAATAGGACAAAATCCGAAATCACTATTCATCCCCCATAGAAAAATGACCAATATGCCCTTTTGGGTTGTCTATTCATTTTCAATTGCCCCGGGACTCAAAATTAACATCCAAATAGACTTTTCTGACTATTTTGAACCTTCCGGACGCAACGACGCAGTCAAAATGACTATAAGGTCGATAGAAAATAAATTTCCTTTTTAATTTAATAAATTTATCCCGACACGTCCCATACCGCGTCTGACTAAAAATCCAAATTATCGAAATTATATCACACCGTCATATCAATGACATCACATTCATATATTACCTAAATATCTTTAAGTAATATTCAGAATCATACATTTTAATATCCTCAATTCGGATAAAACCCAAATGAATTAATTAATAATAAAATCCAATTAATCCAATTAATCCATTAATCTAAAATATAACGCATTTTAAAAGTCATTAAAAATCACGGGGTATTACATGGAGAAGGGTTGATGTTGGAGGTAGGGTTTTTTGCGACTTTTAATGAGAGAATGGGAGAGAAGTAGAGATTATGAGGAACGTTTTCTTTGTGTGATAAGAGAGAGGGTGAGAAAGTTGATAAAATGGGTTTTACCAAATTACCCCCCAATTTTGAATTGAAGTGTAAATTTCGTAAGTAAAAAAGAGGGGAAAATCAAAGATTTGAGGGGCAAAAGAGGTAGTGCAGGAAAAATTCTAATAGATGGCCTCATCTTTTGATCTTATGACATACATAAGTTTTCTACTTTATTTTATATATATATATATATATGTATGTATATATATGTATGTATGTATGTATGTATGTATGTATGTATGTATATATAACCCTGTGAATGAAATGAAGTTAATTATGTAAGTCTAAGGATGTGGACAATTGATTATAAACCAAATACTATGTAGGATACATAGGGAATGGTGTTTTACTGTTGTGAGTAGTATGACTAGATAACTCTCGAAAAAGGGATAAAGGTGAAGACAATGATATGTCCAATACACGACTTATGATAGATGCATCATATGTTTAACAATGTTCTCGTTATATATATTGCATTTGGGTTCCAGGTATGTGATACGATTTGTATTGCACCTAGGTGAGAGATGAGGAAATTGTCCTATGCGAGTGCCGATGTGAGAAACCTATTTAAATTAACTGTAATCTTGCATTTGGATTTCAGTTAATTAATTCTTTCGCACTCTAAGACGCTGACCCAAATTATAAATATTCCCCCCCTAGGTTTGCCTAAACTGGGATAGCGGACTGAAGCAATTTTAAACTTGTTGTCACGTGTTACTTCTCGAAGATCGATTTATTAATTATAGTTTAGGGTGCTTCAACCTTTTTTTATTTATTTTGGATTATTGTATGGGAATAAGCCCGGAGTCATTTAGTTTTATAAGTCGAGACGATTATGATTACGTTGCATTTTATTTTGTTGAATGTGGATGTTAGATTTACCATTATCTCTTGTTTATTAATTCAATTCAGTCTTAAATTCAATTGTGGTTTAAAATATAAATGCTTATTCTCAGTAGATACAAAGAATTATATAAATTAACAACAAAGTCTATCTTCGGCGTATCGTGTGTAATCAACCTTATATTTAACATGATATCCCCTACCATTTTCACTTTTTACAAATTTACACTATCCACTCTGTACACTTTTTTGCAAATTTTCATTTACATCTTACCCATTATGGATGCTCTTACAATACAAAAACATCAATATATTTCTAGTGACTACAAGACAACTTTTTATGCTTTAGGACATACTCTGCTAATTACTTTTGTGGGGAAGGAAGTGCCACGTGAAAAAAACCATAGGCGAATGTCACTCTCATTAGTTAATTTTTATTTTCCTAAATGTTCTAAAAATCTTCGCCTCACTCATTAACTTCCCATGGCTAAGTATAAAACACTGAACAAATTTTTTTTCGACAAAAGTCCATATTCCCCTTTTCCATTTTGGGCACCTAAGCAACTAAACCACAAGCTTATTATTATTATTCCCCAAAATAGTTTGTTACTATTTTTCTCCCTAAAAATGTACAAAACTTTTGAAAAACAAGCCAAAACATATATCAAAAATGCTTTCGCGAAAATTAAACTCCCGTGTAAAGGCTGAAAAATATTCATAAGTTACTAAAGAATGCGGACAGCGCCAAAAGACAAAAAAATATTCCCCCGACAATCGAACTATAGAAAAATCATGAGTTTGCCTTCTCCAAAGTAGCAAAATTGAGAGCAAAATGTTGTTAGGCAATGAGCAAAATGCTTACTAATTAGTGTTGTTTTTAGGACTGTTTTTTTTTTTGCTATTTTAATGTCGTTTTTGGGTTGTTTTTAAGGATTATTAATACTGTTTTTAGGCTTTTTATTATCGTTTTTAGGAATATTTCTCTAAGTTTTTCTAATAATTTTTTTTTGTTGATTTACGAGTGAAACAATTAGAGTTAAAAGAGAAGAATTGAGAGAAGAATGAAGTGACAAGTATTGATAAAATCAATTTGAGAGTTACGTGTTACTTGTAGTTTAGTTTTCATGGTGTTTTTATTTTATTTGGCCATTGCAAGAAACGATTTCGGACGATTGTATTATAACATTTAATTTAGAATTTTAAGTATATGGATATGGAATGGACACAATTAATTATGCGATTTAGTTTATGCTTCATCCTCATTTTATTTTTCAGGGCAATTTATATTATATTATTATTTTAAGAAATACATTAAATCGATTAAATGAGTTTAAAATTTGGTACCGAAACTTGTATCGAAACTTATACTAGATTTACCAAATGCATAAATCGACTTGTAATTCTTGTATGTACTACTAAAAAATCAAAATTATTGAAACAAAAAAGATCCAAAATTACTAAAAATTGAAAAATGTGCTCGTTTAGTTTTTTCTTTGTATCGTCCGATAAATTTGATACAGACGGTTTTACCATTTAGATTGTGATTTTGGTATCTGTAAGAGGTCGTTGCCGACCAAACTGTACCGCTTTCCCCCTAGTCCTCACTTAAAAAACATTATTATATTTACAATACCATTTTATAACTTGTGTTTTCTTTATAGATCGAGTTCCTATGTTTTTTTTGCTGAAAATAAGGTGTTCGGTTAAAATTAAATAAATGTTGCAGTCTTTTCGAACAATACACCATGGATATCATCGGGAATTCGTTCATCATAGTCCAAGCGTCGGTGCTCCTTCGTCAATGTCTAAAATTAAGTTTGCAATGTTATATTTTATTTTTCTTTTCGTTTTTGATGTTTTATATCCTTCATTTTTTCCGTAAAAAATATAATTAGGATGGATACTGAAGTTTTTTATGACACTGCAAAATTTAATTTTAGAGTGAAAAATATGAAAATATAGTTTTGTAATTTAGCGTCGAAGCAACGATAATATGGAGATAAACAATGGTTCAATGGTATTACATCTAAAAAAATTAAATATAAAGTAGAAAATATAAAATATAAAATTTTGATGATGAATATTAAGTTTGCACTCTAGCCAATGAGTAGCGATGGCATGAGTTTTTATAATAAGAGGTTCGGTGACATCCTTAGTACATTGTTTGAAAACAAAATAAATTTAATATTTTTTTAAAAAGAAATAAAAACTTCATTCTAAGGAAAAAAATAGGTGCTAAATTTAAAAAGAAAAATAAATAAATAAAATATTTTTTTCAATAGAAATTTTAACGAAGAACAATTAAACTAGGGACTATTTTATAAAATAAACAGTTATTGTCCTTTCATAAATTAGACTATGGGTCTATGAAAATAAAGTTCATATTGAATAATTAAATTTTTAGATAGTGAAAGGGTATTTTTGGTATTGATTAATTTTAAGGACTAAATTTATAACAAAATTATTTTGTGACCATGCCCATGTAGATATAATGAAAATTTTAACAATTCATTTTTCTATATTATCCCCCTTTTTACTATTTGCTTTAAATAATCTGGACATCATAATATACAAGTCCACTAAATTTAATATTAATACTTAGCCATTTATAGCTGAAGCGCAAAATGAGTATATAGGTTATTTTTTAGATGTTGAATTGTAGGTGGTGAAATCCTAGTAGTTATGATTCAACACAGATTAGCCAAGAAAATTGAATTAATTATGCACAAACACACACGAATGGTATTTTACGTGGTTCCGCAATGTGCCTATGTATATGGGAGGTTAATCTATTTTATTAGTCTGGCTTAAACGTTTATGATCACATCTCATTTCTCCTTAGGGCTAGGGTTAAATTGATAAGAGAAAGTAATTGAGCCGTGTAGGACTCGATTACTACGGTAGTTAGCCCAACTTGGTCGATCGCATATTTCTCCTTAATTCACGCAGGTTGAATAACTCCAACCATCCTTATCTTTAGGAAAGAGAGATCATTATCGGATTAATGGCCACTTTCTCGCCTTGCATGTATGGCCTGATAATATCCCTTACATTAACTTATGATTATCAAACCACTTAAATTTTTAATTTTATTTTGGAAATTTGGTAGTGATCACCTTCCCAAAATTTAATTGCCTTTTAAATTATCGATATATCCTTTAAATTAATCAAGTGAGTTATATCCAAGCGCATGAATAAACTTTTGTAACGAATGAACTGACTCATGTATTCATGGGGATAAAATATGATAAATTATAAATTTCCAACAATACCCAAATATACTTCGAAAGAATGCAAAAATACAGAAACATATACGTAGTTCAAGGAGGTTTTCTGGCCCATGAAAATGGGTGAAAAGTTTGATGTCTCAGAGAAATCAAATTTTTTTATGTCTTGAATTGTTGTTGGTCAATACCGCTGGCGCGGACCCACATCATTTATGGAAATGGGTCCGCACCAACGGGATTGATCAATCACAATCCAGGACATCAAAAGTTTGATGTCTCAGAGACATCAAATTTTTTTTTCGAAAATGGGTTAAAAGAGAGGGTGAGTTTTATTACTTAAGAACCTGTGGTTGTTAAAAAGTGCTAGCAAATAATGAAATATGCATGTTCCAATAGGACTCAAAACCACACTTCGCCCCGCATATGGCAGTTCTGGCACATCACACGTAGACATATTTGACTAGGGGGTGCCCACAACTACATAGTTTGTTTAAAAAAATTAATCCAATCGTGATTAATGGAAATCCACATAACTTGAGTAATTATGTATTAGAAAGATAATAAAAATTTTACATAAACAAATTCATCTCGTTGACATATATATGTAGATGAATAACTAATATGTCTAAAATCAACATAAGATAACTATTTGCATATATCCATCTTATTTCTCGTGCCATGCATTGAGTAAGTATGCCAACTTCTTGGTGCTACTTTTTTATAAGAGGCATTTAACTTGTGAACCATTGGGATATTTGATACTATGAGAACATTAATCTCAAGTTTACAGGTTGTCTAGCTGATACCAAGTAAAGTTGAACGAATACTTCTCACAATATCTCTTACTGTCATGATACATTCTTTCTCCATCTAATAGAATTTAATAAATAAATAAAAAGTCAGTTTAGAAGCTAAAATTATATGTGCATATGTGTGTGTTTGTGTTTAAGTATATGATCACCTCTGTCCCAAATTAAGAGTCCATATTTATTTTTCCTATAGATTAAGGATACGTTCAATCACGTCTCAAGAATAACTCTTGTTCACCAACATAAAACCTTGTTCGTTGATTATATTAAAAAATGATAAGTGGACTCTTAGTTTGGGACAACCCGAAAATAAATAATAAACTCTTAATTTGAAGTTGTGGGAGTATATATAATTGTAGTTTGACTATTGTTATGATGTTTACCTTTGCAATAATGGTGATGTCAAGAGCTAAAGTTCCAAACGATGACACACATGTATTGGCAACAGACATATTCATGTTCTCTATGTTAGAAATTATCTTCATCAAAACCCCTTTGCGTTTCTCACAGTGAATTTTGAGACAAATGCTCGTATCACACAATTTAACTTCAATTTCAGGGAGAGAACGATTAGAGCTACTTGGGGAAGTTTCATTAGAAGATCCATCTTCTTCAATAAGGAGATATGATTTCTTAACAAGTACCATTGATTCTATGGCTTTCTTTGCAGTTTGTTCCTCTAATGTCTTCACTCTCTCTTGTAGTTGTTTCATGTACTTGATTGCATCTCCAAGAACAGAAGTTTTATCCATCTGTGATAATAATCATTTATCAATATGAATATTTTTGAAGTAGAATTTCACAATTATTTTTTACACAAAGAAAAATACAAAAAATCCATGAGAACCCGTAATCGATTATGTATCTTAAGTGACTAAAACATTTTCTAATGTCTAATTCCAACAAAAAATTAAATTTAACAATAATAATTTTGCAAAAATTGAATAACGGTAAAATAAACTCAACAAAGTCTATCATTCATGCTTATCATAATATTAAACTATGTGCTAAATTAGGTACCTCTATATATCACATGTAATTGTACCTTGCATTTTGTGTATCAAGCCATTTATAAATTCGATTACTCATGTAATGTATTCCCATTCATTACATTTATGTTTGATAACTCATGGGCTAATACTAACTCTAAAAGCTAGTTATATGCGGATCTTTATACACAAATGAGTTGTGAATTTTTCATTAAAAGTTGTTCATAAATAGTTAAAAGTTATACTATTCATACTCAAAAGTTGTCTTTTTAAATTATTTTAAGAAATGGCAACGTTTTTATCCCGCCAACTAAACACATCTATAAGCTAGTTTGGTCAAACCAATCTAACATTCATAGGGAAAACCTTACCAAATATAGAAATAACATAACAGCCTTGCGTGGAGCGGAGGAAAATATGTTTCGTCTCCAAATAGGGCGGAACATGTCACGGGTGAGATGAGTTATTTTATCTACCTGGTCATGTAAATAACTTCGTTTCAATCAACATGATTGGATAATTGTAATTTCCGACCGGAGGAACCGTAAGACTACTAAGCCATATTTGGCATATAGAACTTTTAAAGATTTATTTGTATTCAGTTTTATATTTTTACTTTTTTTGCCGTTGGTCCTATTGTAACAATCGTAGGATACGTGTCATTCTCTGCAGAGAGAGAGAGAGAGAGGGTTACAAGGTGGTGAAGGAAAGTTTTGAGTAATTATGGGACTAAATACAATTTAAAAAATACATGGAAATGGAATTTAAAAAAACGTTGACTATGTGACTAAATCCAAAAAAACAACATTAGGTGGAAAAAATGAATAAATGAATCAAGATACCTTCTTTAGACCAGGAACAATGGCAGAAAGAGCTATAAATCCTTGACTGAGTTTATCACGGCGTTTTCTCTCTGCAATAATGTGATCATAATGCTGGGAGGGCGGCCTGATATGCCATCCACCCTTCTCGGTTACCTTCTCACCTTTAGGTGTACTATTTTCATCGTGCCTAACTAAGCCATTTTGTTCCATGAAAACATCATTGTCTACGTTTACGATGCCCCCATGTTCTTGCACGCAAGATTTTCCGCTGAAATCAAGAATGATGGGAGTAGAGGAAGATTGATTAAACTCATCATGCTTGTTCTTTTTGGTGGGTCTTTTGGTTGCATCAATTGAAGATGAGACACACAATGTTGTGGTAGAGCTACTTCTAGGAATTAATGTGGAGGAAGATGAGTTGCTTTTGAGGGTGGGAGAGTTTTGAAAGTCATCTCCAAATGCAATTGAGAAATCTTCATCAGTGGAGTCTATGATGTTGCATTGATCCATGAAGATTGAATCCTCCAATTCCTGTATAATTCAATAACATTTTGAAATTTACGTCTAATGAGTTTAAAAGAATGCCCCCCCCCCCCCCCCTCCCCTAAGCCACTAATAGTATCAAATAATTATTTTTGAGGAAAATACTCTTAGGTCCCTCACAAATAAATTTTAAACACTAAAGGAATTTTGATAAATTTTAAACACTTAGGTCCACTAATTCTCTTCTTGTAGAAGTCCAAGCTAGTGGCATAACAAGTGAACCAAATAGTAAATTGTCCTTAAATTTATAAAAATTGTTATCAAGGGATTTAATTGTAAATTATCCTTATTTTTTCAGTCGTGAATGTAATTATAAAATATATGCAGAATGCAACCAAGATGTTATTATGGAAAAGTATTTGTGTACAAAGTTTTTTTTACGAAGCGTGTATCACAGGTTCATTAAAACGTTGTACTTCAAGTGTAAGTACAATCCTTTAATAGACCTGGCAAACTTTTTTACAAAAAACTTGGTAAGTATGACATTAATTCCATGATTAATAAGGTATACATTCACTTTTTTTTTATCCTGTGCGTGATTTTTTTAAATGTTTTTTTTTCAAAAATTTAGTAATTTTTACGTGGAAATTTATGATATATACATGAATTTTTGTTATTAGTGTTAAAGTTTTTATATATCCTATACTATAAGGTTTACAATAAAAGGTGAAAAACATTAATGTCCCAAACATATGTAACTGCACTAAAGTAAAAAATATTATTAAAATATAGGCCTCCCTGATTTATCATAGAAAACAAAAACCACTTAATAAGGACAAAATATCAACTAAACTGAACTAAATGCACCCTAAACAATTATAAGGTCAAGTAAATCTGGTGTGTAACATCAATCCATTACTTTACCTTTAGTTAACACATGAAGTAGATACGAAGTAGTTGCTAGAGATTTACATGTGGCATTATGATTACTTATACATGTCAATGTGTCGTGTCGAGTCGTATTCGTATCGATTTTTATCGAATTCAGATCTTATCGATTACATATCTAAATGGGTAACTTTCTTATCATGTAAAAAAAGTACATTCAAATCTAACCTGTTAACATAACGTGTCGTATCATGTTCACCCGATATTACCCATTGAAATAATGAATTATTTTGAATCGAATATAGATTGACATTATTGATCATTATTAAGCACAATTAGACCTGTTAATTCATTAACATTACCAAATCTTTCATTTAGTAATTTTATTTATGATTAAATTAACATTAAGCTACATAAACCCTTTATAAGTTTCAACAAAGTATCTTATTTACTTAAATTAATGGGTATTAACGTATGTTAACGTGTGAAGGTTGTCAATATTAACTTGATCCATTGACTATCGTGTCTTATCGGATTAATACTGACATTACTCGAAATCTTAAGTGTTCATCTATTAACATATAACTTTATATCGATTCGTATCGTACTATCGTATCATGTGTTATTTTGACAGATCTATAATTATGATAAATGAAATTCACTATTTTTTATATTGCTTAGGCAACTTACAATAGGTGAAGGTGGTCAGTATTTTTCATCTTGTGTAGAGTATAATGTACAAAGATGGGAGAGTTGGTGTAAGACAAGGTTGGCATTATAGAGGTTGTGTAAATGTTGGCGGTGGGGACCTTTTGGATTCTAAACTATTTTGAGCACAAACTTTTTTATTTTTATTAAAAAAAAATGGTTATTTCCATACTAAACAAGTGAGCATAAATTTTTGGGTGTTACTCACGTGGTAGATGTCAAATACACACTCTTTTAGAGTGGAATTAGTTGTTTTTTGGGCAGAGTTGTCTTACCAGCTCGGAAAACCAGGAAGGGGACATGATTTCCATGATTTCAACTTCTCTTGTTTTATCCTGCAGAAATGCAATAAACATTTTCATTTTAAATTTATGGATTGATATCACAATTGCACCGAGGATATAAGTTAAGAATTTCAAAATAATAAAAATAGATTTTCGATATATATTTAATAGGACATTGATAGTTATACAATATTTTTGTATTTATTATTTTGATGCTCATTTCAAAATTAATTTCATATTATCATTTTCCTAAATGTATAACCATTAACATAAAATAACTTGAAAGAACCTCAATAATTTCATAGAGTGGGTGAGCTTACCTTTTTCAAGTACTACTCCCGGAGCTCTCTTTCCACTAAATCAAGTTTTCGCTGCTCCTTTTATAGAATTTTGAGTACCGACATAGTGGGAATAAAAATATATAAAAGTAGCAACATTTTGTCTTGGAGGCATGGGATTGCCTGCTACTTTTATTAATTAAGTGATGACGTGATGCACGCGATAAAAAAAGGTGGTGCCAATGTGATCGTGATATATTAAACAATAATGATACGAGTATAAAAAAAATAATAATAATAATGTTAGGGAGATTCATTTTGTGAACACATTTTATGGATCCGTGAATAAGATAAAAATAGGTACAAATTTTTACTGCATTAGTTGATGTCCTGGCGGGATCCCAAATAATAAGGTATAAGTTTTTAATGCAGTGTGTCTACAAAATGTGTCCACGAAGTGGATCTTCCTAGCATTTTTCAAAAAAAAAAAACTCAAAAGTTCCCTTAAATCTGACGTGAATTTCACATTATATATTTAAATATCTTTTAAGTATTGTTATGTAGAATGGGTCCCGTCAGGACACTCTAATTTATTATTTTTGGATGAGATTTGTTGGATAAATTTTAACATTTATATATTATTATATACTATTTAGTTGTTGATTTTATTATATTAATTGGTGTTTTATTTTAAACTTAGTTTGAATTTTATTTTTAGAAGGAAGAAACATGAGCAAATGGGTGTGAAAGATATGGGAGTGTTCAAAGTCCCACATTGAAAGATTACTGCAAAAAATAATGATATATCAATTAAATGACAACTATGATTCTTAGTTGACAAGTCAAACAATGGGCTATGATCCTACGCATTGCGGTACCACCAATCGCGACACGCGGGGCGCGAAATGGTGATTGGGGGACTTAGGGGGGGTTGCGCGCTTTGACGCGGACTTGGAGCGTTTGATGATGAGTGAGTTCCTCCATCGCTATATTACCTTACGGAGTTCATGATTTTCAATTCTGACATTAAGAATGGTAACTGAGTTATCTCTACCATTGCCGGTTTCATCTTCTGACTCGTAATCGTCATTAGTTGGTCCCAGGTACCATAAAGAGAAAAATGTATGCGCTGTTAAAGTTGTTGTAGATATTTTCTTAAAAACATATTACCCATGTCTCGGATTGTGTTTTCCGTTATTTAGCTGAGGATTTTATCACGGTAGGACATGCGTGCTTCCTGCTATTCAGTATTGTTAGTAGGGTTAGGCAGCTTGGGTGGAAGGGAACTGTTTGGTAGGTTTAGGTCTGGATATGTGTCGGGAGACATTGTTTGCATTCGTTTTTTAAGTGTATCAAAGGTAAACATAAGAATATATTTTTGTAAATATGTGAGAGTTATTGTGGATTTGATTGAAAAACCTTACTAAGTTGTTTAACACAAGTTCAAATAGTTGACTAAGTTCTGAACAGCTTTTGGGAGAAACTCTTTTATAAAACAAATTTAGTTAACATAAGATGTGTTTAAAAAATGTGAAAAAGTTATTTCACTTCTTGGAAATAGGTTTTAATTTAAAACCTAAGTCTAAGTTGCAACAGTAGTAGTGAACAATTAAAAAGCACGCTCATGAGACAAGATTTTTACTTGATAAAATTCCAAACTAGGGGAACCATCCACGGAGGTCTATATATCTCAAAACAAAAAAATTCCACTAGTAACAAACAATATTACAATATTACAAGAACACATCATGCATTCAAGATCCTAAGACTAAGATATAAATTATACCTATATGCTGATACCAAAATTAATATGCTGATGTGGACGAATAATATGAAGACACGTGTCAATCTACGTGGCACAATAGCAGCGAGGAAGATCATTTCCTCGACCAACCATGCTTCTTTCCGAGCAACGAGAATACGCCGAGGAACTCTATCACACCGAGGAACTCTAACGCACCGAGGAATTCTATAGCACCGAGGTACTCTAATGTTCCGAGGAACGCCTCATCAGCGAACAGTTATGGCGGTCCGAGCTGCATCTCGGTCGTATCGTTAATTGCCAGATAATCAACAGTTCAGATATTCATTGAATGCTTATATTCTTGGCACGCATTCTGCATTAAATGTATTACCCTTTCATATGTATGTCATTTAATGTATCGAACCTTTCATGTACAGCCTCAAGGCTATAAATACCTTGTATCATCCTCATTCAAGGGGACCGGAATTTCTTGAGAGAATTTGTAATCAAGAATTCCCCAAACACTCAGCAATAACATAACAGTGGACGTAGGCTTTATTCCTAGCTGAACCACTTTAAAAATCTTTGTCTTATTTATTTATCTGTGATTGAAGAATTAGAGCAATCTAGTTTTTTACATCAACAGATTGGCGCCGTCTGTGGGAAGATCTGTTGCAATCGTTTTTCACCAAAAATCATTTGTTATCAATGGCAGATAATCCCGAATCCAGTAATCGAAATGTTGGAAATACTGGAAATCTTCCAAATCCATCTGCATCCCCAGATCTGGCTGGAATTATGACGAATCTGGCTCAAGGACAAACCGCCATGCAAGAATCTATGAGGCAACTCATTCAAACTCTTCAGGGCGGTGCACCTACCTATTCAGGGCAAAGGAGTGATCATAGGCAATCGTAATCTAGACGTATCGGGTCATATCGCAATGAAGAGTCTAATGATTCTTCTTATCAACCTGGGCGAACTTCATCGATACGGGCTACGGATACAGATCAACGTATCACTCTTTCTCCGGAGAGAACTAGCACTTTGGAAAGATTAAGCAGGGTGTCTCCTTTCAGTCGGTTAGGACCAAGGAGGAACATGAGTCCACCTAGGGCTCCATCAAGAAGTTTTCGACCACCACCAGGTTTGAGAGAAGGATCTGCACAATCGCGACCAACTACTCGTCGAGATAAATCTCAGGAAGCTACGTCAGAGCAATCAGTTGCTCGGACTAGGCGACCCGAGGAAGGGAATGAAGCATGGAAAGGTTCCATTCAACGGTTGGAAGATAGATTGGGAGAAATGGCTAAGGCAAGGAACCCCTTACAGAGAACTTTTGTTCAAGGAACACCTTTTGTGCAAGCCATTGTGGATTTCCCTACACCGTCAAAATTCAAAGCACCCGTAGTGACCCCCAAGTACGATGGAAAGACCGATCCCGTACTTCATATAGAACAATACCAAGCTGCTGCAGATATCTACGCTGTCCCTGACGAGATGAGGTGTAGAGCATTCTCAGGAACTCTTACCGGATCTGCACAGATATGGTACAATAATCTTCCTCGGGGTAAGATTTCAACCTTTGTTCAGTTAGCCGAATTGTTTATTGGCAATTTTTGTTTTGGAGCAAAGCCGGTAAAGCGAGTAGCACACTTGCTAAGTGTTAGACAAAAATCAGGTGAAAGTACTAGAGATTACATAACTCGTTTCAATAACGAGAAGTTGGAAGTCATAGATTATGAAGAAAAGACAGCAATCACTGCTCTGATGAGTGGTTTGCTGCCTAACAAGCTGTACTACACTTTGGCCAAAGATCCACCTAAAAATATGTCGGAGTTGATGGCAAAGGCGGCCAAAATCATGAATGCCGAGGAGGCTATGGCTGCGAAAAAGAATATGGACAAAGAAGTTAAAGTTGAGGTCGACAATTCTAAGAAGAAAGATCAGAAAGGTAATGGCGGTGATAAACATTTCAGGAATAACAGGATGAAGTTGGAAGTCCTAAAGAAGTATGATAATTATACTCCATTGAAAATGGGTATCAATCATGTTTTGGAAGAAATCAGGAATAACGAGGAAATCAAGTGGCCAGAGAAACTGAAGACAAATCCCGAACTGAGGAATAAAGACAAATATTGCGAGTTTCACAAAGATCATGGCCATATGACCAAAAATTGTATAGCCCTTCAGAACGAGATTGAAACACTCATCCGAAGAGGAAAATTATCAAAGTATGTAGATCGCAGAGGTGAAAGGAAGAATGATGATAGAACTAGAGAGAGATCTAGATCTCCTCGTCGTGCAGAGGATAAAAAGAAGAGGGACCATGAAGAGGATCCAGATGATGACCCCGATCTTCCCAAGAAACCAAGGAAACCTGAACGAGAGGTATTTTCCATACGTTTTGGATCGCTTGATTGTAATGTTATTACATGAGGAGATGCAGGAGGAGGAGACCTTACTGCAGAAAGAAAAGCTTACCTCGGAGAGGCTCAAGCTTGTTCATACATTCAGCGAATAAACCTGGCCGAGGATGATCGTCCGAGGAAGGTAAACAAAGAGAAGCTAGTGATTGGTTTTTCAAAAAACGACCTGGCAGGTGTTCTTTACCCTCATGATGATCCTTTGGTGATCAAAATGAGGATGAAGGATGTGATCATTTCAAGGGTGTTAGTAGACAATGGTAGTTCGGCAGACATCATGTACTATTCATGCTTTGATAGCTTGAATTTAAAATTATCTCAATTGGAACCTTATCACAGACCCCTTCTGGGTTTTGCTGGCGAGAAAGTTTTTCCACTTGGGACGATCAAGTTGGATATACTCATTGGAACTTGGCTTTCTTGTCGAACAGAAAGAATACGCTTCTTTGTGATGGATAAGAATGTGCAGTCCGCCTACAACATCATCATGGGAAGAGTTGGATTGAAGAAGTTCGAAGCAGTTCCATCTACAGTACATCAATGTTTGAAATTCCCAACGAATTTTGGAGTAGGAATTATGAAAGGTGATCAAAAAGTAGCTCGGGAATGCTATTATTCGTCTGCCGAGCAAGAAGAACTTGAAGAATCAAGGAAAAAGACTACTACTTATCAAGTGGAGGAGAGCACAGAAATTGAAACTCTTGACCCTAGGGATGAATCTCAACTCGTAAAAGGGCAGGTTGTGGAATCTACAGAAATTGTTATCCTGGACGACGAGCATCCTGAACGAGTAACCCAGATAGGATCGTCGTTGGATTTTTCAATAAAACAAGATTTGATAACTTTCTTGAGAAATAGGAAGAATACTTTTGCTTGGAGTCATGAAGACATGCCAGGTATAGATCCAAACTTTTTATGTCATGAGCTCAACGTGAATAAGGAGATCAAGCCTGTGAAGCAAAGAAGAAGAGTGTTTAGTCCCGAGAAGAACCAGGCCATACAAGAGGAGGTCGAGAAACTCCAGAAAGCCCAATTCATTGAAGATGTGAAATATCCAGATTGGTTGGCAAATGTGGTGATGGTAAAGAAGAAGAACAACAAATGGAGAATGTGTGTTGATTTTACTGATCTCAACAAAGCATGTCCAAAAAATCATTTTCCATTGCCCAGAATTGATCAACTAGTGGATGCTACCTCGGGACACGAGCTACTCAGCTTCATGGATGCCTATTCTGGCTACAACCAGATCAAAATGAAACTTGAAGACAGGGAAAGTACTTCTTTTATTACCCCAAGGGGAACTTATTGTTATAATGTTATGCCTTTTGGTTTAAAAAATGCAGGTGCAACATATCAGCGGTTGATGAACAAGGTTTTCACCGAACAAATCAGCCGCAATATGGAGGTCTATGTCGACGACATGCTCACCAAAAGCAAGAGAGCTGCAGATCATTTGGTTGACTTGAGTCAAACTTTTGATCAACTGGATAAATACCAGATGAAGCTCAACCCGACGAAGTGTACCTTTGGAGTACGAGAAGGAATGTTCCTCGGATACATCGTCAACCAGCGAGGTATTGAGGCAAATCCAGAAAAGATCAAGGCTCTTTTAGGGCTGCGATCTCCGACGACGAAGAAAGAAGTGCAGAGTCTTACCGGACGGGTTGCAGCACTCAACAGATTTGTATCCCGAGCAACTGATAAATGCCTCCCATTCTTCAAAACACTGCGAAAAAGTTTTGAGTGGACTGATGAATGTGAGAAAGCCTTTCAAGATTTGAAGAAGTATTTGGGAGCCCCACCATTGTTGTCTAGGCCAATAACTGGAGAGACGTTGTACTTGTATTTAGCAGTATCAGAAAATGCAGTTAGCTCGGCATTGATCAGATTGGAGAATGGAGTCCAGAAGCCAATTTATTACACAAGCAAGGCCTTCCGAGGTGCGGAAATCAGATACCCAAAGCTGGAAAAATTGGCACTGGCATTAATTGAAGCAAGTAGAAGAATGAGGCCATACTTCCAGGCCCATACCATCATTGTGTATACCGACATGCCGTTAAGACAAGCCCTTCACAAGCCGGAAAAATCAGGAAGATTGATGTACTGGGCAATAGAGCTCGGTGAATATGATATTGTGTATGAACCCAGATCATCGTTGAAGGGGCAAGCCGTGGCAGATTTTATAGCAGAGTTCACATACCCTGATACCCCCGAGGAGCAAAAGGTGCTTGCTGACCTACCTGTGGACGATACAGGATCAACAGACACAGATCCAGACCAACCAAGGTTGGTAAAAGGACTTGTGGATGTAGAAAAATCATCATATTCAAACCCCGACCAACTCCGGTTGGAAGAAGAGCGCGAACAAATGACCAACGAGGAACGAAGGATACCCGGGGATGATGAAAGAAAACATATGATATTTCATCTAGGAACTCTAACAGATAAGAAATTTGAAGACAGGTTACATACATGGAGATTATATGTAGATGGATCATCTTGCACGGCTGGTTGTGGAGCAGGGATTGTTTTAAACTCTCCAGACGATATTGACATGGAGTATGCCTTGAGATTCCAATTCAAAGCTTCCAATAATGAGGCTGAATATGAGGCTATGATAGCAGGTTTTCATTTGGCTAAAGTTATGGAGGCACGACAAGTCATTGTTTTCAGTGATTCTCAATTAATTGTGAATCAAATGATGGGAATATATGCAGTGAAGGGAGAGTTAATGGTGAAGTACCATGCAAAAGTGATGGAGTTATTAACAGAATTTGATGCTATTCAATTGGTAAGGATACCGAGAATGGAGAATGCTAGAGCAGACGCATTGGCCCGACTAGCGTCAGCTACGCGCACCGAGCTGCGAAGAACAATACCAATTGAAGTATTAGAAAGTCGGAGCATAGAAGAAGATCTGACGGTGAAGATTATTACCCTTGATTTAGGACCATCTTGGATGGATCCTATCAGAGCATACATTGAAGAAGGAGAATTGCCGGAGGACAAACTAGCTGCCAAGAAATTGAAGTATAAAGTTGCTCGGTATGTGTTAACTAATGGTGTTTTGTATAGACGAGGAATTATGGCAGGTTTGCAGAGATGTGTGCATCCATCAGAAGTCAAAGAATTGATTGAAGAAATTCACGAAGGATCTTGTGGAGCTCATGTAGCAGGTCGGACACTTTTGCAAAGGGTAATGACACAGGGATACTATTGGCCGACGATGAGGGCTGATTGTATAGCCTATGCTAAGAAGTGTGACAAATGCCAACGTTTTTCCTCCATCCGAAGAACTCCACAGGCATTGTTGACACCCATAACATCACCTTGGCCATTTGCCATGTGGGGAATTGATCTGGTTGGACCACTGCCGACAACCCGAGGAAGGTTCAAGTATCTCGTCGTGGCAGTAGACTATTTTACTAAGTGGGTGGAAGCTGAACCACTAATTGATATGACGTACGAGAAGGTGTATCAGTTCATATGGAAGAATAT
This sequence comes from Sambucus nigra, assembly GCA_949130495.1. Taxonomy (NCBI): domain Eukaryota; kingdom Viridiplantae; phylum Streptophyta; class Magnoliopsida; order Dipsacales; family Adoxaceae; genus Sambucus; species Sambucus nigra. The sequence continues at coordinate 31,731,644 of OX422217.1, read as the reverse complement.
CATTTGTCGATATGGTCTCCCCTACGCTTTCATCACGGACCATGGAACGCAATTTGATAATGAAGAATTTGCTGCCTATTGTCATCAGTCAAACGTCCTAAAGTTTCATTCAGCACCAGGCCATCCCCAAAGCAATGGACAGACTGAAGTGACGAACAGAACATTACTAAACGGGTTGAAGAAGAGGTTAAGTGAGGCTAAAGCAAATTGGATTAATGAGTTACAGTCAGTTTTGTGGGCTTACCGAACAACTCCCCGAGGAGCAACAGGAGAATCACCATATATGCTAGCATTTGGAAGTGAGGCTGTGATACCTGCCGAGTTGGGCCTACCAACACACAGGGTGTTAAATTTCAATTCTCCGATCAATGATTTGATGAGAAGGCTGGATTTGGATATGCTCGAGGAAGTCAGAGAAGAGGCAGCCATTAGGAATGCTGCTTATCAACAACGAACAGCTCTGTTTTACAACAAAAGGGTAAAGAAATGTGATCTAAAAGAGGGGGATTATGTGCTAAAGAAGGTTATTCAGAAGCAGAATAAACTGGAAGCAAACTGGCATGGACCTTACCGAGTTACAGAGGTTGTTCGACCAGGAACTTACAGAATAGCAACTCTAGAAGGAGAGGAATTTAAGAACGCATGGAATGCTGAACACCTGCGCAAGTATTATCAGTGATGTCAAATGTAAAGCATTTCTTTCATTATGAATAAAACGAGGATGTTTCGCTATTTTCTTTCTGGTTGAAAGTTTTTTGGGGAATACTAGTGTAATACACTACACAACCTCCTTTGGTTAGGAGGACAGCTCTACGGAGCAAAAGTGCTATAAGTAGCCAACCACAGCTCTACGGAGCAAAAGTGCTATAAGTAGCCAACCTCCTTTGGTTAGGAGGACAGCTCTACGGAGCAAAAGTGCTATAAGTAGCCAACCACAGCTCTTCGGAGCAAAAGTGCTATAAGTAGCCAACCACAGCTCTACGGAGCAAAAGTGCTATAAGTAGCCAACCTCCTTTGGTTAGGAGGACAGCTCTACGGAGCAAAAGTGCTATAAGTAGCCAACCTCCTTTGGTTAGGAGGACAGCTCTACGGAGCAAAAGTGCTATAAGTAGCCAACCTCCTTTGGTTAGGAGGACATGCTCTAAGGAGCCAAAAAATGCTCTAAGGAGCCAAAAGCTTTAAGGAGCCAAAAAGTGTACACCAGCATGATCAACTACGGTTGGTAAGATAAAAATATACTCTCATATTACAACTTATGTTGGTCGGAAGGTAATATTATTACAATGAGTTCTTTGAAGAACAAAATGTTCAAAAAATACACCAAGTATAGTTGGTCGGGATAAAAACCCAATAACTGTAGTTGGTCGGCGAGGACAAATTATTGATCTTAGCTGGTCGGACGCATTTTTATAATTGAACCAAGTATAGCTGGTCGGGGATAAAAACCCATCAACTGTAATTGGTCGACAAACATTATTCACCCACCTTGGTTGGTTGGAAACAGTTTGAACATTTTTTATTATTAAGTGATCGAGAAACATTACTAATACTTGTAACTTTTTATTAAGTTGCTTAATGAACAATATTATTGTTATTTTTTTAACAGATACATATGTACAAATATAAAAGTGTGTGATAAACACAAGACAATAGCAAAATTGGCAAACAGAAAATGAAACTCTTTCATTAAATTTAAGATTACAGGATACAAGAATGTATTAAATTGTTACATGGATATTACTATTCTATTGGTTTTTTGCCCTGTGCTTTAGAAACAGGTTCCTCGCCGGCAGGAGGGTCTTCTAGGCAAAGGGGAGAATTGATGAAATTAACATCTCTGAGCATTCTGACGTTCATAACAGAAGGTGTATCCAAGAGATGCTCAGGACGAGATAATTCAACTTGGGAATGAAGGCTATAATCACCAAGGTATTTTGAAATTAGGCTGCGAGGAATGGAACGAGCTGGGATCCATGCCATATCCAATTTGAAAGGTGGTACAGGCAGGTCTAATAATGATGGAGCATGATAGTCCCATAAAAAATGCCCTTGCTCCAACTTTAATACACCCAATGCATTTAACCATCCTTGCTTGTAACCTTCATTGTTAGCATGTTCAATGCGAGCATCCAGATGAACGAGAGCTTCATTATATCCTGCCATCCAGAATTCCCTTGGCTGTTTATGGAATTGGAAGGTTAATATATCCAATTGTTCATGAAGGCTTTTGGCAAAGAGATCCTTGTTATGCAAGGCAGATTTCGTCGAGGCCAGCTGATCTTCCAGAGACAGATTTTTATTGGACATTTCAGTCAGAGCACGGTCTTTTACTTTCAACTGGAATGCTTGAGTTTCCAGAGTAGACTGAGTGCGAGCCTCTTCAACATTTTGGCTGAGGACTCTTCCTCGCCCCCGAGAACTTCTTCCTCGTCCCCGAGCAGTTCCAGAAATGGCAGATCTTCTTAAGTCCTCCAGCTCTTGCCTCAGTTTGGCATTTTCGACCTCTAAGAACGAGAAGCCTTCATCAGTAACTGGTATTAATGCAGTAGAAGATGAAGCAGCAGATTCATATTGAGCCAATTTTTTCTGCAAATTATTATTTTCTTGTTCCAGGATCTCGGCAATTTGTCTGCAGGCTTCAACTTCACCTTTTAGGGTTCTTTCCCTAATATCATAGGCAGCAATGATCTTCTTATGGCCTGTTTCAGAAGAAAGTTTTTGGTATCTATTTTCATAATCTTTGTGTAACAAAGCCATTGATTCATTGTGCTGACCTTGAAGTTCCTCTATGGAACCATGAAGTTCCTCGATCAGATCATAATACGCCACATTATTGGCCACAGCTCGGTCGAGTAAATCTTTCAAATATCGATAAGCCTCAATAGCCTGTTCTGAAGCACCATGACCAAGGATATCAGCAATTTCCGATGTACTAAGGTCTGTATGACCAGCCTTGTAGTATTGATGACATTGCTGCATCAGCTCAGTATCATGTGAAGAGATCAATTCCATTCTAGCAACAAACTAAAGACGAGAAAAAGACAACAATCAACAAAAACAAGTTATCAACAAACATAGATGAGCAAAGATATATTTTATTAGATCATCAAAAAGTTACATTGTTCGATTACAAGGAAATACAGAAATGATACCGAACAACTTCACACCTTTTCCTTGTCCCCCAAGACTTTCTCGGGAGGCTGGGACGAGGAGCTCGGTTGCTCGGTTGCTCGGTGGTAATAACAGCTTGATCGCTATGAATCTTCTCGGGAGGAGGAGGCATGGAAGAAACGTCCTCGGTAGTAGAGGGTTGAGAGGCAGAAACTTGATCACCCATAGCCAAAGAAGACTCATCTGAGGCAGGCTCATCTTCTTCTTCTTCCACAATCGGTGGAGGAGGACCAGGGAGATGCTGTTGGAATAGCTCAGAATCGTTTTGGACCTTTAGCTCTTGCAGAGCAGCTACCCAGCCATCATGGAAGTATTTCAACTCCCCATATTGGACTTGGGATGTCATTGCAGCTATCCCTCTTTCCCATCCTTTCTCCCAACCAACGCTGAAATGCTTCTTGATTGCAACTTTTCTCCTCGACTTCTCCGAGGAGAGCTTCACCTCCAATTCCTCTTTCTTAACCTTGATATCTCGCAGAGTAGATAATTCTTCTTCTGCCTTCTTCAACTTATCATCAGATTCCAGATGTTTAACCTCCAAACCCTTAATTTTCTCCTCCAAATTCTTGGAGGTCTCAGCCATCTTCATCTTATCAGCCTCAGCCACAGCCAACTTTTTCTCCCAAACAGTTTTCTCCTCGATGTACTGTTGGCGAGATTCATTCACAGATTGGGCTAAACCCAACAAAGCATCGTCAACATCGGACGAGGAACTGGAAGCTTTAATAACTTGATCTTTCTTCACGATGGTGTTGAAGCAGTTCACCAGCTGAAAGATAAGAAAAACAATAAAGTCAACACAAATACAAGAACTCAAGAAAAAGAAAGAAAGACCAAAGGAGCGAGAAATTTACTGAAGAAAGATGACGAGCAGCTAGGGATGTCAGTGTATCCCTAGGAATTTTTTCATCAACCCCGAGAACCTCGGGTATAACTGAGCTCATTGAAGAACTCGGAAGAATGATGTTTGAAACACTACTACCACCAGCGGGTAGAGAAGATGCAGTTCCGGCAAGATTAACTGAGGATGATTTCCTCAATCTCTTCAAAGGACGGTCAGCAGCATCAACCAAGGAAGAAGTCTTGGTCGGAGAGATTGTAATTACATCAGCAGGAGCATTTTTCTTGCTCGGGGCCACTGGGGGCTTCTCGGCAGCTTTGGAGGACCCAGCATCTACTTTTTTAGTCCCTTCTGGGACATCAATTTTGCCTTTCTGGGCTCCAACAGCAGAAGAAATTTCACCAAATAGAGCAGGAGGAGCTCTTTTCTTGCCCATTCTCTGAGATAGGGGGATATGAGAATCTGAAGATGAACTTTCTGGTGTTGAAGCTGGTTCAACAGGGCGAGCAGTATAAGAGGTTGTGTAACTCTTATACTGTAGTAAATATGAAGCAGATCTAATATGCTCGTCAGCAATGGTCTTATGCAAATTCCAGATAAGTTTCAAATGCTTGATATTCACTTCTGACTCTTTTGGAGTTTTTCTTTTGCTATCAACTGCAAATAAATACATAATGGAATATCAGTCATACATTTTATCAAACATGATGAAAGCATAATTTTACAAGTAGAATAAAATGAAAAATAAACCTATCCCATTGCCATATGGGGGGCATCTGGGACCGTTGTACGCTTCATCCCCAGCTAGAGGCGCATGTTGCCAATTTTTTATGACCAACCCATGCTCAAAATAATCCCTATTTGAGTCAGGGAGATTAACTACAAGAGCCCTATTCAGATATCTAGTTTTTAAATAATAAATATTATCTAGAATGGCCCATTTATAACAAAACATAATTTCAGGGATCCCAATACGAGTCCCATGAGTTAGATTTAATTTGTGCACCCCGTTAATTATTCTCCATGAATTGGGGGCTATTTTTGCAGGAACAAGATCAAAATATTGACAAAACTCAAGACATAATGGGTTTGGTGGAAAGGAAAAACCGCATTCAGCAACAAAAAGACTGGGGAACCAATGTCCCTCAGCCAATCGAAAGTAATCTAAAGGCTCAGAAAGAACCTCTAGAGTTACCCATGAAGGAATGGAAAAATCAGAACGGAATTTCTCAATAGACTCCACAATATAAACCATATTGAATAAAAGAGATACAGAAGAAAGAAAGAAGATCTTACAGAAAGAAAGGAGATGTGTTGACAACGAACGGAAACAAGGATGAACGCACAAGAGAAGAAGAGAATAGAAAGCTTGAATGCAGAAAATGAAAAACGTAGACGACGGTATGGTTACCAAAGAAGTTTAAATACTTTGCATTGGGAAGCGGCGAAAGAAATGATTACCAAAAAGAAACTACTAAACTTCCGGCGGCTAAGAGGACAAAATTTGCACGAAGATCGAAGCGCTTATAAAAAAGGCGGAAACTGCGAAATAAGAAGGAAATTTGAATACAATGTTCCTGAAACCCAGGAAGGACATCTAATATTGCCATATACCGAGAAAGAATGTTCCATACTCCTCAAAGTTCGAAATATGAAACATTGGGGGCTTCTGTTGATACCAAAATTAATATGCTGATGTGGACGAATAATATGAAGACACGTGTTAATCTACGTGGCACAATAGCAGCGAGGAAGATCATTTCCTCGACCAACCATGCTTCTTTCCGAGCAACGAGAATACGCGGAGGAACTCTATCACACCGAGGAACTCTAACGCACCGAGGAATTCTATAGCACCGAGGTACTCTAATGTTCCGAGGAACGCCTGATCAGCGAACAGTTATGGCGGTCCGAGCTGCATCTCGGTCGTATCGTTAATTGCCAGATAATCAACAGTTCAGATATTCATTGAATGCTTATATTCTTGGCACGCATTCGGCATTAAATGTATTACCCTTTCATATGTATGTCATTTAATGTATCGAACCTTTCATGTACAGCCTCAAGGCTATAAATACCTTGTATCATCCTCATTCAAGGGGACCGGAATTTCTTGAGAGAATTTGTAATCAAGAATTCCCCAAACACTCAGCAATAACATAACAGTGGACGTAGGCTTTATTCCTAGCTGAACCACTTTAAAAATCTTTGTCTTATTTATTTATCTGTGATTGAAGAATTAGAGCAATCTAGTTTTTTACATCAACACTATACGAGTCGAGTTCTCCTCCTTTACGGTATTTTCGATCAGACCTCTTAGACCTTCATTGCACCTCCTTGACCTTACTCCTTGCGTTTTGTTTGCAGTGGCTCAACCAACCTCAACTTCTCAAAAGAACCACACTAACTAAGTGTTTGTGTGAGAGTGAGAATGTATGTGAAGTGATTAAAATCTACACGCAAAGGATGCAGCTCAATTCTCTCAATATATATAAAGACAAATCGTACAAATTACATATATTCTATATGTATGCAAAGATTTCAAGTCTTTCCTGAAAATCAAACTTCAAAAACAATTTTTCAGATATGAAATAAGAAATAAAACCACTCAGAAAAACAAATCTCAATATTTCAAAACTTATTAATGTACGAAATAAGTTCACAAACTGTGAAACTTAAACTTTTGTAAACAAAATTTTTAGTTCTTAAACATTTATTCAAATCGAAGTCCCCTTTTCAAAATAACTTGAAAATAGAGAGTGGATCTTGGAAAAATACACATACACAACAAAAGATCCAGACATAAAAGAAATAACAGGAACTTGTAATGTTTCTCAAAGTAAATATCATAATTTCTAAAAATAAAAATGAGAGTTACATAGAGAATGGTTCCTAAGAGAGATATAGGTTGAAGATATTCTTCAATCATAAAAAACCACACACCAAAAACTAATTGGAAAACCTATAAACTTAAACTCTCAAGAAATAGATTTTTTGGAATGTTAAACATTTTGAGAATGTGTTTGGCTTTTGAGAAAACATTTAGGGCTTGAAAAAAATGTCTGGTTTTCTCTCCCTCTCTACTTTTTCTCCTTTATCTTTGTAATTTATCTCTACTCACTCTTTTTTCTCTGAAAGAAACAAAATGACCAAAGTACCCAAATGGCCGACCTAAGGGGCCTTTTTATACTAACGTTGGAAGGATCTAGAACTTCGAATTAAATCAATGACTAAGATCAGTTTGAAGATTCAAAGTTTAAATCTAAGGGTCACAATATCACCGCTTTTATTCATGCTTTGATAGGTTCAAATGGATGTTATAAGGATTAATTCAATTACATGAAGAGCATTGATTAAATCTGATTTAAGGGTTGAAAGTGAATATAAGTTTGTAGACTCAGAGAAAATAGAAATCCAACAATTGTAATAACAACACGTGTAGGCATCTGATCAATTCAAAAATGCGCATTTTAGAATGTTTAAAAATACAAATTGCAGCCGCAATATTATCTAGCGCTTTCGAATTCTACCCAAGGGAGTTTTTAAGGGATAAAAATAATTCATTTTAAGACCACGATAGTTTAATTCATGATTTCAAATGTTTAAAAAATATTTCAAAAATGCTTTAAAACGTTTTAAAATTATTTTAAAAATCCTAAAAATATGTAATCATTTATGCACACATATTAACACCTATATGTATTAATTGTATCCCATCATGTGCTCAAGAGATTGAGAAACTTCCTTTTTTAGTAGATGCAATTGCCTTGGATAGGGTGTTGTTGAAGATGAAGCTTATAGATACCTTAGAGAAGAGGCTTAAGAAATCTAATCCTCATTTGTCACCATATCTAAACTACTTGGAACTCCTATATGGTGCAAACTCAAGTGAGTCAACCATATAGTATGTTCTCAATCTCCCCATTTGGATATTGGAGACAAAATACTCTTGAGTAACATATACTCGTGGGTAAAAATAAAAATCCTAGATTTCCTATACAAAAGAGGTATCTACCCATTCCCATCCTAGAAGAAAAAATAAGAGAAAGAAAATACATAACTCAGCTATCATATATACCATTACCCAATAATAGTGATATCTGCACAAATTATGTATGTAGTGCCTGAAATGAAAACAACTAATGTGGCATATTAATTGAGTCAAGAGAGATAAAAATATAGCAAGTTACTCAAGTTTTCTCCCCCAAATTTTCTCAAATGTACAAAGGGGTAAGACAGATAACGAGTTATAATAAAGTATCCAACATCCTATAGTAATCAACGGGTTACTTCAAGAGTCGCCTACATAAAACAGAGATAGGAGACGTCTTTTGTCATTTTTTAAACGACCATATCCTTGAAGAATAATTATCAACATGAAGATAATCGGAGGATATAATAAAGGTTGAGAGATAGATATTCATGACTAACCATACCAATAGATTTATGTAAAGCTTAAAATATTAAATTATCTAAAGGTTTAGTAAATAAGTTAGCCAATTGAAGTTTTGTGGGTAAATAGTTTGTCTCTAATTCGTTGGATTCAACCAGTTTACAAATAAAATGGTGTCTTATCTTAATGTGTTTAGTGCCTGAATGTTGAACGAGATTCTTAGAGATATTTATCACACTTTATTTATCACAGTAGAGGTGTAACTTTTCTTCATTAATGCCATAGTCACTTAGCATTTGCTTAATCTCCCGCAATTGAGCACAACTGCTCCCTATGGCTATATATTCATATTAAACTATGGAAAGTGAAGTGGAATTTTGCTTTTTACTACTCCATCCTACTAGATTATTCCCTATATAATAGAAAGCACCTGCTGTGCTTTTATTTTCATCATAACAACTAGCCTAATCTTCGTTAGTGTATCCTACAATTGTGCTAGATGTGTCTTTTGTGTACCATACTCCTAAGTTTATTGTGCCATTAATATATTTTATGATTCTCTCGACACGTTGCAAGTGACTTTCCTTAAGTGCACTTTGGTAACAGGAACAAACACACAATGCATACATGATATTAGGACGCAAGGCCGTTAGGTATAACAAGCTTACCTATCATACTTCTATGTAGGGTAGGATCTATAGGGTTCCCATGTTCATATTTAGAAAGTTTAACTGAAGTATTTATGAAAGTCATAGCAACTTTGGCATTTTCAAATCCAAACTTTTTCACTAACTCTACTGCATATATAGATTGTGAAATGAATAACCCATTAATTTTTTGCTCGAGTTGAAGTCATAAAAAATAATTAATAATTAAGCTCCCCCGTAAGCGACATTTCGAACTCCCCATGCATAATTTTAGAAAATGCTTTAACCTCAAAAGGGTAAGTAGAACCAATTATTATGTCATCGACGTAAACCTGAGCTATTAAGAACTGCTTCTTTAAAAAATTAACAAATAATGTATGGTCATTGGCACTGCGTCGAAACCCTTTATTAATTAAAAAGGTTGACAGGCATTCGTACCAGGATCGGGGGGCTTGATTTAAACCGTATAAAGGCTTTTTCAATATATAGACATGGTTTGGGTAATGAGGATCAATAAAGCCTTTTGGTTGTTCAACATAAGTTTCCTCTGTGAAAGTAACATTTAAAAGGAGGATTTTGCATCTAGAAATGAGCTATGGCCAAGAGCAAGTGAACATATTCGAGGTTTGTGACAGGGGCAAAAGTTTCCTCGATGTATATTCCTTCCACTTGAGAATATCCATGAGTAACTAATCTAGCTTTATTTCTAACTATCATTCTAGACTCATCGGTTTTATTTTTAAAAATCCAGCAATTGCCAATAACCCTTTTATTTTCAAGCATGGGTATAAGATACCACACGTCATGACTTTTAAATTAGATGAGGTATTCTTGCATAACAACTATCTAAAATGAGTCATTGAATTCCTCATTTACATTCATTGGTTCTATTAAAGAAACAAAGCATGCAAAATGTGCAACATTGCGTAATTGGGATTGAGTACGCACCGGCTCTTTAGGGTAACCTACAATACTATCTAAGGGATGATCTTTAGAAACCTAGTTAGGTACATCAGGTGTTTCAGTTGGTAGAGGATAAACTATCTCTCGAGAGTCATAGTTAAAAATATTTTCAGACTCATCTACTACAGTTTCCCTTAATCTTTACTCTCAACATTAGTATCACTCACTATCACATTTATTGATTCCATTATGACTTTGGTATGCAAATTATATACACGATAAGACCAACTATTAGGGGAGTAACCCAAAAATATGGCTTTATCTCCACTGGTTTCAAATTTAGACAGGTGTTCTCTGTCTTTACACATATAACACATACTCTCAAAAGTTCGAAAATATTTTAAATAAGAAGTTTATCTTTATACACATAACACGTAATACAGGTGTTATGTCTTTACACACATAACACATAACACATGACACAGGGATTCTTGCCATACCAAAGTTCACAAGAAGTTTGTTTAATATTTTTCTAAGGTACACTATATTGCCAATATGACACGCTATTTGAATGGCGTCAATCCATAAGTATTTTGGCAAATTATTAGCATGTATCATTAGCCATTTCTTGGATTGTGCGATTTTTTTGCTCAACAACACCAGTCTGCTGATGTGTTTTAGGTACACTAAACTCGTGTTGATAACCATTACAGTTATAATATTCGGTTACACCTAAGTCTTTAAATGCACCTTCTATATCACTACGCATTCGATTGACTTGTGTATCTTTTACATTTTCAATTCTTAAAAGAATTTTCAAAAATTCTCTAAATGTATCAGACTTTTATTTTAAAAATGCTACCCAAGTGAATCGAGTGAAATCATCCACTATGACCAAAATATAACTGTTACCACAAAGTCTTATAGTTCGAGAGGGACCCATGAGGTCCACGTGGATAAGCTCTAGAGGTTTTGTAGTTAGAGTTTCTTTTACTTTCTTATGAGCAGATTCAACTATTTTTCCTTCCTGACACAGCCCACAAACCACATTTAAAATGGGTTTTATTTTGGGTAAACCTTCAACTATATCTTGGGAGCTTAATTGCTAAGATTATAATCATTTGTGTGCCCAAAAGATTATGCTAGATTTGATTGTCATCCAGTCTGGCTACTCTACAAGTCTCATTACCCGAATTTACTGTGTAACAGGTATCTGGGGTTTTGTGACCAGTAAGGATAAAATCACAATTGTCATGTATGATTTTGCATTTAGTTTTTGAGATTGTGACTGTATGGTTAGAATCAAAAAATTGTGATATACTTAACAGATTATCTTTAAGTCCTTTTACTAACAAGACATATTTGAGAATAGGAAGTGCTTTTGCCTTGAAGTGTTCCTTTGCCTATGATTTTAGGTGATACTCTATCCCCATATAAAACATATCCTCCCAGGAAGTCAGTTCTATCAGATAATTTAGTATCATCTCCGGTCATATGTTTGGAACATCCAGAATCTAAATACCAGCTAGATGTAGTATGTTCAAATTTCAAGGTACTTGTAACAATATGGCACCTCATCTGGGGTATTAGATCATTTTTCTAACCCATAGAGCTCTGTTTTTAAAAATTTTGTGAGCTTTAGGTTTAGAATTTTATCTAGAACTCTTTCTCTTATATTTCTTTTTAGTGTTAGGCCTTTTCTTCCTATTCCTACAGTTAGAATTTTTATTGGTCTATTTTAGAAGAAAATAGTTATTTTTACTCTCTCTAGAATAGTTCAAGTTTTTATAAACAGGTGATTTATAAACAGGATTATTTAGTCTTTTTTGAAAACATTCACCGAGATGGTTCCCATAAACATTACAGTATGAAAAATATCGGTGGCTACACAGTTGTTTCTGATTTTTAAAATCTTTGAAAAGAGGTTTATCCATTTACTGGACATTGACCTTAGGTTTAACTGCAATATTTTTCCATTCAGGGTCAAATCTCCTCACAGAGGGGCAAATGTACTTACCCTTAGGCTCGACAATAGGATTTGAACAATTTTTCATCAAAGTGTTTGGCCCTTTCTATTTATCTTGAAAATTATTTTTTATTGCATGAAAATTAGGACATAGGTCAACGATTATTTTTCCAAAAAATACAAATTTATATTTTCAGAAGATCTAGTTTGTGTCTTTAACTTTTTGATCAAACCCTACGTACGTTTTGTCTTCAGAATTGGTTTTACTAGAGGTAACACAATCTTCAAAATAGTTGAAATTATTTTCAAACATAGAAAATTTTTAGAAGACAGTTGAAACCTTTTTTTAGATTGTTCCAATTTTATCATAGTTGCCTTGTATTTTTTTTCCAAAACATCATTTGAATCAAAACATTTTTTAATTTTTTCAACAAAATTTTATTCTGGGTTCATAAGCCAAACATTGATTAGTATAGTTCGCTTTCTCATTCAACTCTTTGATAGTATTTTCAAGTGTACTGCTCTTTCTAAGTGTCTTTGTATAAAGTGTGTGAATGCCAGGTAGATCATCATTTTCAGTCTCTTCTAGTGGAATGTGTGTAGTGTCCCTTAGTGGTTCAATTTTCGTACTCACACACCCATTAAATTCGTCATTAGAGCGATCACTTTGACTCACACACATCATCGAAGTGATTTTACAAGTAATATCAACACTATTATTTTGTAAGCAAAGATCAGATAATCTAGTAGTAGGCATAACATCATTATTTATAAGAGATATAGGAGTAACAATATCAGGATTAGTTTTAGGCAAGTCATTAGAATTAACTATTTTAGCAAAGAAAGCCATACAGATGTCAAAAGGATTGGAAGACACAGACTCGTCTTCTTCAGAGTCACTTGAGTCATCCCAATTCTTACAAATATTGGCCTTATTGTTGTTATAATTTAATTTGACTCTACTGTGTTTAGCATAATAACCCTATTCGTCATTTTCAGTATCTTCTAGTGTAGTGTGTGTAGTGTCCCCAATTGGTTTAATTTCGTACTCACACACCCATTCAATTCATCATCAAAGTGATCACTTGGACTCGCACACATCATCGAAGCATTTTTACAAGCAATATCAACACTACTATTTTGTAAGCAAAGAGAAGATAAACCAGTAGTAGTCACAACATTATTATTTATAACAGATATAGTCATAACAATATTAGGATCAATTTCAGGCAAGTCATGAGAATAAACTGTTGTAGAAAAGAAAGTCATACAAGGGTCAAAATGATTTGAAGACTCGGACTCATCTTCTTCAGAGTCAGCCATCCCAAGTCTTACAAATATTGGCCTTATTATTGTTATAATTTAATTTGACTCTATAGTGTTTGGCATAATGACCCAATTTACCACATCTACATGTGACACATTTTATATCAGTCTTAGGTTTATCTGTGTTTTTTTTTTCAAGATTCCTTTCACGAGGCCTGTTATTAGAATAATTGGAATAAGCAGCCTTCCCTTGTCTAGAAGAAACATTATTTCTAAACTTAAATATTTTCTCAAAATGTTTAGACATTAGGGCTATCTGATTATTTACAATTTTTAAGTCACAGTCTTCGTCGCAGTTTAACTCAATGTTAGGGACAACAAATTGTCGTTTGGTCATTTTAGACTGGAAGACTACATTGGAACTGGTGTGTCTCTTTTGATTATTGAAAAGTTGTTTTTTAAATTACAATTCCATCTCAAAGTCCTAAGTTTTCTATTGAGGAGTTCTGGAGTTAAATTTGGGTTATAAATTTCTTCAATCGCATATTTTTTTTTATCAAACTTAGGTGGAATTGATCTAAGAATTTTAGAAACTATATTTTTTCTTTCATACATAACACCATTATCACGCAGTTTAGTAATTACATCAGTTAACCTAATGAGGAATTAATCAAAAGTCTTAATTTCAAACATAAGCAGTGTATTATGTTATTGAATCAACATTTGAGTTTTGACAGCCTTAACATAGGTATCACCTTCATGGGCAATGACCAGCGTGTCCCAGGATTCCTTGGATGTTGAACATATAGATATGATTTTAAATTCATGTTCATTTAAAGATATAAATATGGAATTTTCCCTTTATTATTACTTAAGGAGGCCTATTTTTCTTCTTTGATGAACTCCTTGAGGAGTTTTTTTTAACTCTTGCATTACTACCACCTGCAACAGGCTTAGTAGGATGATTATGTCCATTTTCTATGGCATCCAAGGAATAATATACCAAAATCTCTTAGATGAGAGCAATCATCCTTACTTTCCAGTAAGGAAAATTTGTTCCATCAAAGAGGGGTGGCCTGGACAAATTTCCAAGATGCTCAAATTTCTCGTCCATTAAAAATGTTTTTTAAAACGACTTCAAAGCATAGGATCGAATAGTTTTGAAAAAAAAAGTACTCAACTCTGACACCAATTGAAAAACCTTACTAAATTATTTAACACAAGCTAAAATATTTGAGTAAATTCTGAACAATTTTTTGGAGAAACTCTTTTACAAAACATATTTAGTTAACATAAGATGTGTTTTTAAAATGTGAAAACATAAGATATGTTTCAAAATTGTGAAAAAGTTATTTCAATTCTTGGAAATAGGTTTTAATTTAAAACCTAAGTCTAAGTTGCAGCAGTAGTAGTGAACAACTAAAAGCACACTTACGAGACAAGATTTTTACGTGGTAGCACCCCAAATTAGGGGAAATATCCATGGAGGTCTCAACACCTTAAAACAAAACAAAATCCACTAATAACAAATAATATTACACGATTACAAGAACATATCATGCATCCATGGTCCTAAGACTAAGATATAAATTATACCTATACGAGCTGAGTTCTCCTCCTCTAAGGTATTTCTGATCAGACCTCTTAGACCTTCCTTGCACCTCTTTGGAATTCCTCCTTACGTTTTGTTTGCAGTGGCTCAACCAACCTCCACCTCTCAAAAGTGCCAAAGTAACTAAGTGTTCGTAAAGGAGTGACAGTGTACGTGACGTGACTAAAATCTACATACAAAGGATACAACTCAGTTCTCTCAAGATATATACAGATAAATCCTAAAATTACATATATTTTATATGCATGCAAATATTTCAGATCATTCTTGAAAATCAGACTTCAAAAACAATTTTTCAAATCTGAAATAAAATCTTTCAAAAAAATAGATCTTAATGTTTCAAAACTTATTTATGTATGAAATAATTTCACAAACTGTGAAATTTAAACTATTTGAAACAAATTTTTCAGATCTGAAACTTTTATTCAAATGGAATTACCTTTTTCAAAATAACTTGAAAATAACGGGTGAATCTTTGAAAAATAAACATATATAATAAAAGATCCAGACATAATAGAAATAACAGGAACTGTAATGTCTCTCAAAGTAAATCTCACAATTTCTAAGAATAAAAATGGGAGTTACTCAGAGAATGGTTCCTAACAGAGATATAGGTTGAAGATATTCTTCAATCCCTCAAAACCTCACTGGAAAACCTAAACACTCAAACTCTCAAGAAATAGATTTTTTGGAATGTTAAACGTTTTGGTAAGGTGTTTGGCCTCTGATAAAAAGTTTAGGGTTTAAAAATAATGGTTGGTTTTCTCTCTCTCTCTCTACTATTTCTCCTTTCTCTCTCGAACTTCACTTTACTCACTCTTTCTTTCTCTCAAAGAAACAAAATGACAAAAGTTCACAAATGGTCGACCTAAGGGGACATTTTATACTAACGTTGGAAGGATCTGGAACTTAGAATGAAATCAACGGCTATGATCAGTTTGATGATTCAAAGTTTAAATCTAAGGGTCACAATAGCACCACTTTTATTCACGCTCTAAGAGGTTCAAATGGATGTTGCAAGGATTGATACAATTACATGCAAAGCGTTGATTAAATTTGATGTAAGGGTTGAAAGTAAATATAAGTTCGTAGACTTAGAGAACACACAAATCCAACCGTTGTAATAGCAGCACATGTAGGCATCTGATCAATTCAAAAATGCGTGTTTTAAAACTTTTAAAATTACAAATTGCTACCACAATATTATCTAGTGCTTTTGGATTCTACCCAAGGGAGTTTTTAAGGGATACAAATAATTCATTTTAAGCCCACAATAGTTTAATTCATGGTTTTAAATGTTTAAAAAACATTTCAAAAATGCTTAAAATATTTTAAAACTATTTTTAAAATCCTAAAAATATGTAATCATTTGTGCACACATATTAACACCTATATGTATGAATTGTGTCCTATAGTATTCAAGAAATTAAGAAACTTCCCTTTTTGGTAGATGGAATTGCCATGGATAGGATATTGTTGAAGATGAAGTTTGATGATACCTTAGAGAAGAGGATCAAGAAATCTAATTCTCTTTTGTCATCATATCCAAACTAGTTGGAACTCCTATAGGGTGCAGACTCAAGCAAGTCAATCGTATAGTGTGTTCTCATTGATGGTGTGTAATGGTTCTACTAGAATTTATTGAGTAACTGATGACCCCTAACCTCCTATAAATAAATAAAAATAAGTAAGGGGAAATACTTTTGAGAGAAATTTGAAAATGTATTACACATATTATTTTGTTATTGGTGTACATTTGAGTGGAATGTGTTTCACTTACACATAGAAGCGTATCTCATGTATCTAAGTGCATATTTTTATCATTACCACAACAAATGGAACGAGATAGAAAGTATACTTATTAAATACTTTAGCAATTATGAATTATATTACATATATTCAAAAATTACAAATGATAAATGCGGAGAATTTCGATTGGTTTGATCGGTATTGGAAATATAATTTTTCAGATTTAGTTGTTTCAATTTTTGATTTGGTTAAAATACTTACCCATGAAATAAGATGGGATTGGTTATTTAGAAATTGTAAGTTGTGTGGTCCCCTCCAAGTTTGAGTCCCACATTAACTGATTAAATTTATAGTGGATATATCCAATTTAATCAAAGATGTTGGTTGATAGTAAACTAATAAGTTAGAGTGGGATTCCTTACCAAAGGGGTTCTTGTATCAACCTACATTTCCCTCAAGGTAGGACATGTGAATGAATTGTCTTGGACCTCTAGTAAATTTACATCCTTACATAATGAATATAATTGTTGATTATTTGCTAAATATGTTAGCCGGTCGACATTAAGTTGGTCGGCATTCCTTTAGTTGGTTGGCATTCACACAGTTGGTTGGTGTTGTTATTTGCTGACTAGGAATAATGCCACATAGGTGGACAAGTGTTCATCTCTGATTAGTCCATGTAGGTAGGTAATTTTTGGTATCAACATAAGCCCCCATTGTCTATACTTGATGCTTGCATGAAATAATAGAGCATTTTCTCTAGGGCATAGTTAGAGCTTTGATTATGATGCTTGGTCGGCTGTCGACCTACCACACTTTTAAATTTTTACTAGTACTGTTTGAAGATGACATTTTTTTGCAAATAATTTGAATTTTAACGAACCGTCGAAGGGTAAATGAGTATTTTTCACCATCTAATTAACTAAGTCATCGAAATGTCAATTGTTGGTACGTTTAATCATTATCTTCACTGTTTTCGAAGTAACCTATAAAAAGGCAGTGAACTTTCTCGATTTTACTTTACCCCAAAATTTCGAACTGTAGAAGCTATCTTTGAACTCTTGTGTGCCCATTTCCATCTTTCTTCCTTTTTTTTACAGTTCTTAGTGAATCCTTAAGTTTCTGTAAGAATTCTTTCCTTTTCCTTCTTTTCTTCTTCTTGACTCATGGTTTACATAGTTCATGTTCATTCTTTAGATGAATTTAGGAGGGAATGAAATATTCCAGATTGGGTAGATTTAGAGTTTCCCAGTCCTCCTATTGATGTCTTCTCTTTATCTGAGGGTCATTGGATTTCTTCTTTATTCATTGCTGAGTGTGGATTTACTTTTCCCCCAAATCATTTTTGCTCAGAGTTTTGTTAATATTTTGATATTGTACCCGCTATAGTATCCCCCAATACTTGAAGAATAGTTAATTGAATCCATAGGATGAACCAAATATATAAGACTCATATCAGAATCCCTAAAACTATGTTTTGTTACAAATGGGTCACCAGTGACAATACATATTATTTGAAGAATAGATTTGTCAACTGAGCCCTAGTCGTCAATTTGCATGACTCTAGTAAGGACTATTTTGATCATGGAGTTATTACAAAGAAATGACAATACATCCCTCTTAAATAAGGTGAAGTATATGATGTAACAAGATCCCTCGAGAGGGTTGTAGCATAGGTTATAATAAAGATATTTTTGTACATTCATGCTAATGAAATACCTATTGTTATGACAATTAACATTTGCTATTATTTTCTTGTAGTTGATAGGAAGAAGAAAAGTCACAAGGAAAGTGACATTAATCTTGACGAGCTCATGTTCTTGTGGGTCATTCATCAAACAATAGGCGAGGAGCACGTTAGGTCAGCTTTATACTTATTGAAGTATAAAACCTCTGTAACGTCTCATTGCTCAGCCAATAATTTCTTCTCCTTATAACATGATAAAATTGGAGAGAGATGCAATCTCCACATCTTCTGCTAGTGAATCTAGTGGTGGTGAACCTGCTATAGGCAAATCATCGTCTTTTGACTCAGAGCTTCCTCTTGATGTTAGCATGGGTAAAAGAAAAATTCCCAACCTTCTTGAAGATGAATCAACCACTGGAACCTTGAAGTATGCTGGTGCCGAGAAAAAAGTGGATGTTAGGAAGAATCCCCCACCAACAAAGGTGAAGAGTCTCCTTTTAAGAGGCAAAGGAAAGGTCTTGTCAATAAGAAGGTTAAGAAAGTTACCCCTGTCGACTAACAGTCCTTGATAAGTCAATCTCCTTCTGCTTCTAGCCCATTTGTGGCCATGGTTCCTAGCTTGTCTAGGAAATTTATCAAGTTCGGCACCCTCCCAGATCACCGAATTATTACTTTTGCCATGCCCCTATAAAGGTTATCTAAAAGGTCTTCTCAGAGCCTTTCCTTGGTGAGATTTATTTATCTTTTGTAAGTACTCAGATTTTACTTGTACTTTATACTATTTTTCTTTCATGCTAACTCTGTCTTTATATTTATAGTTCTTGGTTGACTTCAACTAGATGTTGGATAAGGACGACCAACTTCGTTCCTCCTAAGGAGAGGTAGAAGAGGCCTTTGAAGGTATAAAGAGGTATTTGCTAGAATCTCAATAGGCTTTAGAGAATGAGAAGAAATACTTGGAGGAAAAGGTCAAGACTATCGAGGAAGCACGGAAGCGTGCTGACAATTCTTTGGCGGTTACTAATTCGACTACTTCTGAAGCTGAACATAAGGAAAAGGTAGCCCAAGATCAAGTAGCCAAAACGGCTAGGGATTTATATGTCGAGAAGGTGACGAGGAAGACGATAAGAGAAAACTCCTTTAATAAGGGTTGGGACAAAGTTGTATCTGCTACTTCTTCCCAGGTTGGCTATGCCAAGAAGAAATTTTTCAAGGAAGGATGGTCGGTGACACTACGAGAAGTGGGTATTATTGAGAATTCTGAACTTCTCCTTAGGAATGACTTAGCATCTCCTCTCAACTTTGATAAGGTGATTGAAGATGATACTAGTTTAATGGAATCTTCCTTGGACGTTGATTATGCAACCCCTCCTATCGTACAAGGATATACTTCTGCCATTCCTTCTAGAGAGCAAAAGGCCCTTAATGTTGAGGATTATCGAAAGAAGGTGTAGAGTTGCTTGGCTAATAGTCTTTGTATTTTGCACATTTTTTGTTCTTATTTTGATGCAATTTTTTATGACTTACCTTCATTAATGAAAGAACATACTTCTGAGTAGTTGATTAACTGTTATTTTTATCCTTTTTTAGTTCATGGACAAGTTGGAACAAATCTCTACTAATAATTCCATCTTACTCAAACGTTGTGATAATCTATTCAAGGCTGGTCACTTGGACTTAATAGATGAGGACTTAAATAACTTGCTTGGCACAGATGTCTCCGATTTGGCCAAAGATGCCTATACTTATCTTAAGTTTCTTCTTGATCGGGATGTAGCCAATAATGTTTCTTATTATGAAATGATTGAGGACTTGCGATCATATTACATTGAATCTAAGGCTCGATTGCATGCTAACTACGAGGCCAATTAACAAGCATTGGGTGAAGCTTGGGGATTTGAAGAGAAATTGGAAAAATATCCCCATGCCTTTTGAAGAAAGGAATTTTTCTCAATTGTGAGATTGTAGAAGCCAGAGTAATTGCTAAACTTATGGAAGAGGAGAATAATAAGTTAAGAGATGAACTTGTATCACTAAAAACTTCTTCTTTTACTGGTGCCGACGAAGGTGATTCTTTTTTGGAAAATGAGAATGCCGAACCAAGAGAGGAACTATAAGCTTTGAAGAAGTCCAAATCTGCTTCCTCTTCTAAGCAAAGGACCATTCGAACAACTGTCGATGAGGCTAGAAATCAGAAGATCTTGGCCGAATAAGCTGCCCAATTGAAAGAAAAGAGCCAAGTTATCACCGAGGTATCCATAAAATTAGAAGATAAAGATAAATCACTTTCTAACCAATCTTCTCGGCTGCAAGTGAAGGATGGGGTGTTAAAGAAACTCCAACATCAAGTTCAAAGGTTAACTTTCCAATTCCATAAACAACCAAAGAGAGGTGTGGATGGAGGTCTATAATAAAGCTTTGAGACATATGGATGATCACATTGCTCAATCTAACCGTCAAGGGTATAAATGTGTCTAGACAAATGGCTTGACTCTAATGAAAGTTGACCAGAATATCTGACTTTTGCATTGGCATTATCTTGGATTTTTAGACTGTTAAAATCCTCCATTCAAGTTGGATGTCAGTTGGATTACCATTGATTCAATTCCCCAATGCTTTATCTCAAACTATGTAGGAGAATATGGGTTGCACGATGAATTGGAAATAATTCATCCTTCTCATCTGATGGACACGCTCCAAGATATTAACTTTATCAATTCTCGATATACTTTGGATGATCCTCCTTCTGGCATGGAGAAAATGCAATCATCTTCCAAAGCTAAAGGAAAATGTCTAATGGAATAGTTATTCCATAATTCATTTCAAATACATTTGATTGTAACAAAATTTCTATGAATAAAATATGTTAGTTTTTTATTATCTTGTGACTATTTAAATCAATTAGTTAACTTGAAATTTTTTTGCCATTGGTTCGACTAATACACTTAGATACATTAATCCAACTTTAGTATCAATTACCACTGGTATTGCCATAGGATCCACTAGTTCACTTATATATATCGACATAAGTTTAGAGCGAGTTACTAGTGGTGTTGCCATAGGTTCTACTAATGCACTGAGATTTATTGACCTAAATTTAGCATTAATTACCAGTGTTGACCAAGTTTATGTGGAATATATGTTTATATTCCTGTATTTAGGAATTTTTACATGCCTTCCTTCATTTGATTTGGTTTGGGTAATTTGAGTCTTCACCATTAAGGATTCTAATCCTATTTTGAATTGGATTTTTAATAACTAACCAAGTACTAAGGATTTTTGTCCTCTTTTGACTTAGTCGATTATTATTTTGATTATTGCCGACCCAAGTACTGAGGATTGTGATCCCATATTACTTTGGTCATAGATTCTGATCTAGGGGGATATATGTATCTCCATACTCTGAAAAAATCAAAAACAAAATAAAAATCGACAATTTTATTGATAATCATCTAAAAAAAACTGGAATAAAAGGCTTTCAATCTACTCATAATACTTTCTAAGGTTCTCGGCATTCCGAGGATTCTTGAACTTTTCACCCTCCATGGTTTCTATCCGATATGCTTGTCCGGATGACTGCAGGAATGCGATAGGGATCGTGCTAATTAGATTCAAGATTATTGCTTTTCTCTATCACCTTCTTACGAACATAATCTCTTTTTTTCTTAACCCTTTTATTATAGAAGTGAGTAATTATTTACTGGTAGGCAACATTTCACAGGGGGTAACTTCCTATACTTCTTCTAACATATCAAGATCTAGTCGTCTAATTAAGCCACTAACTGGATAATTCAACTTCAATACCCTATGGGTTGGTAGGTCGAGCGCGACTGGTATCATAGCTTCAGTTCCAAATGCCAAAATATTGGGTGTCTCTCCTGTAGCCATTCTCGACATTATTTCATAAGCCCATTGACCTGGGAGTAGCTCGTTGATCCAATTTCCCTTGGTAGCATCAAGCAATTTTATTAACCCATTCAACAGAGTTCTATTTGTTACTTTTATTTGACCATTGCTTTCAGGATGGCTTGGTACAGAATGCAACTTCTGGATCTTTGACTGGACACAGTAGGCTTCAAACTCATCATTGTTAAATTGGGTGACATGATTTATGATGAAAGCATATGGCAAACCATGTTCGCAAATTATGTTATTCCATATGAACTGATACACCTTCTCACAAGGCATGTCGACTAGTGGCTCTGCCTCAACCCACTTGGTGAAATAGTCCACAGCAACAATTAGGTATTTAAACCTTTCTTTAGTGGTCAACAATGGTCTGATAAAATCTATTACCTAGATAGCAAACGTTCAAGGCGAAGTGATTAGAGTTAAAGAAGAATTGGGTGTTCTACGAATGTTAGAGAACCTCTGGCACCTATCACATTTCTTTACAAAGGTTGTACAATCTTCCCTCATAGTCGACCAGTAATATCCATGTATGTTGATTCGTTAAAGCAATGTTCACCCATCTGTATGAGTTCCACAAGAACATTCATGGACTTCTTGGATTAGATTTTTCACCTCTATTGGCTGAACACATCTCTACAATGAGGTCGTTAGTCCCTTTCTGTATAGCACTCCTTTATCCAATACATATCTCGCAGCTTTGTATTTGAGATTTTTGGCCTCTATGGGGTCTGCTGGTAGAGTTCGATCTTTAATATAAGTTATGATGGGATCCATCCAGGGAGGTCCCATATCGACTGCAATGAAATTAACCATTAGGTCCTCATCAATACTGCGATTAACAAAAATATCTCTTAGGAGAATTCTTCGAATATCAATTCTTGTTGCTGATGCTAGACGAGCTAGTGCGTCTACTCAGGCATTCCCTAATCTTGGGATTATTTGTATTTGTACAGTAGGTAGCTCGGCTACTACTTTTATAGCTTTGGCAAGGTATTTTGTCATCAAATCTCCTTTGACTACATATGTGCGGAGAACTTGATTTACCACCAACTGTGAATTATTATGAGCCACCACCTGCTCGACACCTAGTGAATGCACTAAATTCAACCCGAATATCAAGGCTTCATAGTCTGCCTCATTGTTTAACGCTTTTAATTTAAACCTGAGGGAATATTCAATGTCTATATCATTAGGAGTGTTAAGAATTATACCCGCTCCACCGCCATTAGCACATGAAGAGCCATCAATTTATAACTTCCATATTGGGATATCATTACTAAAACTTTCACAGTCAGCAACCAATGCCTGGATATCTTTTTACTCTCCTTAGTATACTTCCGTACCATTTCTTGGCTTTTGGGGGATTCAGGATGCTTGGCAGCAACACCAGCTTGCTTTTGAGCTGATCTTTCCCCTTCTGACTTCTTCTCAATGGGTAAATTCAGTTGATCAGTCACTTTTGGGTAAGTTAATTCAAAAATAAAATCTACCAAAGCTTGACCTTTTAATGAAGATCTAGCCTCTAGGCTCATAAATAATATTATATTCTCCTAACTCCACTGCCCAGTACATCAATCTTCCCAACTTCTCAAGTTTAGGAGGGCTTGACAAAGAGGCAGATCTATATATACTACCATGGCATGTTCCTGCAAATAAGGGTTCATTCACCCAGAAGCCTCAATAAGGGCTAGGGCTAATTTCTCCAAACATGGGTACCTGATCTCATCTCGCCTGAAGGCTTTTCTAGTGCTGGCTTTTTCACTCCAATGTCCTATCTGACTAAACCTGAGCTCATAGACGATTCAAAAATGGCCAGGAACAAGTACAATTTCTCCCCTAAAACTGGTCGGGAGAGCAGTGGTAGTGATCCCAAGTATTTTTTCATCTCATGAAAAGATTGATCACACTTTCCATTCCACTCAAACGTCTTCCTTAATAGTTGAAAGAAAGGTATACACTTATTTGTTGTTCGGGCAACAAATCGGTTTAAAGCTGCCATTCTTCCAGTCAGCCTCTGCACATCTTTCTTCCAAACTGATGATTGCATCTCCATTAGAGCTTTTATCTTCGCCAGATTAGCTTAAATTCCCCTTTGGTTAACAATGAAGTTAAGGAACATCCCTTCTCGATCTCCAAACACACATTTTGTCAGGTTCAGTTTCATATGATTCTTTTCTAACTGGTCAAAAGTTTGAGTTAGGTTGGCAATATGATCAGAGGCTTTTTTGTTTTTTATCAGCATGTTATCTATATAAAACTCCATGATTTTGACTCTTCTCTTTAAAAACTATGTTTACCAACCTCTGGTACGTTGCACCCCTCATTCAGGTTGTTTAGGCTTCTTTAATAGGTCGAGATCATCCTCGTAATTATCCTTGCAATTTCGCTTATTTTCTTCTCTAGACTTACATAGAGAATTTGATCTTCCTCTAGATTCTCTGCGACACCGATCAAAAAAATTATTGAGCTTTCCTCGACTGATGAGATATTCTATCTCATTTTGTAAAGCAATGCAACCGTCTATTGTGTGACCACAATAGTTGGCTATGTCCCTCTTATTAGGGGGTGCTCTTAATTTTCCAAGTCATTAGAAATCCTTATTATGCTTGATTTCTTCCAAGATATGGGGGATACTAACACTCAATACAGTTTAGTTCCCATATTTCTTGAGCTTTCTTCCTTCTTTTCCCTCTATTATTTAGACTCCCTTTGGTACTTTTGGTCCTTTTTCTTAGACTTTGTGTCACGCTTGGTAGATGGATTTTATTTTGCTTCCTCAGCATTCAAGATGTTTCCTGCTTTTTCCATGAGTTCATCCATCTTCTTGGGAGGAACTTTAGCCAGAGTATAGTAAAGCTTCATGAGAAGCAGACTACTCATTAGAGCAGTGATGACTTCTTTTTCCTCGTAATAAATCACCTCCAACTTTTTATTATTAAACCGAGTATAGTAAAGCTTCTCGAGAAGTAGACTACTTATTATGCACCTCGTTAGAACATTTATCCAATGAACATCTAACGAGGCATTTCTATAATCCTATGGAATCTCATTGGAAGTCACGTTAGAAGCAATTCGAATTACATGTGATTCCTTATTCAAACGAGATCCAATTTCCTTTGAACGAGTTGGCATATTTACTAATATAAACTTTGTTTTTAAGCTTATCTCACTTTTGTAAAACCATTTATAAATATAAGTATAGAAAAGCAAATTTGTGAGAGACTTTTTCGATCTTTTTGACTTCACGAACTTGTTTAAAAATCTCTATAAGTTTATGTGCTTATTTTGAGAAAAATGTCTTCAGAACTCAGGCCCTTACTTACACTCATATTTGAGATCCAAAAACCATGCATATATATATGTCATTTTGAGATCTCCTTATTTTTCATCAAAGTGGTTTGATCTTTATACAGTGAGCATTTCTTGTAGTGGATCTTTATACAATGAACATTTCCTAGATGTTAATTAACGTAAAATAGTAATCAGTTCTTGAAAAATATAAGGTGCTAGTTGAGAAAGTATTTAATGTTAACTACAACTTATAGAAATTAATTTAAC
Organism: Sambucus nigra; assembly: GCA_949130495.1. Taxonomy (NCBI): domain Eukaryota; kingdom Viridiplantae; phylum Streptophyta; class Magnoliopsida; order Dipsacales; family Adoxaceae; genus Sambucus; species Sambucus nigra. The sequence continues at coordinate 31,705,939 of OX422217.1, read as the reverse complement.
CCAATGAACTAATAAAAGAAATTCAAACATAAGTATATCTGGTGTATTGCAAATCTCCATTTGAAACCTTTGTTTAACCTCCGCAAAACTAAGAAAAAATTAATCTCCATTTAAATCCAGTCAGATATATACATAAATGTAACAACGAACCCAAAAAAAATCCCTAATTTGAAACAAATCAAAAGCCCCATTTGAAACAAATCAAAATCCTAATAGTTGAAGCCCAAGCATGCACTCTTAAACCCCAAAACTGAAACTAAAAGATTTAAGAACATGATACTGAATCGAATGTAAATCAAACCTACAAAAAATTAGTAATCGTGGTGCATAATAGGTCATGTAAGATCTTTTAAATCAGTTGAATAGAAGATGTGGACAAAACAATAAGTATACCTAAATCTTCAAACCCTAGATTTCCCCCAAAATACATATGATCGATCTAAGTTCGAGAGAGAGAGAGAGAGAGAGAGAGAGAGTTACTTGCGATCGAGAGTGGAAAAAAATAGATAAAGCCCGTGCGAGTGGAAAACCTGAGCTGCGATCGAGGGTGTTTATCTCAAGCAGGAAGTTTGAAAATACAATAGAGGGAAGAGAATTTTTTTAATACTTTGGAGTCTTAAAAGCACTGTTCTAAAAAACCCGCCTAGGCACGCCTAGGCTTAAGGCTTGGGAGAAACGCCTCGCCTTACGCTTTTCACGCCTTATTCTTGGTAAAACCCTTAAGGCGCACTTTTTTCTCAAAACAACAATGTTTTAGAGAAACGATGTCGCCTTTTAAAGAATTTGTTTACAAACCGGGCCATTATCTCATCCAAAATAATCAAATAGTATTTTAATTTGCATATATTCAGACATATTTTTATGATATGTGCAATTTTTATATTTTAATAGCCTTGTTATGGTTAAAAAATATTAAAAAATATTAAGAAAGCTTAAACGCCTTTTCACGTTTTTTCACGCCTAGGCCCGCCTAGGCTTCTAAGGCTTAAGGCTTGGCCTCCACGCCTCAATCACGCCCCGCGTTTTTTAGAACCTTGCTTAAAAGGGGATACACATCACTCTCATGTGTTCTATATTACCTCTTGTATGTTATATTAATAAGTTTGTATCAAGCATGTACATTTATGTGACAACCCGCTCCAAATAATAACGGGTGGCCAGCCCTATACTACATAAATCAGGTATCTCAGATGGTACAGTCTCAACATCAACAACTAAGCACTATAATATAAGGCTAACTACCCGAAATCATAAAGTGCGAATTGCCAAAAATTTAAAACTTTTATTTTTAACAATAACAACAAAGCCACTAATGCACACAACCAACAATATACATCTAACTATGGTGTGAAATGTGCATGCTCCAATGATATGAAAGAGTACAATACATTGTACAACAAGATCTCAATAAAGATATACCCGAATATGCTGTCGGGCAACAGATAATACAATAATTTGATAAATAAAATATGAAAGTTGTAATCTACAACACTTGAATACTAACTCAATACAACTGAATCCTAATCTATATGTACAATAGATAGGAATCGACTAAAGTAAAGTGCCGCAACAGTCCGCTACTGCCACAGCTCCACAAATCCTGAATGGAGGAATATCAAAGGCGTCCTTGCGGAGGAACACCTGAAGTAATACAATATATACATGGAGGAGGAAAATATAAACGGGTCAGAAACCGAGTTTGAAAAACAGTTTATAGCAAGTGTATTAAAATGCATAATAATTATAAATGCATTATTACATGATTTAGTTGGAATCGAACACTCCATAAAAATTCCACTCACCTCTCCTCTAAAGCGCGCACTAAGCGTATGCTCGTGTCTCCAAAAGGATGTTCGATTCTAATTAGGTAAGAGGATTCTAACTTAAACCCAAATAAAGTATTTAAGTGAAACCATCTAACCTAACTCCCAATTCTACATTTATTTCTATACTTTAAGTTATATACATTATCTTTAATGTAATAGTTATAGTTATCTTTATAATGTTCATTTGTTGAACATATAAAGTTACATGATCCAATCATGTCCACATCATCACAATACATCCACAATCTCATTTACTAGAATTTATATTCTAGTGAGGCCCATATAAGGCATGAAACCATATATATAATTATTATAGATGAGTTATTAGCATCAAGAGTTAAAGACTAAACTCCTCCCGATTCTCAACACGGTACTGCGTTTCATGCGTGGTACGTCTCGCTGAGGCGAAATCCAAACAAGGAACCCCCCCGTTACACTACTCCTGACTGTATCGATCCTCGGGGCTCATTATGCCCTCAATGCAAGATGCATGTAACCCAAATGATTATTGTCCAATTTTAATTAATGAATATTCCCAATTCTCAACAGTACACGGCGTTTCATGCGTGGGACGTCTCGCCGAAGTGAAATCAAAACAAGGAACCCCCCCGTTACACTACTCCTGGCACTGTCGATTGTCGGGATAGGTGATATATTTATATAATGATGAGCATTAAGGACTAAACTTATCCCCAAGTTCCAACATTACACTGCGGTTCGTGCGTGGGACGTCTCGCCGAAGCGAAATCCAAACAAGGAACCCCCCGATACACTAATCCTGGCAATGCGGGTCATTGAGGTCCATTATGCCCTTGACACCCAAGTACAACCACAAACAATAATAACCATCCAACCGAGCTATAACTCGAAGGACGCAGGCTCACATGCTATCATCTTCCAGCAGCCCATATACGTAGCAAACTGGGGCCACCTGGTGGGGTTCAACGACACCCACCTCGTGATCAACTCACGCACACAACGTCCCGGGAAGCGGTCATAGTTCCTAACCAGCAAGTGAGAGCGTCACATACCCCCTACCTCTCACCCCCAAAATAAATAGATATATATCATAAATGTCATTTGTTGACCACAAAGGACGACTATGACCTGGGGAATATCCACATCCTGCTTTTCTAGTCAGAATGCTCACCCTCTACGCACGAAACTTCCCAATGATAGCAAGGAGGGGGTATGCTTAACATGTATATACACCATCATATAAGGTATACATACATCCCACATAATAAAGATATACCATTTATATAAGCCATACCTGCAACATCATATTCATTTTCATTATACGCTCTTAGGCGTAAATTGATTAACATCATTATTTAGTATATCCCTCTCTTGATACACTAACCGTCAATACTCACACATTTACCCCACTTAGTATATACTATACTAATTCTCGCTTGAAGCTCTCATGTCGCTTCTAGTATGAATTTTCTTTCAATTCAATTAAAGTTAAGGATATTCTATATCCTATTGCACCTCAATTAGCATTTCTCATTGTGTGAGATATCTCCCAAATCACTCATCAATAACGATATTTCTATATCCATTTGCACATCAAATAATATTATAGTTATCCATCCATTATAAGGTTCAATATAGTTTATGAACCATTAAAGTTATCATCACCAAACAAACCTCAAATAAAAGTGGACTTCCCCACTTAGAAAAATACCAAAGTCTCTAATCGGTATTCCTCAAGTTTAGTCAATATGACCCCAAAATTTCTTTTAGGGAAACTCGCTAAAAGTCTCCAAAACCTACTCCAAATATCTCCTATAGAGATCCGCAATCGATAACCTCGAACAAAACGGGATGAATTTCTCTTAGAAAAACAATCCCTCTAAAAGCCCTGTTTCCGAATCGATTCGGGCTTATTCCGAATCGATTCGGCCCAGCGAATCGATTCTGCCAGGAAGGCGAATCGATTAGGGTCATCAGACCTGGGACTCTGTCTCAGGCTGAATCGATTCGGCTGAAGTCCGAATCGATTCAATCACTCAGACCTGGGCACCTGCATATTTCCGAATCGATTCGGCCCTGCTGAACCTCGAAAATGGCTACTTTTTAAGTGAGCCAAAATACCTAAAAATCATTTTAATGGTTTTCTCTCCATTTTTCTTCAACCCAATCACAAATATATCATCAATATTCATACTAGAATATATATAAACTAATTTCTAACCTCAAATAAAAGATATACATCTTAAATCTAAGATTACACCCAAAAATTAGGTTTTGTTAAATTAAACCTAAAACCAAAAATACCAATCCACAAATCATGAAATAAATGTACACAACAATTATTTAGCAAGTTTAATCACTTGCCTCGGGTTCGTAGGGTCTGAATCCGCCTTGCAATCGTGTATTGGCCCGGAAATCCTCTTTTTTTTTCCTTTCTCCTTCCTTTTCTTCTTCTTTCTTCTTCTCTCTTTCTTTCTTTCTATTTCTCTTTCTCTCTTTTGGAGAAATATCTCCCGTAGGCTTTTTAAGCCTTGTCTCCCAATATACACATCTTTAAATGATAATACACACTTTAAATGACTCGGTAACTTTAATTCGAGTCAAACGGTCCTAATTTATTTCGGAACCCAAATAGACCCCAAGTACAGTCATTTCGACTTTCTCGACCCTTACGGAAACGATGGTACCCTCAGAATCGACATTCGACACTCTTTCTAACGACTCTAAATTTTGACCTCAATTGCCAATTTAATTATTTCTCCAATAAAATATTATTTATTTCTCCCAAAATAAATAAATCCTCGACTCCAAAACCTCGGGTTGTTACAATTTACAAATTTTGTAAGTGACTAAAACTATTACAAATTTTGCAAGTGTCACAAACACTTATAAATCATTTTTTCAATTAGTTATAAAAAAGACAATTTGGTATAGTGGTAGAAAACTGTTAATGAACACAGTGCTACGTAAAATAAGTAATGCGATAAAATGATATTTATTGTGGGTAGTATTGGAGGGATTATTCATGGGACAGAAAAAATATGTGTAGATGTTTACCTCCCATTTAGTATATGTGCTAGATGACTTTGATATTGTTACGTTAGTGTAGACACCAAATTTCATATTTGGACTTAGTTTGAAAATGCATATAGTATTACTCTTAGGTGATGGGTGATATACTTACGACATGCGAGTGACCATCTACAATGTATAATGTGAATTGAATGAATAGTTACATATTGATTTTGTAAGTTAATTCTTGCAACTTTAGGGCGCTGACCCAAATCATAAAATATTTCCCCCTCAATTTTTTCCTAAATTGGGATAGTGGGGCTGACATAAGATCAGTCTTTATTATAGTCGATTTTTATTATTTTAGAGATTGTATGGTCATAATATCGACATTTATTTAATCATGTCACTTATTTTCTAGTTACGTTTGGGACGGGTGTTTCAAGACTTATGGGAATTGAGACTTATTTATTGTTATTTATTATTTCATATAGTTTTATCGTGCGCAAATATTTTAAAATAAAAACTTCATTTTATGGTTTGATGTTGAGAATGGAATAAATTATTAGACAAGTTTCATCTTCGGCGTATTGTGTCTCACCAACCTTTACATGAAAAATGAAAAATTTAAGAGGCCCCAGAACCATAGAGTGTAGCTTAATTCTTAGACCAAAATAACTGATTAGTATCATATTTCGTCATAGTAGGAGACAATGAAAGGTCAGATAACACTGATGGATTGGTAGCCCAATTACAAAAGTGAAAAGATGATTTTTTAGCATGGCGTCTCATCAATGTAAATGCATATTTATGAAATAACTTTAGGAACTGGGAATAATGTTAGTGGTTAAACTAATGGGATATGCATATTATTACTCTTCAAGTATTTATCCTATTGAGTGTATGCTCATACCCCACCATTTGCCAAACCCCTCGGGTATTCAGAAAAAGATAAACGCAAGGAAACCATAAGAGACGTGGAAGGATTTACACGCCACTAGAGATATGTTTACTATTTACATTAAATGTGTTGTTTAAATAGATATTTTGCTTGCTTATAAATATTTTGAATTCTTTTGAAACATTTTAAATTTGGTTTGTAAAAAGAGAGGATGGTGTGAACTTTATTTAAATTGTTATTTACTCTATGATATTGACAAACTCTCGCATTTTATCATGATTTTTTCTCGCATTTTACGATTTTTATTCTCCAAATAATATAGCATATTAGTAATTTAATTATGGGAAATAAAATTTATATCCCTCTTGTTGGGGGGTGCTCTCAATTTTCCAAGCCATCGTAAATCCTTATTATGCTTGATTTCTTCCAAGATATGGGGGATACTAACACTCAATAAATTGTAGATCCCGTATTTCTTGAGCTTTTCTTCCTTCTTTGCCCTCTATTCTTTGGACTCCTTTTGGTACTTTTTGTCCTTTTTCTCAGACTTTGCTTCAGGCTTGGTAGTTGGATTTTATTTTGACGCCATTGCTTCCTCGGCATTCATGATGTTTCCTACTTTTGTCATGAGTTCAACCATCTTCTTGGGAAGATCTTTAGCCATAATATATTAAATCTTCTCTAGAAGCAGACTACTCATTAGAGCAGTGATGGCTATTTTTTCCTCGTAATCAATCACCTCCAGCTTTTTATTATTAAATCGAGTAATGTAGTCCCTAGTTCTTTCTCCCACTTGCTACCTCACACTCAGAATATGAGTTACTCTTTTTATGGGCTTATCTCCAAAACAAAAGTTGTTAATCAATATCTCGACCAACTAATTAAAGTTGGTGATTTGTCCTTGGTGCAAGTTGCTATAACATATTTGGGTCGAACCAGTAATGGTTCTAGAAAATGCATTTCATCTCATATGATACTGCATAAATGTCTGTTGTTGCCTGATACTACTCTATAGGGAGAACTTGATCACTTTTTCCATCATAATTGGGAGTAACCATATGAGCTTTGAATTTAGACGGGGTTGGAAAAATAACAAATCCCTAAATAAAAGGAGATCATTTAACAAAACATCATTGTAAAGGATTCTTTGCTTTAACCATCGCACATAATCGATCTTTTAACCTTTGGATTAATCCTTTCCAAGAGGTATTTCCTGCATCCAACTTATGCGAAGTTGCTTAGCTCTTTCGACCACTTATTTGCACTGAACTCTCCTCTTGAGAGTTCTGCTCGATGTCTACAGATCAGCGGACGCTTGATCTTGATCGGATAGACATTTCACGTTGGTCGGTAGTATGCCTAGTGTTTCAGGATAACGCCTAGGGATGATTTCTAGTTGCTCGTAGTCCTAGGCGATCAAAGTATGAAGCTTTACTTAGCTTTTCTAAAACATTTGACCTTGCAGGAGAGAAAGAATGGTCATCATAGGGTTCTGTGTAACTTAATGATGAACTCGCTCCTAGAAGATAAGATGTACCTCTGGATGTTCTGAAATAATTATGCCTATTGGATCGTGGAGGTGGAGGAGACATTTCTCTCTGTTTGGGTAGGGCTAAAGATATGGCTTGTAACGTTTGGGTCAATTTCCTTATAGTATCTTGCATTGCCTCATGTCCTTTGGCGAGACTAAAAATAATTCCATTCAGATCGTTGTTTGCCGGTGGAAGAGGTGGAGCAGGCAGGTTGTCTTCATTCCTTACCTTCATTCCTAATACTGGACTCAGGAATATCAGTCATCTTTTCGTTGACACGGGTGTATAAGAGTGAGAATGGTTAAAAGAAACACATTCCCATAGACGGCGCCAATCCGTTGATGTAACAAACTAGACTAGATTTAATTCTGTAATCACATATATAATATGTCAAAAAAAGAGAAAAACACAATATATTAAAGTGGTTCGGCTATGTATGAAAGCCTACGTCCACTACTATGGTATTAATCTTTGCAATATCTTTCTTGCTTAAGTGCATTCCCCCTGATGGCATGGGTACATCTGTATTTATAATGACCATAAGTCCAGGGGGTGGAATGTCAAGGGATGGAATGCTTTTATGTAGTTAAGAATTTACATCCTTATATGATGAATATGACTGTTAATGTTTCACTAATTATGTTAGTCGGTCATCATTGAGTTGGTCAACATTCACATAGTTGGTCATCGTTGTTATGTGCTGACTAGGATTAATGCCATGTAGGTGGACAAGTGTTGATCTCCGATTAGTCCATGTAGGTAGGTAATTTTTGGTATTAATAGTGATTTTCGTGTGTATGTCGTATACATAAATATGAATGACCAATAGACTTGAATTTTACACATATAAGTAAAAAATAACTCATGTCGAATACAAAATAAATGAAAAAACATTCATATTTTAATAAATCCAATGTATATTTGTTAAAAACAAAAAATAACATCCATTTTTCCAAATGGTGATAAAATTAATTACGAGCTTTATATCAAATAAAAAGTAAAAAGTGAGATCACTTTTAACATTAAGTTAGTTACAATTATTTCAACAAATTGATTTTGTAAAGGTATAAACAAAAATCAACTAAAGAATTCACTACTTTTTGGTGTTCAGTTCCTGATAGTGAAGAGTTATAAACCAAACCCCTATTTAGCAAACAAAATCATAATGACATGGCAAAAAAAGTACCATGGCTACCTTAATGAGAATTTTTAAAAATCACACAAGTTTTCATATATATAAGGAAATTCAACTCAAATTCATTTATAGTTCATATTTTTTACATTCTATTGGTTGATGAATTTAAATATTGAGAAATCACATTAACCTGTATTTTTTAGGCATCTACGATGCTTGTGAATACAATTGTTTGATGCATACCTATATTTAAGGTGAATTGTGCTTCAGTTGGCATGTAATAACAAATATATGTATTTTATGTGTTCATTATACATATTCATAAATCATGTCTACAACTCACTAATTTTTCTTTTCTTTTATAAAGTTCACTACTAGTAGAAAATTCATTTATTTTCTTTATGAAAACATATATATCTTGGGTGGAACATAAGGAATTATTATATAAACCCTATAATCTTGAAGATCATGATTTCTTTTTTTTTAAGTGAAAATTTATTAGAAACAAATAGGAGAAATACCCTCTCCTAGGGGGCTCTTACAAGCGCCAAAGAAATAATTAAACTTAAAAAACTACTAAAAACTAAATAGGAATTTATAGAAAACTTGAGACTACGAAAATTTACGAGATTTTGATCGAGAGACAGAAGACCTTAAATTATATTTAAACGTCGATTTCTCTTCAAAACTTAAAGACAGAAAATAATCCAAAGGCAAGTGAGGTGATGATTTTTTGGTTAGAACCTTAAAATTTTGAGCTTCTCCATCCATCATTTCTTGAGTGATGATTGCTGCATCTTCAATGTTTCCTAAAACTTCAAAGGAGTTGTTGACGTGAGTATGTAATTTCATTTTACTAATTTTTTAGCCAACTGAGTTTTCAAGAAAAGCACGGGCTTGAGCTGAACTAGTAGAAATTCCCAAATCATACTCGATAAAATTATTTAAATTTGTATTTTTTGTATTTTAAGTTTGGCTCCATACCTTGGTAGTTGTGTTTGAATCAATTAAATCAAAATGAATGGTTGTATTAGGATTAAGAATTTTAACATAAATATTAATCCCATGATTATCATAATATGAAACCACATCATCAGGCATTGTGGTCTGGTCAGAAATGTCTATTGACTCTATTATAATTCCTTCAGTTAGATTGGAGTTTTTCAAATCATGCACTTCGCCACTAATTCAACATCAATTGTATCCACTTGAATGTCTTTGTGGATATGGTCAACCTCACAATTTTGGTGCATATTTGTGACTTTAAAATAAGTACAATCTTGGATTTTATCCACATGTAATTGATCCCCTGTATTCTTACCACTTGAAATATAGTAGCCTCAGCCTCCTGAATTTGAATCTTCTCAATATCTGGAGTTTCTAGATTTTATGAGTTAGTTAGCAGCATTTGAATGCCATCACTATTGGACACTATTTCTATCCGAATATTCTGGCCATCAAAATCGTGTGTGGATAAGATCTTAACTTGAACAACCTTAGGTCTCATTTGGGGGATTTTAAGAGAAAAGACAGGAAAGGAAAATTTTATTCGGAGAGAAGAGAAAATAAGGGAAAGTTAATAAGAGAGAAAAGAAAATAAGAGAAGAGAAAGGAGTTTGGGAGAGAAAAGAAAACAACTTTCTTTCTTGTGTGTTGGGAGTTTGGAAGGAAAATAATTTTTTTAAGGGGAAGAAGGAATAATTCATTAAAAAACTTTCTTTTCTCTTCATTTCTTTCCAATTTGGAAAGAATGTTTTGGAGAGAAATGAAGGGAATTTTTTTTAAAATTTTCCTTTCTTTTCTCTCCTTTTAAACTCCCAAACGAGAGAAAGTCACTTTCTTTCCTACTTAAACTCCGAAACGAAGGAAAGGAAACACAATTTTCCTTCTTTTCCTTTCTTTTCTTTCCAAAATAGAACTCGCAAACAAGGCGTTAGATTTAAAAATGATCAGCATTCTACATTGGATGGACTTCGTTAGAAACAACGTCACACGAATGGAGATTGATCCCGTTTTGGCAAAAAATCAGACTGGATTAGGAGCGTGACTTCAGTTTCGCTTCTTATGCCGATGGGAGAATTTATCTTGAACATAATTATTGGATATACCTTGAAATTTACATTGAATTTTTTTTCATACTATAATTGAATGGCTAATACCACCATAAAAATCACAATTGGAATGAATTTCTTCAATGATAATATTAATGGGGATTTTCATTCCATCAAAGTCAATTATAACAACTTTAGGGGAGAAATCAATATCAATAAGTACCCTAGCAAACAAACCACTTGATCAATTCTAATGGGATAATCCAACCCTCTAGTAATTTCCAGCACCTATTACAGGTGTTAGAATTCGTCATGAAGGTCCACGAAGCGTACCTAGACGTGAGAATTGGATGATACATAATTTGTCGGACTAAAATTAAAACTCCAACTCATAGTTTTAAACATACCTATTGATGGCCGAACATGACCTATATACCAGACATTGTCTAAATCATCAACTAATTCAAAGAGCAAACTATAGTACTCTTTAACTTTGGGAGTTAAGTGCCATGGTTTCTTTGTTTTCCATACCGAGTCTAATGAAATCTTCAATTATTGAGTTGTTAAGCATTTTTTTACCCTTAAATAGAGTCAATCTCCCTAAAATTCTCAATTTGCACAATTCCAAATACTGTTTCGAAATCTCTGTAGAAATCTTTACATATGGTGTATCATCTTGATAATAAGGATTTGGCAGATTTAACAAATGATAAGAAAGGCGTTCTAGAGCACGGAATCTAGTTTTTAAATCTTCACTAGAACCATTGTTTTGAAGAACTTGCATATAAGACATTTGATTAATGACAATAATTTTGTAAAAGTTGCGCCGAAAGGATGAACGCCCATAAAATTGTAGATAAAAAGTTAGAGTTATATTCGTAAAATCGAAATATATACAAACATTCACAGCTTCGTGACTCATTTAAACATAATCCACATTTTTGTACAATAAAATTGTGGATGGACAAATAATTCTTTACAAAATGTGCATGACAATGAAATATAATTCACCACAAGTTAAATGTGAATAATCATTTCTAAAAGTGATATAGCCAACTTGAAGTTGTTGACTTTAATGAGTTTTTTTCCAGTTTTCTTGGCTAGAATTGGTTCACCAACTCTTAGTCATAACATGTAACTCAGACTTCAAGATCCATGAAATGGATATGAAGATATAGTTTATGAATGGTGTTGCCCAAGGGGATATATATGTGTCACAACCAAAAGGATTTGAGGAAGTTAAGTTCTGTACCCATGTTTATAACCTCAAAGAGTGTTATATGATCTTAGACAAGCTCTAAGAATTATATATGAGAGACTGAACTCACATATTGTGTGAATAGGTTTCGAAAGCGAAAGTGTAGATAAGACTTTATCTTATAAGTCTCGTGAGAAACATATAATGGTTTCCTAAATCTATTTAGATGGTATTATTTTTGGATCCACTAGTGAAAACCATGCTCACTGACGCAAAAAGAATTTGAAATGATCATGGTTGGGAACTCACCTTTTTCCTTTGCCTTAAAAGAAAGGTATAATATTTATTTTAGAAAATAATATGCAAAATACCTTGTGAAAAAATTTAATCTTGACCCTTCTAAGCAGGAACACACTCCCACATGTGTTTTAGAAAATCTTGCAAATGATGTCAATGGAAAGCATGTGGATATAATATTATATTAAAGCATAGTACGTAGTTTGTTATATCTTATGGATAGTTGTCTCGATTTATCCTTTCATGTATGAGTTTGTTTCCGCTAACAATCGTTTCCCAAGGAATCCCATTTGAAATCCTTTAAGTGTATCATCAAATATGTGGGTGGTACAATGTGCTTTGGTGTTTATTACGCACAGAGTATCAATAACTCTTTGCCGGCGTATTCCAAATCTGACTGGGTTGGATATGTAGACGGTAGCAAGATTACCTCTGATGGTTCTTCAATTGAAGAAGTTGTTTGGTTTCTTAGCACGCTAAGAAGAAAAATAATTATGCCTCTATCAACTACCGAATCAGAATATATTAAGACGGTTGGTTATCGTATTTAACTTAATTTTGCATGAGGATAATGTTAAAGTATTATATCATTAATCAACATTTCATGACTACTTATTGCGCTAATACTAGTGCCACTGACATATCAAAAAATACGATTCAACATTCACTTGCTAAAAATATTGCCATTCACCAGGATTTTATTACAAATCTCATGAATGAAAAAAATTAAGTCTTTGAGTTATGTTTATACTGAGAATCAATTGGTCTGAAAATGCGGGTTATATGGATAGTCCGTATAGTTGGTCACACACACAAAAAATTCCCTTTGTCGGTAATTTCTATCTTGAGCAAGTTTAAGTGAACATGCGGGATAATTTCAAATCTACAAATCATAACCAAACATTCAAACCAACACATGAATAAGATTGAGGAGATATGCCTTTTGGGAAAGACCTATATTTTAACACTTCCCAAAGGCTTAGAACTGTGTTCACCTCCATTGTGTGTTGATTGATTTTGGGTTCGAGGAGACATGCCAAACCAATAGTCCTTGATTTGGTACGAGAGGTGTATGAACTTGATAGCAGAGTATGCAGCATCAAGAGGGGTCATTCTGGGGATGTTATACATATTATATGTGGGAAAAATATATACAAGTGTGATTTGTTCTACTTATATGTCATAGTAGAAATAATAAATATGCATATCTAAAAGTAACGTAAGAGTGATGAACTTTAATTAATGGTGTTATAATAATGTGTGATTATTCTACTCGTGTGACAGTAGTAAGATAGATAGTGTATATCTAAAAGTGATTTAATTATGGATATCTTATTTAAAGTGTTTCAATAATAATATGCGAAAAATATTAGTTATTAGTAGTAAGGTAACGTATTATATGGGTAGTACAGGAGAGTTGAATCTTTTGTGGTTAGTAAGATACAGATGTCTAGTTAGGCTGGATGGCATAGCTAGGTGGGATGCATTAGGTGTGTACTTTAAATGAGAGGTGGGGAATTCAAGGGAGTGTACGCGAAACTAACGTGTGTATCCCATAACTGTTTTTAAATTGTGATTTAAATACATTTTAAATATGTTCAAAAGATTTTTCTCGGGCTCTGACCTGTGGCAATTCAATTTTTTTCTATTTTTTTCAAAATATTTTAGGTGTCTAGTAGAATGGATGCAAAGCTTGATGACTCATTCTAGGGATGCATAGCTGCAGCATTGTGGAAGCTTGAAGGACTTTGTGTATACGTTTTCGCTATTCATTCCTAGATAGGATTTTAGTTCATCATTTCAGTTAGGGCGTGTTTCCACTTCAGACTATTGAGTATTTCAATTATTCAGTAGGTATCAGAATTGGTTTAATTTACTTTGGATTTGAGTTGGATTTTGCTTTGAGAACGGATGGTTGATTCGGTATTATTTTATTCAGTTACTTATCATGTGATGTCTTAAACTCTATTTTTGTGTGGATGGTTGGATCATTTTATTTCACTTGTTGTTGTATGATTAATGAAAGATAAAATTTTTGAACTGACTTAATTTAACATAGGTGATTAGTAGTTTAAAAAAAATTCGATAGTGATGCTAAGAATGAACCAAATGAGATTCCTGTTTATTTTGATGTATGAATGATCACCCATGGTTAAATTAGGCAGGGTGTCACAATAAAATAACACACACAAATGTGTGTGTGTGTGTGTGTGTGTATACTAGGGTGTACTCGTACTGATGGCACAGTGATAAATGTGTTCCTGTAATGTTTTGTACCTGTGTTAATTTGAATTGTGATATGTCATGTTCATTTTATAAAGAGATTTAATTACATGAGCGCGTCATATTCGTTTCAAAATTTTGACTCGTATTAGTGGTCTAAGTGAGTTAGTATTTTATAGATAGATTAACATAATAACATAAAAAATTGAATTCATTTTTTTAAATAATAAAAAATTTTGATAAATTTTTAGTACTTAACCGTTAGATATCCAAATTCCAAAAATAAAAACTTCGCTTCCATCTATTGTGAATAAAAAAGTCATAGATGTTGCCACGTGTACTCCTACCGATGGCACGAATATTTAGTAATAGTGATTAGGTCTGACAAAAAAAGATACGTGATAACATGATACGATAGTTAACTGGTAGAGTTTGCGTGACCCGCTTCAGTCATAAATAAGAAATATTATTGGGCTAAAAGTTTTTTTGTACATTAATGTTAATTTACCCATAAAGGGTAATGACGCGCCCCATTTTTGTTACCAAAGGTGCACGTGGTACCAATAAAATATTAGATCATTTGACACTTGACCAATTAGTTTGATAAAATAATTTTATAATATATCACTTTGGTTATTATTTGCATGTTTTGCAATGTAATTTTACATTATTTTTCAAAGAATTATTTCGTATATAATTTAAGTAAAAAATACTTTCTATATAACAAAAATTATTGGAACTAATTTAAATTTGTATTTTAATGAAAATATTTTAATAATATATTATTTCACAAATTTGTTAGTTTTAATTATTATAGAGTTAAAACCAGCATGATTTATATTATATCCTTCAGGTAAATATCATATAATTCAATTCTCTGTTAAGAGTATTAAAATGTGAAAACCAACGTGATTTAAAATAATTGATTACAACATGATGAATCATGATTGATGAACATCTCCAAAGATAATATTTTGCTTCTATTTTCCAAAATAACACGTGAATGATATCATATATCGTTACCATTTGTATCTATCCAAATGATATAAAAAACCAAGTGAATGATATCATATATCTCCATAAATATAATATGTTACCACTTTCACGCCAAATCCTCACTTATCCAATGGATCAGTTATGATGCCTGTCCCGGGACAGTCATATTTTTTTATGGCGTTCGAATACCCACAACATATTTGCTCCATTATTTGTTGGCACTGTAATAACATAAATCTTGTTTAAAGTCAAATATATTTGAAACTAACATGATTAATATTTGAACTCAATACATACTTTTCACCCCAAACTCGTCATTTTCCTTTGATTTTGTCTCTTATATGTAACTATTTTAACTTTTCAACCCTTTTGTTAATTTATGACATATGCTAATATGTATTCTGAAAATAGGATAACAAAAATTCTATTTATAATTTTAGTTCCTATTTGTCAATAAAACCGATGATGCGCACCCATATTCATAAAACATCAACCAATCACAGCATGCCATTTCAGCCATTAATTTGAAAATAGAGACTTAAAATGAAACAAAATGTTTGTTGTCCTATATCCATAATCAATATCATTTTAAGTCCTAAAAGTTTATAATATATAATTTTTTATTTGGTTATAGTTTGTATTACATAAAAAAATAATTTCATGCTGTGACACGTTTTAATTAGATCGTGTACGTGTTTGACAAAAAATAAGAGCGAATATCACTTCAGATTTTAATTAGATTTTTGGTTTGTTAAAAATTAAGATTAAATCATGTTGTTTTTATTTGGATCGTGTTCGCGTTTGATAAAAAATAGAATAAGATAATAAAAACATATCTCATCGTATTTTAATTGGAATGTGTTTGCATGTAATAAAAATAACAAATAAATATTCCTAATCATATTATAGTTGAATTACTTATTGAACCGTTTTTAACAATATAACCCAACATCTTTACAATGTTTCACACAAAAAAGTAAATGTCCAAAAACCCCTACCCCAAAATAAAAAAATAAAAAAATGAAATCCTCGTCTCAACCAAATCTCAGCACACTATAGAGGGACCAAGATCCAATCGGGTTCTACCCGATCCAAACGAACAGTCTGAGACTCGAAAAACTAACAACAACAAATAAAGCGCTAGAACTATCAGCAATAAAAAAATTTGATACGCCTGATCGGCACTGGAAAATGTGTAGAAAAATCGGGTATGCCTGCAGAAAATCTGTAGATCTCTCGGGGAAAAAACCAGAGATCCATTCAAATCAAAATTATTGAGATTAAAACTTTGATTGAGCTCCCGGAGTACAATCGCAGTTGCCGAAAAAATAGGCTGATAAGCAAATGAACAACCCCAAAATAAAGGCACCATCATGTTATAAAGAAAAACAAATTGGGTAAAAGAAAAAATAACCAAATTACCTCTAAATCTTTTGGAAAAAGACATAGAGAAAGTCATTTTTTAGCCCAAAAAATGTTTGCAGATCTGTAAATAAAACCATGTGAAGAAAAAAAAAAGATAACTTTGCTCAATCATGTAAATAAAATCATGTGAAGAAAGTAATTTTTAGCCCAACCATCACCTTTGCTCAATCAACTCAAAACCACCATTTTCGGTCATGACTTGAAATCTTCATCAACTCGAAACCACCACTTCCGTCACCATTTTCGGCCAAGATCACATGGGTACTGAGAAACAAAACGATAAATTTATTTGTTACTACCATCATATGGGTTCTGAGAAACAAAAACATCACAACCATCAACTTGAAACCACCATTTTCGGCCACGACTCGAAATCTCAGTCAACTCAAAACCACCATTTTCGTCACCTCTGCTCCAAACGAAAATGAAAACAAAATGAAAATAAAGATAACTGTCATGAGAGAGTTTATGAAATCAAAAAAATCCATCAAATGCTCTGGTTTTAAACAAAAACAAATAAAACTGAAAAAGATAAGAGGTAAAAACCCTCCAAAATTAATTCATGAAACAAACCCTCCAAACTTCTCTGTGATCAAATTGAGCCACCGCGGAACTGCGATTTACATATATAAACACAAAGATGTTATGTGTGTGTGTAATATGGGTCTTGTTATTTTATTTTCCGCATCAAAGCAAACATGTACAAACACAGAGAGGTTAGTTCTGGTCAATCATTCCTCATTTTCATTTGGTTCCAGTCATTTAGTTTCGATCATTACTCACCTGATCTGCGATTGTGGAATGACCTTCTTTTTCAGTATGACTCTCTTCACTTTAATATTAATGACGCAGAGGAAATGCTTATTTTTTGTGTTCTAGCTGAAGGATCTAGAGAACCTTCGGTAAAAGAAGAACCCCCTACATATTAAATAGGCAGCCAAAATTCGAGACTCCACCATAGAGAGATGGAGATCAATATCAACGAACCCCCTAACAACAAATGAGACGATGAAAGGCAGATAGAGAAAGATATTCACCTTAGAGAGAAATGTATAGATGGGAGAGAATCTTAAACACATCTATGTGACTCTCCTATTTCTTGAGCCTTGTGCTCTTTTTACCCATTGTCCCGTTTCTTGAGCCTTGTAATTATACCGTTAGATATGAACTCCAATATTAAATCTGAGATGTCCACGTGGTATAAGACCAAACTCTCAACATTCAATCTGAGCCGCCAATTGATAAAGACCAAATCTCCCAAGATGTAATCTCATCCATCAGTTGGGGGAGATAAAAAAAACTCCTCCTTTATGTGACACCCCGCCTAATTAAATACCGGGCGATCAATCCTTTACTAAATTAAAATCAAGGTGGACAGTTGGTTCATTCTTAGCATCACTGTCACAAATTTAAATTTTCAAATTTAAACATCCTGATTAATTAAACTAAGTGTCAAAACCATTTAAAACCTTATTTCCATTTTTTTTAAATCCAATTATAAAACCTTTAACCGTTAACATTTTAAGAGTCACACATTAAGTATAATAATAATAATAATAATAATAATAATAATAATAATAATAATAATAATAATAATAATAATAATAATAATAATAATAATAATAATAATAATAATAATAATAATAATAATAATGAACATTCAAGAGTTTAATCATCAATAACAAATCCCAACTCTAAAACACTAAAGGAAAACATCCTGACAGTAATAACTCCCGAAGTAAAGATACTGAAAGTAAAAGAATTACAATCTCTTACAAACCAACTAAATAATGGAAAAGGGCGACGCATGCCCCACTGGATAAAACTGAACTAGAAGTGAAGTCAACAATGAAGTCGTCTAAGCAATGGCCTGCAACTCCCACAAAAGATACAGCGCGTTCCATCCAAAGAATCCTAAGCATGACGCCCCTGTGGTTGGGCACCTGTAATACATATATATATATATACACACAAGAGAGCAGAGGTGACAACAAACGGGTCAGAGCCCGATTGTAAAGAAGTTTTAAAAATAGTTTAGCAAGTATTTAAAATGCTTACCGACTAATGCAACAGTCATATTAGTATGCGACACTCTCTTGAGAATTCTCACCTCTCGTCTAGTGTGCATGACTACCGTACTAATGAATCTCATAGATCTCCCTAACTTATTCTCCATAAGTCTTAACATGTGAAATATAAGGTTATGATATTCACTTTAGAAAAATCTATCTCTTCAAGATTTCTTACGTTATTTAGAATAATTTCGTATTGTTATTAGGGGTGGGCACGGTCCGGTCCGGTCCGGGTTTTGCCTATTTTTGGGATCGGACCGAATATTCGGTCCTCAAATTTTTTGGACCGAGACCGGACCGATTAATTCGGTTAACCTACTAATTCGGTCCAGGCTTTTTTCGGTCCGGTCCGGGGTAAAATTCGGTCCTGACCCTATTTTATATATATGTACATTTTATGAATTTTTTATCTATTTTTCTCACAAATATATATACAAAAAATAATACTCGAAACACCAAGTGATATTTATTTGGATTTTTTTAACCCAAATAAAAAAATGTCTATACATATATAAAATGTTCCAAATTAAATTCATAAGTTATATACATTAATTCAAAACCTATACATAAGAAACACAATACCATTATTTTTATTATATATATATCGGAATCGGTCCGGTCCGGTCCAAATCGGTCTTTTAATATAGTGGACCGCGGACCGGTTTAATCGGTTTTTAGGTTTTGTGAACCGATTTTTGGACTGGTTTCAAAATAGCCTTAATTTTCGGTTCGGTCCGGTTCGGTCCAATCGGTCCATTCGGGTCGGTATTTTTTTTGTCCACCCCTAATTGTTATAATGTTTTCGAATACTCATAGTGAAGTGAAACATTTTTTTTCCATTTCTAAACTACTTATACGAACAGTATCAAGTTCCCATATATATATATACATATATATATTAGTTACACATATAATATATATACAAACGGCACCCCACCTAAAATCTATGGTGCAAAGTTTCCATAAATAAGTATATATATATATATATATACCAATTACTCATATAATACATATACTAACGACACCCCACATAAAATCTATGGTGCTGGCATACTCTGCTATCAAGTCCCTGTATCACACATATTTAAGGAAATGCTAGTTGGGAATCACTCTCGAACTGCATTAACACAAACACATACAAATGGAGGCGAAGAATAGTTCCAAGTCCTAAGAGGTCAGCACATACCCACACGTCTCTTAGGACCGTCTGACTATCACTCAGATAGCCTGTACCTAGGAATCTTATGTTCTAGGGTACAAGTCAATATCCCCTATAAAGGTCCCATCGAGATAAGACTGTCCCAGTGCGAAAACCCCCGTGATAGCAAGTAGCCCGGGTACGATTTTTACACATAAATAATATATGCACAATCACACCATCATATATAAATATGTATTCACATTCACATTATTAAATTAGGTGCGTCCATGACCCATAATAATAATTATCCGTTATTACACATTTTACTCGATTATTTCATATAACGAACTCATTCATTTTATTTTCATAATTAAGTCATTCTAAACTCACTTCTCGTCTCTCGAAATATTATCTTTACCTAAATACAATTTCAGTAGGTCCTCACTCACCTTTTAATCCAACTTCCTAGGCATTTTGATTATTTAATCAACGCACGTATGATTTCCTAAGTATGAATATCTCTCCATTTACCCTTCCTTTCCCTTTCACATTAAAGTTCCACTTAACAGGGATTATCTTGACCCTACTGGTCCTTTTTACGTTCCATTATGTTCTAGCAATCCTAATCAAGGTTTACTACGCATAAAATAGGATTAAGCTAACACGAGCAAAAATACAGTTTTCCAGGAGGGGTCGATCGATCGATGGAAGGGGGTCGATCGATCGATACTCTGGGCTCGATCGATCGACCAAGCAGTTATGGAGAAACTGTAGAAAACCCAGCTACGGAAATCTTACCCCAAACTCATCCAAATCATGATGTTTCAGTCCCAAACTCTCAACCACTTATACTACAAGTGTTGTATACCCATATAAACAATATCCTCCGTAAAACATGCGAGTTTTTATCAACTATAACAATTTAAAAGGGTACATTCAACATAAATCTGAAGAACCCTAATATATTTCTTTAACTTAATTTCTTCCATTCTTTTTTCAAGATTTTCTATCACTAACACAATGGAAATCCGTGGTTCAACCTCTACATGAGAAATGGATTTCCAGAATATGATCTTTATTTGTACAACATGAAATTTTTGTCTCCAATTAATGTTTTCTTTCAAGAACACTAATTCTAATCAACCCTAGACTAATATAAAGAGCATTAACTTGATAAAAGCAAGATAGATACTTGCCTGGAATTCAAAGTTATGATTTTGTGGAAGAATTTGGTGTGGTCGAGATCCTCGTTGCGTGATTTACTATTTGGCGATGACGGCGGTGCAACCGGAGGTGTTCTTGGCCTAGAACTCCTTGGTAGGGTTCCCCTTTCCTTCTCCAATGGCCGTCACTTATTTTTGGTTAATCTAACCCTAGAAGACAACACTTACCATCTGATATAACCCTAGCAAATTCGTGGGTTTAATTACCCATAATTACGAAATGTCCAAAACGCCCTCCCGGGGTACTAAATAGGCCTAAAAACACCCCGAGACCCAAACTAAACCCCCGGGTACACTTTTTTGACTATCTCGACCCTTACGGACACTTTGGCGCTCTCAAAATGACCATAAGAGCAACTTATAATTTATTCACTTTTATTAATCAACATTTAGTCCCGACACGATACGACGTGTCCCGACTTAAATTTCCAAAATTGTCATTTAATTCACACGTGACAATTTTTATGAAATAAATCTCATATATTACTATACTCATCCAGTAACATTCAACAAATTTCCAATAATTACTAACTCTCATCACGCTAGTAAATATTTAAAACAACTTTCCGGATTAAAATTAAATTAATTTATCTCAATTAAATTTAATAAATCCCTGAATTTAAAAGCCATAAAAATACGGGGTATTACATACTTCTCCCCTAATAACGGAATTTCGTCCCGAAATTCGGAAAATAAGGCCTACCTGGTAGAACAATTCTGTATATCTTTCCAGTACGCAAACTATCTACATAGTAAGGTGCTTAATCATTTTAGCCCCCGCCTCACAGCAAGCTTCATTAAAATTCATTGGAGACACTTCACATGGTGCTCTTAATCGATAATATTCGTATAGGTCACGCCTATACATTCTAAATTTCCATTATCCCACTATCATTGGGAGGCCTCACCTCACTACATGACAACTACTCGGATTTATTTATATATAAAACTCCCATTCTGAGAAAAAACATGCGAACATCTGACCACTCTTGCTCGCCTAAAATAGTCGTGGAGTACCACCATAGTCGTCGGATTATTCTCGTCCGATCCAAAATTCTGATTATCCACTCACCTCTAAACATACATAGAGGGAGAGTATTTAAGGTTTTTCCACACCAACCTTCAATAAGAACCTCGTTCACGACAAATAAGTACGAGTGCTTCCACGTAACTCTACCATTTTGTAATATCCTCCCCCAATTACCGCACTGTTCCACTTGTTAGCTATCACCGTCGTGGAAACGAAATGATCACCAAGATTCTAAAATCACCTTCACGCGACTCCACTACTCGTTAATCACCGTGTGCCTGCTCCTCGGCTATGAGTGATACCTCCTACTCGGAATGAAACGCTATCCCCGTTGGTTCCTAAAATCCCATATCAAAGGTGGGGCTCACAAATCTCATCCCGATTCAAAAATTAATACTGTGCCGAACCATGTACTGGTACGATCCTTCCTTTCAAAGGAAGTCCGGGGCACACTAGTTAATATTGTAAACCACCCCAAAGGAATATTAATCACCTCCTTCTTGGGCGACTTAATTCACATGTTCGGATGAACCCTTGATCTTGTTTTGAGGATGGTAACCCATCCAAGAACTTTATCGACTTTACTGACCTCCTCCAATTACAGGAATTATCGATAATCATAAAATTCTCTGGTTGGTTCTCCTCTTCCAACCGAACCCTACCTATGGGTGGTGCATGTAGAGACTACTCACTACATCCTGCTAAACATCGATTTTTCCTTAAAATGTCTCACATTAAGTGACACGTAATACTCCCCTTCCTTCCTTGGTGTATGCCGAAAGTTTCGACCTGTGCTCTTTTCTCCACGATGCGTACTTTTGGATCTTTTTATACCATACTAACATCATCACTCTTTGTATGCGCAAGTCGCTCTTACACTTGACTAATAACAACTCCACTCCGAGTGTTCTTCATAATAATTTAAATTCTACTCTATTCAAGGAGTACCCCTTCTTAAATGGCTTCCCACAGCCTTCCAATCAAATTAGGGTGTGTTATTCTAGTTCCGCACTTATGTATGGATTATCTCCCCTCATGTGACATTTAATCCACTCTATCACTTCCACTTCGTTCTGTTAGTCCCACAACCATATATTTCACACGTCTATTACCACGTCCCTTCAACTCGAATGATTTTAACATCAGCTAGCCAAGATGCCCACATCTTGTAACACCCCGACCGCCCTGGGAGAGCGAACGGCGCGCTACTCATCTATAGAACTAACTAAATCCAACAAAATATAAGGAATAGGGCATTCAAATTCCATGACAACAAAAGAGGAACAACAAACTTCCAACTTCTTCAGATAAGTACAACAGTTTTCCCAAATAGATACAACAACCAAAATAAATCACTAACGCTCTATTCACCAAAATAAATACAAGTCATCTCTTTTGTATAATAAAAATTCTTTCCAGATACTCCATGCTAAAAACCATCCCAACTCTTTATTTACCTTGTGTTCTGAACGCGGTTACAACACTTGGATACTCTCAATCACCCTAGAAATCGAAGTTTTTTTTTTTAAATCCTCCTTATCATCGTTCCACCCCTCAACTCGTGGGGATAACTTTCAATTCTTTTTACCACATAATCGGCTCCACTGGCCTTAAATCATGATTCAACTTCTGACTTATAGACATAATTACTTACCCCTAGTACGATCGAGGTACCGAACTCACGGACTAGTGACCAAACATCTCCCTAATTCCAACCTTACACTAAGTTTTATGCGTGGGATGTCTCGCAAAGCGAAATCCAAACAAGAACCCCCCCCCCCCCGATAAACTACTACCTAGCATTATCGGTTATCGAAATCCGTTAGGTCCTTCGTCTATAGCATTTACCCCTTTATTCCATCTCTTGAAAGAAAAGTTACATTTCCTCCCGTAATTACACTTAACAAAGAACATCTCACCAATTGCACCATCGTTCAGTATTGGTTGGTGATAATTGCATTCCATAAACCTCGAATACATACAATCGGAATTCTCGAAATCCCTTTCCCTAATAATAGGGGTGTAACTCTTAAATCCCGTATCTCTAGGAGATAGATATAACAATGCACTCTTTCTATCACTAAGTCCTGAGTGCCAAACATAATACTGAGTTAAATCTTTTCGCTCAATAGTAAACTCGATACATACTGAATCATAATTACAAAGTCCATACATACATCGGTATCGAATATCTCAAGCCTACTATCCCCTCCGAAGTCTCTTGGATAGATAATATAAGTGCGAGTCCGACCTTCTTGCAGGTGAAGCCTCGCCAGAACAAAAACATGATGCACTAATGCAACCACTCCGATAGCCTTGCAATAGTTGCCCACTATCGTACTAACCATTTCTATAACGTTGTAACAAAGATAATATCATACCCGCATATCGCATCACTATAACGAGTAACCTCAATAAAGTACATAACACTGTTAATATACTCATTCATCCTCCGTGGATAGCGCTAAAGAAAAATCCCGCTACACTAGGGAAAAATATTCACAAATATTCACATAATAATAACGTTTATAATTATACGCATTAAACTCGTCTCACATGCTAATCTAGCAATGAACAAAATATAGTGACTAGCTCGTGTCATATAAACACGCCTCATCCTCTGAGGATATAACTTATACTTCCACCTTGCCAGTCGTCTTGACTGCACAAATGGTTTCCGGATGTAACACGTCTACCCAAACCAAATAAAACTACTTTAATCGTTGTCTTTTACTAGGCACCGTATTCTTGTCCCTTTACTCACCTAGGAACATATTATCGCGCGAGATATCACTCCCCACAAAATACCTCAACACATAATCCACTTATCACATGTCCTACTAACCAGGTTAGGATTTTCCTTCTCTCGGAATTTAGTAGACTCGATTCCTGTTGGCCACCCCGGTTATTCCCTTAGCGTTTTAGGCCATAAGGGACATGTCACTGTCTATAATAGTCCTTACTGGATTTACCATCACTTGGTAAGAATTTAACTATTCGCATCATTTAAATGGGTCCCTTGATGTGTACCCACGCCCCTTTGTGGTACTACACCACCACCGTTGTATTCAGTCTTATTCTCGACTAAATTCTTCAATTCTTTTAGCTCCCCCCCACAAAGGGGCATTTTCATCTTTATTGACAAAATACGACATTGTCAACCTTTGAATCAGTCGTCCATCAGAATTTCCTCTTTGAGTGTTATCAATTATTATTACGAGTCGATCTCCCACTTGGAGTCTTTTCCTCCAGTTGTATCTACATCTCCCGATACAAAATTCGCTAATGATTTAGATTCATATTCACAAATGGACCTCTGTCACGTCCTCCTGTGATGAGTTCAGGACAACGTTCACTTCTAATCCTGAACATCTGATGAAAGAACATACGGTCAACACTGTACCAAAGGTTCTCCTATAGACATAGCATTTCACTTTTAAAATTGGTGGTTGACTCCCATCATTATAACTTCATTCCGGCAACCAAGAAAATTTTCTCTAAATTTTCACTTTCAGTTAGCCACACTCCGTCCTATATCTAAACCTATGGATACTTTACCTCCTTTGGTAAACACATACAATTCTCGTATTTCTAGAATTCCCACTGACAGTCCTTTACACATTTTGCAACACGTTGGGTGCATTTACCCTCGCACCTCATTCGACTATAGCGGCATTTGGAAATCATGGCTGCGCCTTAGTCACCTTTTTAGTCTTGGCTTCTCGTGCCATAATGGAGTTGATCCCGACTATGGTCATCATCCTCGAATATATTTTATAACCTCAACTGAGCCATGCCTCCTGATGTCCGCTTAACGGTCCCCTTCTGACATCCGTCATTGCTCGGCACACGCACACATCCGAATGAAATTAGAATTCACTAATGTATATACATTATAGCAGGAGAACGAAATCTCATAAAAGAAATCGACAATCCTAAACATAGGGCTCTATATCAAACAAAGCAACGCTGAAAGCATAATAAGCCGCACAGATCCTAAAGGACACTAGAACCCGATGCTCTGATACCACCTGTGACACCCCGCCTAATTAAATACCGGGCGATCAATCCTTTATTAAATTAAAATCAAGGTGGACAGTTGGTTCATTCTTAGCATCACTGTCGCAAATTAAAATTTGCAAATTTAAACATCCTGATTAATTAAGCTAAGTGTCAAAACCATTTAAAACCTTATTTCCATTTTTTTAAAATCCAATTATAAAACCTTTAACCATTAACATTTTAAGAGTCACACATTAAGTATAATAATAATAATAATAATAATAATAATAATAATAATAATAATAATAATAATAATAATAATAATAATAATAATAATAATAATAATAATAATAATAATAATAATAATAATAATAATAATAATAATAATAATAATAATAATAATGAACATTCAAGAGTTTAATCATCAATAACAAATCCCAACTCTAAAACACTAAAGGAAAACATCCTGACAGTAATAACTCCCGAAGTAAAGATACTGAAAGTAAAAGAATTACAATCTCTTACAAACCAACTAAATAATGGAAAAGGGCGACACATGCCCCACTGGATAAAACTGAACTAGAAGTGAAGTCAACAATGAAGTCGTCTAAGCAATGGACTGCAACTCCCACAAAAGCTACAGCGCGTTCCATCCAAAGAATCCTAAGCATGACGCCCCTGTGGTTGGGCACCTGTAACACACACACACACACACACACACACACACACACACACACATATATATATATATACACAAGAGAGCATAGGTAACAACAAACGGGTCAGAGCCCGATTGTAAAGCAGTTTTAAAAATAGTTTAGCAAGTATTTAAAATGCTTACCGGCTAATGCAATAGTCATATTAGTATGCGACACTCTCTTGAGAATTCTCACCTCTTGTCTAGTGTGCACGACTACCGTACCAATGAATCTCGTAGATCTCCCTAACTTATTCTCCATAAGTCTTAACATGTGAAATTAAGGTTATGATATTCACTTTAGAAAAATCTATCTCTTCAAGATTTCTTACGTTATTTAGAATAATTCTGTATTGTTATAATGTTTTCGAATACTCATAGTGAAGTGAAACATTTTTTTTTTCATTTCTTAACTACTTATACGAACAGTATCAAGTTCCCATATAGATATACGTATATATGTTAGTTACACATATAATATATATACAAACGGCACCCCACATAAAATCTATGGTGCAAAGTTTCCATAAATAAGTATATATATATAACAATCACTCATATAATATATATACTAACGGAACCCCACATAAAATTTATGGTGCTGGCATACTCTGCTATCAAGTCCCTGTATCACACATATTTAGGGAAATGTTAGTTCGAAATCACTCTCGAACTGCATTAACACAAACACATACAAATGGAGGCGAAGCATAGTTCTAAGTCCTAAGAGGTCAGTACATACCCACACGTCTCTTAGGACCATCTGACTATCACTCTAATAGCCTGTACCCAGGAATCTTATGTTCTAGGATACAAGTCAATATCCCCTATAAAGGTCCCATTGAGATAAGACTTTCCCAACGCGGAAACCCCCGTGATGGAAAGTAGTCTGGGTACAATTTTAACACAGAAATAATATATGCACAATCACACCGTCATATATAAATATGTATTCACATTCACATTATTAAATTAGGTGCGCCCACGACCCATAATTATAATTATCCGTTATTACATATTTTACTCGATTATTTCATATAACAGACTCATTCATTTTATTCTCGTAATTAAGTCATTCCAAACTCACTTCTCGTCTCTCGAAGTATTATCTTTACCTAAGTACAATTTTAGTAGGTCCTCACTCACCTTCTAATCCAACTTCCTAGGCATTTCGATTATTTAATCAATGCAGGTATGATTTCCTAAGTATGAATATCTCTCCATTTACCCTTCCTTTCCCTTTCACATTAAATTTCCACTTAATGGGGTTTATCTTGACCCTACTGGTCCTTTTTATGTTCCATTATGTTCTAGAAATCCTAATCAAGGTTTACTATGCATAAAATCGGATTAATCTAACACGAGCAAAAATGCAGTTTTCCAGGAGGGGTCGATCGATCGATGGAAGGGGGTCGATCGATCGATGGTCTTGGCTCGATCGATCGACCAAGCAGTTATGGCGAAACTGCAGAAAACTCAGCTACATAAATCTTACCCCAAACTCCTCCAAATCATCATGTTTTAGTCCCAAACTCTCAACCACTTATACTACAAGTGTTGTATACCCATATAAACAATATCCTACGTAAAACATGCGAGTTTTCATCAACTATAACAATTTAAAAGGGTGCATTCAACATAAATCTCAAGAACCCTAATATTTTTCTTTAACTTAATTTCTTCCATTCTTTTTTCCAGATTTTCTATCACTAACACAATGGAAATTCGTGGTTCAACCTCTACATGTGAAATGGATTTCCAGAATATGATCTTTATCTCTACAACATGAAATTTTTGTCTCCAATTAATATTTTCTTTCAAGAACACTAATTCTAATCAACCCTAGACTAATATAGAGAGCATTAACTTGATAAAAGCAAGATAGATACTTGCCTGGAATTCAAAGTTCTGATTTTGTGGAAGAATTTGGTGTGGTCGAGATCCTCGTTGCACGATCTACTATTTGGCGGTGACGGCGGTGCAACCGGAGGTGTTCTTGGCCTAAAACTCCTTGGTAGGCTTCCCCTTTTCTTCTCCAATGGTCGTCACTTGTTTTTGGTTAAGCTAACCCTAGAGGACAACACTTACCATCTGATATAACCCTAAAAAATTCGTGGGTTTAATTACCCATAATTACGAAATGTCCAAAACCCCCTTCCGGGGTACTAAATAGGCCTAAAAATACCCCGAGACCCAAACTAAACCCTCAGGTATACTTTTCTGACTATCTCGACCCTTCCAAACACTTTGGCACACTCAAAATGACCATACGAGCAACTTATAATTTATTCACATTTATTAATCAACATTTAGTGCCGACACGACACGGCGCGCCCCGACTTAAATTTCCAAAATTGTCATTTTATTCACACGTGACAATTTTTATAAAATAAATCTCATATATTACTATACTCATCCAGTAACATTCAACAAATTTCCAATAATTACTAACTCTCGTCACGCTAGTAAATATTTAAAACAACTTTCCCGATTAAAATTAAATTAATTTATCTCAATTAAATTTAATAAATCCCTGAATTTAAAAGCCATAAAAATACGAGGTATTACACTTTATTATATATATATAATTACTCTGCAAGTGTCGTGCTTAATTTCTTATATTTCTTTGACACCGTCGGTCCCAAGACTAGATAAAGGAGGAGGGTTGCATTAGGTAGAAGACAACCAGTGTAAAACCTTGTCAAATCCTTATGAACATGAATTATATGAATATACGCTCTAGTAATTTTGTAATGGAAACATTATCTACATTTCTGATCGGATGGAGGTCTGCTAGCTCAGATGAGAGAGGATGGAGAGGTTTTGTTGAGGATAGAAATACTACTTGTAATAGCAAAAAAATATTAGTTTATGATTATATGGAGAAACTGAGATAGGACCGAGGTCTATTTTTGGATGAGAGAGAATGGGGATGTTTAATTTAAGTTGTTTGAAAAAGAAGTGGTCTCAAATTTGCTAATTTTAAGTTTTTTTTTACAATCCACAATTTGTGAGGATGTTAACACGCTCTGAACCCAAATAAAGGGATTACCTATAGGGGCTCCATAATTGGAAGTATAGGTTATTCAACATTACCCTTTTTGAGTCATTGGGTCATTTTCTATTCTTTGTAGTTCATGCCCCTTCGCTCTGTACCACCTTGTTTAGATACATTAATACTATAAGGGTGTGTAAAACTTATGTGTTTGTGTATTTTGTGGTCATTTATACCTATATATAGTTGCGCTTCATTGGTATATGTGTGGTTATATTTATGATATTTCTTGTGTTTTGGGCCTTTGTATTTTCAATTAATCCATGTTTGCCTTATGCTTAAACTTTGATTTATATTGACATGTGTTATGATCATCTAGATATCTTATATTTAAATTCTTTCATCATGGTTAATATCATTTTATAGTAGTTTAGATTATTTGTACTTATATTACTGAATTTTTTGGTGTTGCATACTTGCTTCGCATCAATGCATGAAATACTTTCTTTCCTTATGTTTCCATGTTTTAACATTGTGGGGCAATTTGATTTATTTTTGTGCACCCAATTCTTTTCCTATTCCTAAACAAAAAGGGGGAGAAATGATATCTAACTCTTTTCATGTGGGGAGATCTTTAACTTAGGGGAGATATCCTTTCTTAGGTATAGATGGTTAGATAAAGGTGGAGGGTTTTCTCATATATAGTTTATATATTGTTATATTATCTTTCCATTTGAAAGTGTGTTTAAGTTTGTAGGTTAGCAAGAAAAAGTTTTACATAAGAGCAAAGCTACTCAGTTTGTGCCGGGCAAGCATTTGTACTTTTCCTTTTAGTGCTAGGGATTGAGTCTTAGTGAGCTTGTCGAACTAGTATTTTTTCAGTTTGAGTTTTGTGCCGGAATAGCCAAAGGGGGATATTAGAAAGGATAAATTTTCGAATTAAGTTAGTTTAGTTGCATTATCTTAATTTTATATTTTAACAAAACTTGTTTGAGTCGTAAATTAGGACTTGAGTTACATGTCCTTCAAGTCTCTGACATATTATTAAAGATTATAGTGGTAAAAGATAAAGCAACATTAAATATATACCGTGTTTCGAGCCGGGCTTCATCTTCATCATTCGAAGAATCTCAATGAGCTATGAATGAATGTTTATTTTTATTCCTTGGATTAGTTTTTGGGAGTCGGTTTATAAAAAGGTTTTATAATATTTTTAAAATGTTTTGTTGAAAATTCGACATGTCTTTAAAATGACCTTAGATTTATCGTTCGATCGAGTTTATGCACCTCGTTAGAACAGTTATCCAATAAACATCGAATGAGCCATTTCTAGCATCCTATAGAATCTCATTGGAAGTCTTGTTAGAAGCTATTCGAATTACATGTGATGTCTTGTTCGAACGAGATCCAATTTCGTTTGAATGGGCTGGCATATTTCATAATTTAAACTTTGTTTTTAAGCTTATCTCACTTTTTTAAAACCATTTATAAATATAAGTATAGAAAAGCAAATTTATGAGAGACTTTTCCAATCTTTTTGACTTCTCAAACTTGTTTAAAAATCTCTATAAGTTTATGTGCTTATTTTGAGAAAAATGTCTTCTAAACTCAGACCCTTACTTACACTCATATCTGAGATCCGAAAATCATACATATATATGTCATTTTGAGATCTACTTATTTTTCAACAAAGTGGTTTGATCTTTATACAATGAGCATTTCCTAGATGTTAATTAACGTAAAATAGTAATCAGTTCTTGAAAAATAAAAGGTGCTAGTTGAGCAAGTATTTAATGTTCACTACAACTTATAGAAATTAATTTAACCCAATGAACTAATAAAAGAACTTCAAACTTAAGTATATCTGGTGTATTGCAAATCTCCATTTGAAACCTTCGTTTTATATCTCTAAAACTAAGCAAAAATTAATCTCCATTTGAATCGAGTCAGATATATACATAAATGCAACAAAGAACCCCCGCCCCCCCCCCCCCCCCCCCAAAAAAAAAAGCCCTAATTTGAAACAAATCAAAAGCTCCATTTGAAACAAATCAAAATCCTAACAGTTGAAGCCCAAGCATGCACTCTTAAACCCCAAAACTGAAACTAAAAGATTTAAGAACATGATACTGAATCGAATGAAAATCAAACCTACAAAAAAATCGTGGCGCATAATAAGTGTTATAAGGTCTTATATATCAGTTCAATAGAAGATGTGGACAAAATGATAAGTATACCCAAATCTTCAAACCCTAGATTTCCCCCCAAATACATATGATTCATCTATGTTTGAGAGAGAGAGAGAGAGAGAGAGGATAAAGAGTTACCTGCGATCGAGAGTGGAAAAAAATAGATGATGCCCGTGCGAGTGGAAAACCTGAGCTGCGATCGAGGGTGTGTATCTTAAGCAGGAAGTTTGAAAATACAATAGAGGGAAGGGAGTTTTTTTAAACACTTTGGAGTCTTAATAGGGGATACACGTGACTCTCATGTGTTCTATATTACCTCTTGTGTGTTATATTAATAAGTTTGTATCAGGCATGGACACTTACGAATTTTGTAAGTGACTAAAACTCTTACAAATTTTGCAAGTGTCACGAACACTTATAAATCATTTTTTCAATTAGTTATAAAAAAAGCTAATTGGGTGTAGTGGTAGAAAACTGTTAACGAACACAATGCTACATCAAATACATAATGCGATGAAATGATATTTATTGTGGTAGTATTGCGGGATTATTCATGGAACTGACAACATATGTGTAGATGTTTACCTCCCATTTAGTATATATGCTAGATGCCTTTGATATTGTTACGTTAGTGTAGACACCAAATTTCATATTTGGGCTTAGTTTGAAAATGCATATAGTATTACGCTTAAGTGATGGGTGATATACTTACTGCATTCGAGTGCCCATCCGCAGTGTATAATGTGAGTTGATTGAATAGTTATATATTGATTTTGTAAGTTAGTTCTTGTAACTTTAGGGCGCTGACCCAAATCATAAAATATTTCCCCCTCAATTTTTTCCTAAATTGGGCTAGTGGGGCTACCATAAGATCTGTCTTTATTACAGTCGATTTTTAATATTTTAGAGATTGTATGGGCATAAGATCGACATTTATTTAATCCGGTCATTTATTTTCCAGTTACGTTTGGGAGGGGTGTTTCAGGACTTATGGGAATGGAGACTTATTTATTATTTCATATAGTTTTATTGTGCGCATATATTTTAAAATAAAATCTTCATTTTATGGTTTGTAAAAAGAGAGGATGGTGTGAACTTTCTTTAAATTGTTATTTAGTCCATGATATTGACAAACTCTCGCATTTTATCATGCTTTTTCTCGCATTTTACGATTTTGATTCTCCAAATAATATAGCATATTAATAATTTAATTATGGAAATAAAATTTAACTGATTTTGCTTATTAAAGAAGTGCAAATGCTTGCTCGTTCCAGATGTTAGGGGTGAGTCATGCGCGACAGTTAGAATATTATGTCAAATCTATGCATTACAACATAATCGAGTGACTCCTCCTTCTCATATACTATTGTACCTTTTTATAATTTTTTTAAACACATTTTTAATGAAAATAAATTATTATTTTGGTTGATTCCTAAACGTTATAATTAAATATGTTAATATTATTTAAATTAAATTAAAATATTAAAAAATCATTCCCACTTTTATGGTGACACTTCAATTGTGGAGGGAGAGTTCCACCCGACAAAAATGTATTGCGAGAATATGCGTTGTGACCAAATAGCTTTGATTAGTGATCAAAATATCTTTTGAAAATTTTGAGGGCGGGATCCATTTTCTTGACACAGTTACACGTTTGGAAAATTCTATTTATAGAAAAAATTCGTAGAGAATCGTATTTACAAATTGACGTGTTGTGTTCATATTAATGTCTGATCATCCGGTTACCATACAGACCCCACCACAAAAATGATTCAACATAAATGTCGGAGACTCAACTGCCTCCCACAGCTCAATAATTATAGTGGACCAAGCAACAGAGGATCAATATATAGTGGGCGAGAGCACTGTCAGGGATTAGAAAACCTATCATATATTTATGACAAGAGATGTTACTGGACTTCTGTTAGAAGATAGAAAATCGGAATCACAACAAAGTAGAAGATAAGATTTCTCCCTCCATGATTTCAATAAATTTTTGCGCCGTATACTGATATTAGTACATATTATATAGTATTTATATTTTATTGAATTTGTATTTAATCATAATAAATTTTGGACACAGATTAATATAAGAACGATAATTTACTCCATTGCATCCCTTGATATCTCAATTTTGAGGCGCAATTGAATTATTAAAAAAATAATAAACATCTGTTGTTTGCAAGGTTGAAAGCTTTATGACATTACAATGAATTACATGAGATTTTGTTACTTAAATTTACTTTTTTTTCCCTTGAATTTACTTTAAACAGTTACAACGAAAGGTGAAGATTTTATAGAAAAGACAAAAAGAAGAAAGAAAACTCAATCAATTGTAAAGTTATCATGGGCAGTGCGTCTAGCTTGTTTAACAAACTAGGTTTAATAATCAAATCACAAAATAAAGCGTCCATATGATTTCTGCCCTACAAAATTTTTTTGGCAAGGAAAAAAATTTAGGATCATTTACTTTTGAGGTATATTTATTTATAATACTTGATGCTTGCACATCGTTAGTTTTTTTATCAATTCGTTGGAGTTCAAAATTAACAAAAACTGTTAGTTGACTCACTTAATCGCTAATTGATCAACGCTTTCAACTAAAAAGACCATTTTAGACCCCCAATATATATATATATATACAGTTATGTTTTTGTGCGGACTACTCCGCATTTTAAGAATGCGAACCGGACATGTGTTACCTGACGGTGAGCGCAGAAGAGAGAGAGAGTGTGCCTATAATTTAGGCGATAATTTCTAGGGTCACCGCTAGGTGACACATGTCCGGTCCACATTCTTAAAATGCGGACTAGTCCGCACAAGAGCATTATATATATATATATATATATATATATATATATATATATATATATATATATATATATATATATATATTAACTTTTTTTGAAGAATTTTTTTTTTCCACCCAAAACAAAATATTCATATATAAACTGCTTATATATAAATAAAAAAGATATAAACTTATTTTTTCTATATTTTTAAGAAAAAATATATAAAGAAACTTTTTATATAGAAACTTTTTATACATAATAAAATGATTTTTAATAAAAAAAATTCACCCAAAAAATGTTTTCCATAAACAAAAAAATAAATTCGAGCTTAAAAATAAAAAAAAATAAAACTAATTTTAGTGAAAAAATATAACTCCAAAAAAAATTTCAGCCAAAAAATATTAAAATAAACCACATTTCAATTAAAAATATATTTCCATGAAAAAAATAGTTTTAAGACAAAAAAAATATGAAATTAAAGCTAATTTCAGTTTAAAAAAATTATTTTCACAAAAAAAAAAATTCACTTAAATAATTTATTTTTAGAAAAAAAATGTCTTCAAGTGATAAAAATAAAACTGTTTTCATTGAAAAAAATATGTTTCTAGGGAAAAAAATTCCAGCCAACAAAATGATTTAAAAAAAAAAAGATGAATCGTCTGTTAAAAAATGAACCTCTGGCCATCAAACCTAGTATAAAATCGAAACCTAGTATAAGATGAACATCCGGCCATCATACCCCCGGCCAAAAAGATGATATGTCATTCCAATAAAAAATTGAAAAGGAAAACAAACCTTCAAACTATAAATCCAAATGTCCGGGGAACGAAGCTCCGGCTATGAAAAAACTCCAAGGAACCGAATGAGGTTTAGACGGCTGTGAGGAAGGGAGTGCGAGAGAGAATTTGGGAGATATGATATAAGGGTATATTACATGTAAGGGTATTTTGGGTAGTTAACAAAAAAGAGTACGGTTGTTAGACGGATGCTACCCTAAATCGTTAAAATAACACCTAACGAACTAATACGAAAACTAACGTACCCCAACCCCAATTATTATAAACAAATGTATCCCAAACAGTAAATGACCCAAAAATTTATTTATAAACAATTAGGAGAAAAAGTCTCTCATGGCGGATCTTACAAGCACTAAAGAATATAAATTACAAAAATTTACGAATTCTTGAGCGAGAAATAGAAGGCGTTAAATTATATTTAAGAGTCGATTTCTCCTCTTACGTTAGGGACGGAAATGAATCCACTTGAGGATATTTCATTTCTAATTTTTTTAGTGCCAACCACCACGTCAGCGGTATGTATAGGCAGTCCAATCACTTATATATACCGTTGGCGCGGACCAACATATTAGAAAAAATGCTCCGTGCCAGCGGTATGTATAGGTGGTCGGACCACCTATACATTTCGCTGTTGCGGACAATATTTTTTCAAAATCGTAAAAAGATTATTTTTAATATATTGCAAAAAAGACAACTTTTAACAAAAAATAAAATTTGTAAATAAAAAAACACTTTTTTAAGAAAACAGTTTCTTAAGAAAAACAAATTTTACATTTTACACACAATTTTTTTAATAAAACAAATAGATAAGATTTTATGTTTTATAAACATTTTTTTTTTGTTTATAAAAAACAATTTTTTATTGAAAATATAAATTTTTGTTTTTATCAAATGTATTTATTTTAGTTGGAGGTGAAAAAATTGGACATTTAGATTTTATAAATTTAAGGGCACAATTGTCATTTATTATTCAAAGGGTGTGGGGGAACATATGGAGGGTGTGGGAATAGCTATTCCCATAAAAAATTTGAAAAATTAAAAAGAAAAATAAATAAATGAATATTTGTTTGGTGCATGGTAATGTGCTCGGAATTTTTTTTACTAGTTGTGAAGGTTTCACAGTTGGGAATTGTTTTTTTTTTAAATTCTTTTAATTGGAATACTTTTTTTTTCATAGTTTGGACTATTTTTTTCTAATTGGGACTGTTTTTTCATGTTGAGAATTTTTTTTAATTGTGAACTACTGTTTTTATAGTTGGCTCTTTTTTTAATTGTGATTGTTTTTTACAAATTACAGTTTTTTTTCATTGTTGACAGCTTTTTTTTTAAATTTGGATTGTTTTCCTTTTTAATTAGGATTTTTTTTAATTGGTACTTTTTTTTACTTATTTGTCTTGTGTAGCTAAATATGACTAGTTGGGAGAGGGAGGGGGGGGGGGGGGGAGTTTGAGGTAAATGCATATTTTTTAATGGCCATTGATACTTGTGTGATGAAAATCAAAATA
Source organism: Sambucus nigra (assembly GCA_949130495.1). Classification (NCBI taxonomy): domain Eukaryota; kingdom Viridiplantae; phylum Streptophyta; class Magnoliopsida; order Dipsacales; family Adoxaceae; genus Sambucus; species Sambucus nigra. The sequence continues at coordinate 31,668,921 of OX422217.1, read as the reverse complement.
GTTATGTGCATTTGAAGTATGGGGGTAATATGATCATTTTATTTCTTCACGATATTCATCTTGACCATCCAAACAACAAAAATGGTGAATTCATAAACTCAAATATTAGTTGGGCAAAAATTCGTGCACCAAATCATATGCTTGAACAGGCCAACTTTTAATATTCAAATATTAACATGATAAACTTTCATAGATGATCTTCAGTTTTCTATTTTAAAGAGCTCAACTTTATTAAGTTGCTTAAACCATGAGTTAATTACTTATAATTAAATATTCAAATATTAACCTTTCATGTCTTAAATAAATTAAAGGTATGTTGGCAAATTCAAACTCTTACGTTAATATGCTATATATAGAACTTTACTGCATATAAAACAATCAAAAGTTTTCAAGAGACATCAAGACAGACTTTTATTCTTTTTTCGTATATTATTCATTGCAAGCAACTACCACGTGATTTGGCAAAGAATAAAGGGTCAATTATTAAATAGTCCCTATTATAAATATATATTTTTTAAAAAAGATATATATTTTTAGTTTAACCCATTTAGTCCCTCAAGCACTCAATATCCTCTTATTTTTAGAGGTCCGCGCCAGCGGCACTCCTGGCAAAGGACTTTTTGAGGCAAAATAAAAAAGTTTGGAGTAAATGGGTATTAAAAAATATCCGAGGGACTATTTGATATATATCCCAAGAATAAAATAAAAATAAACTACCACGTGAAAACAGAACAAACGGGAGCGGCGCTATCATTTTTCACCAAAAAAATTAATTTCTTTGTTTTTTCCCCATAAGTTCTGAAAAAACAATTGTCTGACATCTTAACTTGCATGGCACCTGAGCCAGAATAAAATAGTGAGCAAATATACAAAGCCAGAAGTCAGTATCCTTTTTATTCCATTTTGGGCACCTGAGATATTATACCAAAAGCTTATAATTGATTTATAGTCGATGCACCTATACAGTGGTTTGCTCTTATATTATCATTGTTCTTGGTTTGGAATCTTTAATATGCATATTTTTCGCTCACAAATGCGATATATTTGATGCATTACACTAATATATTTGTTTTAGTTTGTATTCAAATTTAATAATAAAGAAATAGACATACAGATAAATGCAAATGCTTTACGTAATTATTCACACCATCATGTACCGTAATTAACTCTTATATGAAATTTGGCAGAAGTAATCATTATAAATACCATATACACCATCAATCTTCGTAGATAAATGGATAATTTTTTTGATTATTTTGTATATATAATATTCACATTATAATGATTACTTCTGCCAAATTTCATATAAGAGTTAATTACACTTTAACCCTTCTAACTTTACTCTAATTTTCACTTCGTCAATGAATCTCTCATTTTCTAGACCTAACCTCCCCCCCCCCCCCCCCCCCCCCTTTCTCAACTTAACACATCACTTTACCCCCAAACACTAACGGTATAAAATAAATTGATGAAAATTTAATCATATGTGCTGCGTACGAGGGTATTTTTGTCCAACAACTTGTGCAAAATACAAATTTTTCGTCATAAATCATAACTCTATTACGGTCAATGGTAAAATGACGTATTTTTAAAAGTTGGGGGGATTAAATCTAAAAAATTAAAAGTACATATGATGAAGTAAAAATAAATACGAGTTGAAGCAGTCAAATATAATTAACCCTAAAATATTGAACCACTTAGAACTGACATACAAAATAGGACATATGTGCATCCTAAGATGTTGAATGTATGATTACCATCTCACTTGAATTGTTAAAGTTTTTGACGAAATTTGGCAGAGAGCATCTCCCCCGAATTAATTACAAAATTTAGTTACTATTCACACACGCCATCCCGGATTTGAAACACCTTTGATTACAAGTTCCTGGGGAATTCTTTACAAGTGCTTTAGCTCTTAAATAACTACATTATTTTATGAAATAATAACATAAAAGATAGTTGTTGATGCAAAATTATTTTCATAATATTTTATATCACAATTAATCTAGGAATCCATTTGACTTTTGCTCTTTTTGTCATAACCAAATATTTCCCTGGCTTTCTTTATAAGTTCCCATATATTTTCACAATCAATAATATTTTAATATATTATCTTATAATGTTTCTCTTGTAAAACAAGAGGGTTGACTATACAAACATTTGGGTCACAGATGCTATTATGTCTATTAAAAAATTTCCTATTTATCGCAAGAAAATAATTTTTCAGTTTCAGAGAGTTTCCAATGCAAGGAGCAAAACAATATCATGCTTCTTTTCTCACGTTTTTATATTTTGATTATAGAAATAATAGAGCAAACTAATAATTTCATTATGGGGAGCAAAATGTAACTGATTTTGCTTCTTCAAGAAGCGCAATTGTTTGTTCGCGCCGAATAAACTATTGCGGGGAGAGTCAGGCACGAAAGTTGGAATACTGTGTCAAATTTGTGTATTACAACATAATCAAGTGACTCCTCCTTCTTCGACGGTTATAATACCTTTTTCCTAAATAAATTTAGACACATTTGTAATGAAAACAAACTATTATTTTAGTCATCTGTTAAACATTATAATTAAGTATGTCAATATATGATTTAAATTAAATCAAATATTAAAAAAAATATACATACTATTATCACGATGAGAAACGCACGAGACAAAAAAGTGATGTGAGAATATGCATTAAACACATAATTTTAGACCAAATAACTTTTATTAGAGATCAATATAGGGTTTGAGAATTTTGAGACTGGAAAATGATCCACTTCCTTGAGACGGTTTCATGTTTAGCCAACTTAGTGTTTTTCTTATCATTAGGCTAGTATAATGCCCCAACCTCTGTAATAATAAACACGATAGCACATTCCACAAACTGATTGACCAGAAATATCTAAGCCTGACATGATCAAGATTTGTGGGGCGAAGGTACTGTGAGGGATCACAAAACGTGTCATATATTTATGACTTTAGATATTATTATATGTTTGTAAAAAATAAATGATCAGAAATACAATAAAATTTCAAGGAAATAATGAAAATCTATGTTGAAAGTTTCATCACATTTTAGTCAATTACGTGAGATTCCGTTTGTTAAATTTACTTTAAAAGTTACAACCAAGGGTGAAGATTATATACAAAACATAAATGTTTTCATATTCGTAATGGATCTTTATTTTTACTATTTTGAAGAGCTCAAGCATGAATTAATTACGTACAATTAAATATTCAAATATTAACCTTTCATCTCCTACATAATTGAAAAGTATGCTGGCAAATTCAACCTCTTGCGTTAATACACTTTATAAAAATACTTTACTGCATATAAAACAATCAAAAGGTTTCTAGAGACTTGAAAACTTTTTATGTTTTTTGTATAGTATTGATTGTTGAAACGTATTTTTGTGGGGAAAGCAGCTTCCACGTGAAAACAAAACAAAAGGTCCATATTTTGTAGATTCATGGACCCAATTCAATTAAGTGGATCTCTCATTCTCATTTTCGGCTTAGAATAAAATATTTTATAGTTGATGCTCCTTTACAGTTGTTGCCTATTTTTATTATAGTTTTTGAGTTGATTTATTTTTGTGTAGACTCATAAACATTTTGTATTTGATGTAATACATTGACTTGTCGTACATATATTAACTTATGCTTGGGTTAAATAATAGACGAGTCCAAATACAAGTCAACGCAAGTGAGACACGTTAGTAAATGTCATATTATTATGTGTCATATTTCTGAGGCGATCTTGAATTAAATACCAAAAAGTTCAATGCGTATATTTCTTGGATTAAATATCAAAAACTTCCTCAAATATTTTTTAATACACATTTAGTCCAATCCTTTAATTTTGTACCAAATAGTCTCTTATTCTCTTATCTTTAAAGGTCCGCGCCAGCAGCATGGTGAAGGACTTTTGGGAGCAAAATAAAAAGGTTTGGACTAATCGTTTATTAAAAAATGTTCGAATGACTATTTGGTATATGTCCCATATTTTTTTAATTATTTCTATAAATAATCTTGACACTATAATGATCATTTCCACCAAATTTCATAAATGAATTAAATACACTTTGACGTCTTTAACTTTGTTATCATTTTCACTTCACCACCCAATCTTTCATTTTCTAGACGCATCCCCACCCCCCTCAACTTGTAATAACGCGTCACTTAATCCCAAACACTGACGATATTAAATAATTGTATGCAAATTTGATCATGTGCACTGCATATGAGAGTTTTTGTCCAACCACGCGTGTAAATAATGTTTTTTTTTTTGTCAGAAATCATAACTCCATTATGGTCAGGAGTAAAATGATGCATTTTTTAAAGTTGAGGTGGTTAAATCTAAAAATTAGAAGTATAGGTGGTGGAGTGAAAAAAAATACAAGTTGAAGTGGTCAATGTGTAATTAACCCAAAAATATTCAACCAATTAGAACTAAAATAAAAAATAAGTATATATGTGCATTTTAAAATGTTCAATGTACAATCATCATCTCACTTGAACTGTTGCATTTGTTTACGAAATTCGCAGAGATTATCTTGTTGGAAATTAATATTAAGTATCAAAATTAAGTACTTAATTTCAATTATATTAAATTTCGAATTTATGAATTTCTCATTAATGTGGTCTTGATAAATGTTAGATAATTAATTAGGAATCTGATAAACAAGAAATATTAGAAGGACTTCGGACCTCTTCCCCTTATAAATAGATACATTTACACCATCTAGAGTCATCTCATAATACACTGTTTCTTAGGAGGGAGAGAAAATCCAAAATTACATTTATTCGTATTTTCCACTGTTCTAAAAAACCCGCCTAGGCTCCGCCTAGGCTTAAGGCTTGGGCGAAACGTCTCGCCTTAAGTTTTTCACGCCTTATTCTTAATAAAAACCTTAAGGCACACTTTTTTCTAAAAACAACAATGCTTTAGTGAAACGATATCGCCTTTTAAATTTTTTTTTAACTAACCAGACTATTATCTCATCCAAAATAATCAAATAGTATTTTAATTTTCATATAGTCAGACATTTTTATGATATGTACAATTTTAATATTTTAATAGCCTTGTTATGGTTTGAAAATATTAAAATATATTAAGAAGGTCTAAACGCCTTTTAACGCCTTTTAACGCTTAAACCCGCCTAGGCTTCTAAGGCTTAAGGCTTGACCTCCACGCCTCGATCACGCCCCGCGTTTTTTAGAACCTTGGTATTTTCTCACAAAAATTCTGCGCACATAAGAAAGCAATTATAGGTTGTTCAAAAGAAATTCAAAGAAAGCTTTAACATGAGCATTCAAGTCACCTTATTTCAATTAATTGCAATGGACAAAGGTTAGTTTTGATCATTGTTATAAATAACTTATGATTTTATGATTGCCTGAAGATTAAACATCTTGGATTCAACCCATCCTAGTATGCCCCAGCAGAAGGGCGAGCTTGGGATTGTGTGGTTAGGCGCACGGTGTTGGGTTCGATTCCCCGCTGGTAAGCCAGTATTTAACCGGGGTGCGTGTGGGAGGTGGGTCCTGCGCAGTACCCCTTATTTCGCTTTCACGAGGGAGTCCAAAAGGCTCGTTCGTGTGGAGGTTCAGGGTTATAAAAAAATAAAAAATAAAAAATATCACGGATTCATGACAAAATTGTTTTAAACACGATGTAACATTATGGTTTATATCCGGTTTTATGATTAACAAAACAGTCTTGATTAACATGTGGTATCAAAGCTTTCTGTTTATAATTTCATGCTTTTCTTTAATGAAAATTTCCTTATAACAGTTTTGATCTTTGATCTTTTGAATCGGGAAATCTGGAATTTTTTTTTTATGAATCTAAAAAATCTGGATTTTTTCTGAAAAATCTAAAAATATGAAATTTTAAGCAATATGGCAATTATACACTAATTTGGAATTAGTAATTCGAATTTTTGTTATGATGATATTAAGAAGGAAATTGATGTGTACAGTTCTTAATCTTATGATAACTGTCCCATTATTGTTTAACCCCTTTTTCATATTATTAGAACTCTAATGTATTGTTAGCATGATTTTTATTGTTTCAAGTTTGTGTAAGCGTTCTGGAAAACACTTTTATTAATCATGATAAGAAAACGAATCTATTTTTAAGATTAATGAAGTGAAAACTGTGATTTGACGCAAAACAGATTTTTGGGAGTTTTTTTTTTTTTTTTGCTCATTGAATAGTGCTTTTTGAAATTTTTGGTGTTGGATTGACTTGAAAATTGGTGGGTTGACTGGAAACAGGCCAACGATTGAATTTCACGGCCTTTGTAATGTATTTTTCGGTAATTCAAGTCCATTAAGGCCCTCAAAATCCCCTTTTTGCCATTTTACGAAATAATCTCCGGCCTTATAACTCTTAACAGAAAATTGATATTAACATTCCGCAAAAGGTTTTGATTTTCTGGCATGTTTTACTTCGAATCTATGGTGAAAACTTATTTTTGCCATTTTTGGCAAAATTCATGTATTATGTATTTTTACTATACCTAGGCAATTCTATTTTTTAGGCATTTAAGTTGATTTTGGTATCTTGGTAATTACTGGTAGATTATGTATTGTAGTTAATATTTAATGTATGATTAACTATATTTAAGTTGAGACATGTAAGCAATTATTCATTTGAATTAAGTCAAAGGCAAAACACAAGCTGATACTGTATGTACGAATAATACACTCACATTCATTAAAGGTTTATTCTAATTTTAGTTATAAAATTGGATTGAGGCGCAACGTTAGAACTGGTTTTGTAAAAACATTATAGTTGACATTAAGTCCATTAATCATGGTAATAAATGTTTAGGCAACAAACACGGATGCCAAAATTGTGGGACCATGATAAATGAATTATAGGGTAGTATATCTTTACAATATAAACATTATATGATGATTAACACAGATTCCGTGATTTTCAGATTGTAAATGAAATCTTCCAAATTTTTTTAGTCAACAATTCAATATTCGACCCTTGCAATTATTGTTGTGTGTAAATTTAATTTGTGAACATTGTTATTAATTGCAGTTCCCCTTAACCTGTATTCGCATGCTCAGTCCTATCCCAAATTTGATGGAACTAATTTTTTCTGAATGGAATGAGCAAATTGAGTTCAACCTAGGGGTTCTTGACCTAGACATGACAATTTTGTGTAATGAACCCACTGCTATTACTGATGCCAGTAGCAAGGATGAAATTGCTGTCCATGAAGCATCGTCTCGATCCAATAGGTTGGCTCTTATGTTTATGCGAATGTGCGTTGCTGCTAAAATTAAGATCTCCCTACCTGAAACTACGAAAGCGAAAGAGTATTTGAACAATATTAATGAACGCTTTCGCACTGTTGAAAAATCCCTTGCTGGGAAACTGATGGCTTACCTGACCACAATGAGGTTTAATGGTACTCGAACCATGAATGAGCACATTATAGAGATGACCAATCTAGCTGCTGGACTTAGAGTTTTTGGTATGACAGTGGATGAGTCGTTTCTCGTCCAATTCGTCCTAAACTCCCTACCTCCTGACTATGGGCATTTCCAAATGAATTATAACACTATAAAAGATAAGTGGGTATGCATGAGATCCTCTCTCTCTCTCTCTCTCTCTCTCTCTCTCTCTCTCTCTCTCTCTCTCTCTCTCTCTCTCTCTCTCTTTATATATATATATATATATATATATATATATATATATATATATATAATGTTCTGTATTCAGATTTAATAATAATGATATGTAGACACAAATAAATGCAAATGATTTACCTTAATATTCACACCATTATGTATCACAGTTGTGAGTTGATTTAAAATTATAATAATTTTAAATACCATCATATACACCATCAATCTTCATAGATAAATTGATAATTTTTTTTGATTATTTTGTAGATATAATGTTCATATTATAATGATTATTTCCACCAAATTTCATAAAAAATTTAATTACACTTTGACCCTTCTAACTTTGCTCTTATTTTCACTTCGTCACCGAATCTCTCATTTTCTAGACCTAACCTCCCTCTCCCCCCCCCCCCCCCCCCCATACCTCCTTCTCAACTTATAATAACGCGTCACTTTACCCCCAAACACTAACGGTATAAAATAAATTGATAAAAAAATAATCATATGCGTTGCGTATGAGGGTATTTTTGTTCAACAATTTGTGCAAAATACAAAATTTTCGTCATAAATCATAACTCTATTACAGTCAATGGTAAAATGACGCATTTTTTAAAGTTGGGGGATTAAATCTAAAAAGCTAAAAGTATTTATTGCAAGAAAATCATTTTTTTAGTTTCAGAGTCTCCAATGCAAGGAGCAAAACAATATCATGCTTTTTTTTCTTGCATTTTAATATTTTGATTATAGAAATAATAGAGCAAACTAATAATTTCATTATGGGGAGCAAAATGTAAATTATTTTGCTTCTTCAAGAAGAGCAATTGTTTGTTCACGCCAAATAAACTATTGGGGGGAGAGTCATGCACGAAAGTTGGAATACCGTGTCAAATTTGTGTATGACAACATAATCAAGTGATCCCTCCTCGCCGATTATAATACCTTTTTCCTAAAAGTATTTAGATACATTTTTAACGAAAGCAAACTATTATTTTAGTCATTTGTTAATCATTATAATTAAATATGTCAGTATATCATTTAAATTAAATCAAATATTAAAAAAAATATGCATACTATTATCAAGATGAGAAACGCACGAGACAAGAAAGTGATGTGAGAATATGCATTAAACACATAATTTTAGACCAAATAACTTTTATTAGAGATCAATATAGGGTTTGAGAATTTTGAGACTGGAAAATGTTCCACTTCCTTGAGATGGTTTCATGTTTAGCCAACTTAATGTTTTTCTTATCATTAGACTAGTATAATGCCCCACCCTCTGTAATAATAAACACGCTAGCACATGCCATAAACTGATTTATTTATGACTTTAGATATTATTATATGTTTATGACTTTAGATATTATTATATGTTTGTCAAAAAATAAATGATGAGAAGTACAATACGATTTCAAGGAAATGATGAAAATCTATGTTGAAAGTTTCATCACGTTATAGTCAATTACGTGAGATTCCATTTGTTAAATTTACTTTAAAAGTTACAACCAAGGGTGAAGATTATATACAAAAGATAAATGTTTTCATATTCTAAAATATGAAAACACATATTAAGATTTTGCATGCAATTAACATGATATAAACTTTCATAATGGATCTTTATTTTTACCATTTTGAAGAGCTCAAGCATGAATTAGTTACGTACAATTAAATATTCAAATATTAACCTTTCATCTCCTATATAATTGAAAAGTATGCTGGCAAATTCAACCTCTTGCTTTAATACACTATACAAAAATAGTTTACTGCATATAAAACAATCAAAAGGTTTCTAGAGACTTGAAAACTTTTTATGTTTTTTTGTATACTTTTGATTGTTGAAACGTAATTTTGTGGGGAAAGCAGCTTCCACGTGAACAAAAAACTAAAGTTCCCTATTTTGTAGATTCATGGACCCAATTCAATTATGTGGATCTCTCATTCTCATTTTCGGCTAAGAATAAAATATGTTATAGTTCATGCTCCTTTACAGTTGTTACTCTTATTTTATTATGAGTGATGATACTTTTATCAGACCGGTTTAATACTAAATGCATTTTAAATGAGTTGTATCCTAGTAGGACTCACATCATAAAACAAACAAATCATGTCATATTACAAACAAGTAAAGCAGTACCGGTACTAACCCGATACTACCATCCGGTGTAGGCCTGTCAACGGGTCGGAGACGGGTCGGGTTTAGGAAGATCCAGATCCGTGTAATCGGGTCTTCTTCGGGTTCGGGTTCGGGTCTTCATCGGGTCTACAATATTGGATCCAGGCTCGGATCCGTTCGGGTCTTCGAGTCTCGGGTTCGGGTCCGGGTCTGGTCAAATATGTACATTTATTTTATATTTATTTTATTTTATCCCCCTTCTTTATTATTTAATCTTAAATTAAAATATTTTGTAATGTATTCTAGAATATTATTAGTATAAATAAAACATATATTACTTATATTTATTATATACATAGATATATATTTTTATATATAATACTTACATGTTATATTGATAAGATATATTTATAAATATATAAAAATTTATAGTATATATGTATATATATACAAAATAATAATGTACAATTCGGGTCGGTTTTCGGGTCCGGGTCTTGTATAAGATCCAGACCTTACCCGTTTAATAAACGGGTCTTCGGGTTTTCAGGTCTCGGGTCCAAAAAAATATGCTCAGACCCTATTATACGGATCGAGTTCAGGTCGGGTCCGGGCCCAGACCCGACCCATTGACAGGCCTAATCCGGTGTGCCTATCAGTATTCTTTTATTATTGTTTTTGAGTTGGTTTATTTTTATGTCGACTCATAAACTTTATGTATTTGATGTAAGACATTGACCGGTCGTACATATATTAACTCGTGATTGGGTTAGATACTAGTCGAGTCCAAATACAAGTCAATGCAAGTGAGACACATTAGCATATGCCATATTATTATGTGTCATATTTCTGAGTCGACTTTGAATTATTTTAATTCTAAATAACACCATATACGCCATCAATTTTTTTGGGATAAATGGGTATATTTTTTTTTTGTTCCTATAAATAATCTTGACATTATAATGATCATTTCCACCAAATTTCATAAAAGGATTAATTACACTTTGATCATTTTAACTTTGTTATCATTTTCACTTCAACACCCAATCTTTCATTTTCTAGACCTACCCCCACCCCCCTCAACTTAGTGTCACTTAATCCCAAACGCTAACGATATTAAATAATTGTATGCAAATTTGATCATGTGCACTGCATATGAAAGTTTTTGTCCAACCACGCGTGTAAATAACGGATTTTTTTGTCAGAAATCATAACTCCAATATGGGCAGGGGTAAAATGATGCATTTTTTTAAAGTTGAGGTGGTTAAATCTAAAAGTTAAAAGTATAGGTGGTGGAGTGAAAAAAAGTACAAGTTGAAGTGGCCAATGTGTAATTAACCAAAAAATATTAAACCAATTATAACTGAAATACAAAATAAGCATATATATGTGCATTTTAAAATGTTCAATGTACAATCATCATCTCACTTGAACTGTTGAATTTGTTTACGAAATTGGCAGAGACTATCTTGTTGGAAATTAATATTAAGTATCGAATTTAATTATTTAATTTCAATTATATTAAATTCCGAATTTATGAATTTCCCATTAATGTCGTCTTTATAAATGTCAGATAATTAATTAGGAATGTGATAAATGAAAAATATTAAGAGATTTGGTGAATCTTATCCGTTAATCACATGATGGTTAGTGACATTAGTGGGAGACTTGAAAAGAGTCCCACCTTGACTAGGGCTTCGCCCTCTTCCCCATATAAATAGAGACCTCTATACCATCTAGAGTCATCTCATAACACACTGTTTCTGAGGGAGAGAAAATCCGAAATTACCATTATTCGTATTTTCATACAAAAATTCTGGGCACATAAGAAAGAAATTATGGGTTGTTCAAGAAGAGATTCAAAGGAAGCTTTAACAGGAGCATTCAAGTCACCTTATTCCAATTAATTGCAATAGACAAATGTTAGTTTTGATCATAGTTATAAAGAACTTATGATTTTGTGATTGCATGAAGATTAAACATCTTGGATTCAACCCATCCTGGTATGCCCCAGCGAAAGGGCGAGCGTGGGACTGTGTGGTTAGGCGCACGGTGTTGGGTTCGATTCCCCGCTGGTAAGTCAGTATTTAACCGGGGTGCGTGTGGGAGGTGGGTCCTCCGCAGTACCCCCTGTTTAGCTTGCACGGGGGAGTCCAAAGGGCTCGTTCGTTTGGAGGTTCAGGGTTACAAAAAAAAATCATGGATTCGTGATAAAACTGTTTTAAACACGATGTAACATTATGGTTTATATCTGATTTTATGATTAACAAAACAGTCTTGATTAACATTTGGTATCAGAGCTTTCGGTTTATAATCTCATGCTTTTATTTAATGAAAATTTCCTTATAACAGTTCTGATCTTTGATCTTCCTAATCTGGAAATCTGAAATTTTATTTTGATGAAACAGATAAATCTCGAATTCTGGAATTTTAAGCAATATGGTAATCATACACTAATCTGGAATTAGTAATTCGAATTTTTGTTATATATGATATTAAGAAGGAAATTGATGTGTGCAATACTTAATCTTATGATAATTGCCCCATTATTGTTCAACCTCTTTTTCGTGTTATTATAACCCTAATATGTCGTTAGCATGATTTTTATTATTTGAAGTTTGTGTAAGCATTCTGGAAAATTCTTTTATTAATCATGATAAGAAACGAATCTGTTTTTAAGATTCATTAAGTGAAAACTGTAATCTGACGCAAAACAGATTTTGGGGAGAATTTTTTTTTTTGGTAGTGAATAGTATTTTTTGAAATTTTTGGTGTCTGATTGACTTGAAACTTGGTGGGTTGACTGGAAACGGGCGTGATGTAATGTGTTTTTCGGCAATCCGAGTCCATTAAGGCCCTCAAAACCCCGTGTTTTCCGTTTTAGAAAATAATCTCGAAGCTTATAACTCTTAACTGAAAATTGATATTAACATTTCGCAAAAGGTTTTTATTTTCTGACAGGTTTTACTTCGAATCTATGGTGAAAACTCATTTTTTTTTCATTTTTGGCAAAATTCATGTATTATGTATTTTTACTATGTCTGGGCAATTCTTTTTTTGAGGCATTTAAAGTGCTATTGGTATTTTGGTAATTACTTATAGATTACGTATTGTAGTTAATATTTAATGTATGATTAACTATATTTAAGTTAGGACATATAAGAAATTATTCGTTTGAGTTAAGTCCAAGGTCAAACACAGGTTGAGACCGTATGTTCAAATAATACACTCACATTCATTAAACGTTTATTCTAATGTTAGTTATAAAATTGGATTGAGGCGCAACACATGCTAATATCTGAATTAAACAACGTTAGAACATGTTTTGTAAAAACAGAATAGTTGACATTAAGTCCATTAATCATGGTATTAAATGTTTAGGCAACAAACATAGATGCCAAAATTATGGGACCATGATAAATGAATTATAGGGTAGTATATTTTTACAATCTGAACATTATATGATGATTAACACAGATTCCGTGATATTTAGATTGTAAATGAAATCTGCCAAAATTTTTTAGTCAACAATTCAAAATTCGACCCTTGCAATTATTGTTGTGTGTAAAATTTAATTTGTGAACATTATTATTAATTGCAGTTCCTCTTAACCTGTATTTGCATGCTCAGTCCTATCCCAAATTTTATGGAACTAATTTTTCTGAATGGAATAAGCAAATTGAGTCCAACCTAGGGGTTCTTGACCTGGACATGACAATTATGTGTGATGAACCCGCTGCTATTACTAATGCCAGTAGCAAGGATGAAATTGCTGTATATTAAGCATAGTCTCGATCCAATAGGCTAGCCTTTATGTTTATGTGAATGTGCATTGCTGCTAACATTAAGACCTCCCTACATGAAACTACAAAAGAGAAAGAGTATTTGAACAACAATAAGGAACACTTTCGCACTGCTGATAAATCCCTTACTGGGAAACTGATGGCTAACCTTACCACTATGAGGTTCGATGGTACTCGAACCATGAATGAGCACATTATAGAGATGACCAATCTGGCTACTAGACTTAGAGTTTTGGGCATGACAGTGGATGGGTCTTTTCTCATCAAATTCCTCCTAAACTCCCTACCTCCTAAGTATGGGCCTATCCAAATCAATTACAACACTATAAAAGATAAGTGGAATGTAAATAATTTGCGAAGCATGTTGGTACAGGAGGAAGGAAGTCTTAAGCAACAGAATGGCCATGTGACTAAGGGACAGGTGGCAAATCTTATAGTAAAACGAGCTGGTTTTAAGAAGAAGTTTGGCAAGGGCATTAAGAAAGGTACTAGGTCGTATCATCAAGCTGAACCATCAGCTGCTGCCGTGAAGAAGGAAAAGAAAGACAAGTGTCACTTTTGTAAAAAGAAGGGTCATTTTCAGAAGGATTGTCATAAACGAAAGGCCTGGTTCGAGAAAAAGGGTAAGCCCTTTATTTATATTTGTTTCGAATAAAATCTTATTAACGCTCCTTTTAACACTTGGTGGATCGATTCTGGTTTCATGTGTTATGTTTCTAATTCGACTCAAGGCTTCACTTCGATCCGCAAAATAAAACCAAATGAGTATTTTTCCTACATGGGAAATAAAGCGAAGGCTAAATAAAAGCCGTTGGAGTTTTTTGCCTAATTTTAACCACTGGATATATTTTAGATTTGCAAGAAACTTTTTATGTTCTCACAGTTTCTAGGAATTTAATTTTTGTTTCCAAACTTATTGTGACACCCCGCATAATTAAATACCGGTTAATTAGACCTTTACAAAATTAAATCAGAATATGCGATTAGTTCAGATTATACATCACTGTCGAAAACTTTATTATGAAAATATCCACCTAATATTTAAAAAGGTTGATGTCCAAATTTTATCTTGTTACTAACCATCATCATTAAAGAGAAATAATTAATCATCACCATAAATCACAATAGCATAAGGAAATAACTAACTTAATTTAAATAAAGAACTAGAGTAAACACTCCCGGTCAAAATCTCATACAATAATCCAATAACATGAAATCAAAGTCTAAATATAGAATAAAACAACTCTAAATCTCTGAATGTAAGATAGGAAGGACAACATGTCCAACAAAAATAAATGACTAATAGATAAGGAGAAATAGACTCAGAAGCGTCTACTAGCAATATCCTATAGCTTCCATAGCAGCTACAGCTCGAAAAATGAATGGAATATCCTAAGCTTGGTGTCCCTGTGGCTGAGCACCTAAAATAATAAAATAAGAAAAGAGATTTGCAGAAAAGCGGGTTAGAGCCTGAGTAGAAAACAGTTTAAAAATAACAAGTGCTTAAATTGGTTAATTAGCACAAATATTATTCATGTTAACTTATTTTACTCAAATGAGATGCTCACCTCTCATCTAATGTGAACACCTAGCGAGTCTAACCATCTATACTAGTCATGATATTCTGCCTTACCCTATGTAGTATATAATCGCTACGCCAGATAAAATATCTAAATAGCCCGAACGCAATATATATCTAGTATTTAGGAATATGTTTAAAATTCTTTAACTCATTCACATAACATTATTGATTCTCAATTGGTGACCCAACAAGTATATACTTTAATAAAGTGATAAGCACCCAAAACTGTACATTTTATACCCTGAATAGTTGTATTTTAGTTGCTATTTCTCGACAATATGGGTCTTATGCGCTTAAATGTTTAATATGCAGGTTTAATGCACGTTGCGGTGTTCAAGCGCGTATTTCAAGGCAATTGTGCATTTTAATGGAGCTAAATACCCTTATCTTGTACCCCAATTACCTCTCCCGTACCCTAACCCGAGCCTAAACCTAGACAAACTTACCCTAAACCTTGTGTGTGTTTAGTTTGTGTCTTTTTATATTTTTTTTATATTTTTAGTTTGAGTCATTTTTATTTTTAGGATTTATTTTTGATTTATTTAGGATTTTTAGATTTTATTTTCTATTTTATTTTTATTAATATCATTTTACTTTATTTTGATTTTGATTAGTTTTTAGTTTAGTCTTATTTTATTAAGATTAGTTTTAGTAGTTTACTTTTTTTAGTTTATTAGATTTTATATTTTTAGGACTTTTGTTTTTATTAGATTTTTCATTTTTTATTTCTTTTGTTTTATTATTATAATTTTTAATAGCTTAGGATTTTATTTTTAGTTTTAATATTTTAATATTTTTTGTTTGTTCTATTTTTTTTAGTTATATTTTATTTTTATTTTTTTTAGTTTTAGTTTTAGTTTTATTAATTTTTATTGAGTCTTTTTATTATTTTTAGGGGTCCAAAGTAAACACACACACTCCACTTATCCTCACCTACACACACTACTTATCCTACACCCTCACCCTCACATTAATTTCCATACACCCACACACACCATTAACAAAACACTCTCTCTCTCTGAAACCCCCTCAACCCAAACTCTTATCGCCCCTCACCCCGATCCCAGCCATCCCCGCCGGCAGCTACCTCTCTCTCTCCGGCGAACCCTCGACTGCATCACTCCAACCCCGGTCGCAGCCCCTTCCACTCCGGCTTGTCCTCGCCTCTCCCTACCATGGCTGCCGGTCCCCAACTTCTGCCGGTGACCCTCATCTTGCGACGAACCCGCCGTCGGCAACTTCCGACCTCCTACCGGCGTGACCCTGCCGCCTCCCCTGACCCGGATCTACTACCCAACTCCATACCCATCAAACCTTGAATCCATTCCACCCATTAACCAACCAAAACCCATACCCATTTTCTAACCCACAACCAATGTCCAAACCCACATCTCATCTCAAACCCATTCTTCCAATCCAAACACGATGTCACCTGCTCAAAGACCAAAACCAAATGCCAACTCAATTACCCCATGTGCCAATAAACCATTTAATTCCTTTTACCCCTTTTTACCATAATACCCCCCCAACTACCTTTCTAACCCCAATACCCATTATACCCCCATTTAACAAATCAGATTTTATCCTCCCCAACCTCACCCAAATGACCTCACACTCCTCATGTGCACACCCTAACCAATTTCCAATTGTACCCCTTTGCTCCATTGCATATAAAAAGAAGATGAAGACCTCATTTGTGGAGAATGCTAGATTAGAGAGAGGAAAT
This sequence comes from Sambucus nigra, assembly GCA_949130495.1. Taxonomy (NCBI): domain Eukaryota; kingdom Viridiplantae; phylum Streptophyta; class Magnoliopsida; order Dipsacales; family Adoxaceae; genus Sambucus; species Sambucus nigra. The sequence continues at coordinate 31,652,059 of OX422217.1, read as the reverse complement.
TGTAGAGAGAAATTTTAGGGTTAGAAATAAATAGTAGATTAGAATTAGTTTTTTTTATTTTCTTCTTTTCAATTTAAATTGAGTGAAAGTAATTCTAGTGAGAATCAATTTGTGTGTTAGTGCTTCATGTGTATTTGTTGATCATTCAAATTGAGAGGTGTATGCTTCAAATTGGAAGACTAGAGTTTAACTTTCTCAAAGAGATTTGGTTTGCTTGTTCTATTCTCTTCTCTTTTATTTTAATAGCCTTGATTATTAATTTGTCATATTTCATATCATGTTAGGCTAAAACCCCTTTCAAGGGGTGGGGTGAAACCCTTATTTGATATTATTTTAGTTTAATTAGTTTTTTTACTTGAATTATCCCTTTGAATGTTAATTTTGATCCCTCACCCTTAGATTTACGCCTCGAGAGAGGGTAAATGATTTTCGAGAGAAAATCGAAATTCTAGTGATAATACCCATTTTAGATTCGAACTAGAGATAGGGGTTTCTTAAGTGGGGTATTATCATTTGAATTTCAACTCTAAATTTAATTTCTAAGATTGACATAAATTCTAATTGATCGATCCTAGCGGGTGATTAATTAAAAGGAGTGTTGATCTAATTTTCTAGAGTTGTGAGGTGTTACTTTTAATTTTCTAAAAGATTACTATTCTAATTACACTTGCAACGAGAGTTGATTTGTAATTTTGATATTAATTTGGGAGATTCAAATAATTAAATTAATTAATTAGAATAACTAAAATTTGTGGTGTAATCTCACTCCTTGATTGTTCTCACAATTATTTTCCTCACTTTATCTCTTATTTTTAGTGTTAGACTTAATTTTTCATTTTAGTAAATTTCTAGTTAGTTATTTTCATTTAGTTTAGTTTAGTTTAGTTTAGACCTCACCTCACCCTTTTGTTTTAATATTGAAAAAGCTAAAAAAATTAGAAAAAGTGAAAAAAACACAAAAAGAAAATAAAAAGTGAATTACATTTGAATTTGTTCCATTTGCTTTACTCCCTAGAAAGTGGATTGATACCCTTACTTACCTCTACACTTGAGTTTATTATATTTGTAGGTATGTGAGGTTTTGACTAACTTGGCTTCAAACAACGATATACACCCAAAAAGTCTAGTTATCAAATGGCGCCGTTGCCATTCTTGGGATTGTGAAGCTCGGAGCGGATTCCATTTTGTGATTCACTTGTATTGTACTTTTTTTTTTCATTTTAGTACCATTTTTATATTTTTAGAAGGCTTGTATTTAGAATTATTATATTCTTGGCTTGTATTGCGGTGCATAGGACACCATTTATTTTTCATTTAAATTTGTAATAATTGAAGCCAAGCGTGATAGGGAAACCGGACAAGGTAGAGAGAGGGCGCCCATTGGCGAGGATTTAGAAGCCTCTCTACCTTGGGTCGGTAGGACTCCCGGGGACGACTGAGATAGGCGTGATCTCCCCCCGGTCGAATCAACATTTTCGGCACCCCACGGCCTTAAAACCGTGGGAGGTACATTTCTTACACTCTCGCGCCTCTCCTGTTAGCGAGTCAGTTCTTTTGTGTGCTCTTGTGTGCTCTTATTTGATTTTATTCTCGCATTTATTTTTGAATGGTGTGATGAATTAATTAATTAAGACCTACACCCGGTCACTCACGAGAAGGGATTTCATCACCCGACTCACTCGCTTACCAATTGTGTGCTACCCTATCCATCATTAAATTTAAAATCAATCAACTAGGTAGCCCAATAGGAGAATAAATTTTGCAAAGGCGATCACTCATATAAATTTCGTGATTTTTTATCGCCCGCGGACTTAATTAAAATTTGACTACCCTCTCACTAAATTTAAAGATAAAAATTGGCTATGTGCTAGTTAGGATTTCTCCTTGACTTGTGTGTGTGTCCAATTTATTTTTAGGTAGTCGGATTTTAGTTAGTTCGTCACATTCAAAGAGTCCACATTTTTCCCCACCTTTTCTTTCAAAAAAAAAAAATCCAAAAATCCAAAAATATTTTTCTTCCTTTATTTTTCAAAAAAACTCCAAAAATATTTTCTTTCTTTCATTTTAGAAAATTCCAAAAATATTTTCTTTCCATTATTTTTAGAAAATCCCAAAAATATTTTCTTTCCTTTTGAAAACATTTCAAAAAATCAAAAAAAATATTTCTCACCTCATGGCCGAAGAACGTCCTTTACGGGACTACTTTGGTCACTTTCCATTGACACGTGACACGTGTGAGAGTGTTCCCGAGCGATCTCTTTATGATATTCTTCATGATTTCACCTCTCTCACGAGTATCGTTGGTACTCTTGACCCATCTATGCACACACCACCTATTCCATCACCCTCGGTGTCAAGTGTCACCGTGCCTCCTCCTTTGTTGTGCACCCACTGTTCTAATGCCGATCACATGTCCCATGTGTGTCCATACTTGTCATATCCATACAAACCCACCATGGAACATGTGTCTCCATATGACACTGTTTCGGAACCCACCTCGGCCTACTACCCTGCTATACCTAATCCCGAGTTGTGTGAGTACCGGAGTTATTCGTGGAGGCCTGATCAACCTTCCACGCAATACGTATCCCAACCCGATGTTGTGGATCCTCACACGTTCCAACAGTCGTCATGGCAATCTTGTGCACCTAGTCATGATCAGTTTCCTCACTACGCACCCCATGCGCATCAACCATTTGTCCATCACGAAAGCGATCCTTTCGTGTATGATGCACTTGGCCCCACCCCACACACTTCCTTTGAGTATTCTCCATACACTCCCGATTATAGCGTGTTGTGTCCACCTCAACCACCACCCATCATTCCACCAACACCATCATCCACTTCCACTCTCGAAACCCTCTTGCAAAAGTTCATACTTGAGCAAGAGCAAGCCATTCAAACTCAAGCTCTCCAAAGGCTTGAACAAAGGTTAAATGAATTGGTGTGTGCGAGAGAGTCGGATATTCCCATGACCCCACCCATCGTTGCCACCGAGTGTGACGATGATGTGTCCTCTTGTGACACAAAATTTGAGTGTGACCAACCCAATCACCCCGAGAATCTCGAACTTGAGACCATACCGTGGTCTGGGTCCCAAGTCGACAATTGTGTTGACTTACCTTTCGATAGTGAGCCTGATCAAATCCCAATATGTCCATATGAACCCCACCTTGCAGTCCCCATTCACCCTCCCTCTCCCGTCATATCCAAAAACGTGCCCGAGTCTACACCTATTGAGACTCACCCTTGTGTTCCCGAGGAACCAATTTATCTTAGGTTAGCTCCGGCTACGAGTGTTCACCATTTTCCCGAGATAGAATCCGTGATAGTTTCTAACTATCCGGATTTGGATCCTGTCCCACCATACATGGCTCATTATGAGCCCAATATTTCTATCGATTCCTCTATCTCTGATCTTGGTGCCTCGTCTTACCCACCCACCCCATTTACCAATGCTAGTCTTGTGGAGAAGTTGACAACTCCATCTTTAGAAACCACACTCCCTTGTGAGTATTCCTTTACTCCTCCCAATGAGTGTGTGTCTCCCACGCTTGAGTTGGATCATCTTCCTCCACCATTTATCCCACCCGATACACCATTTGTCCCACCCGACCCACCCATTGTTCCTTCCACCCCACCACCTGGTTTGGATCTTGATTTTACACATTTAATATTTCCATTTACATTTTTAGATCCTCACCTAAAACCATCCACCACCCATGAGAGTATTTGTGCTCCTACTCTCCACTCCCGTGACACCGAGCTTGTTCATCCATGCACACCACTCTCTTGTGATGTTGACTTTTCCCATCCACAGCTCCCTGGTGTGTCACGGCGCGACCATTATCATCGCCCATTCATAGAACGGTCGTGTGATTTTTATGAGTCCCATCCCATTACAATTTCCACACCCTTTTGCCTTCCTCACCAACTTGAGCACCATTCTTATAGGGCCCTAGTCGCCCTCACCTTTCGGCTCAATAAAGCCCGAGACCGATACCTTTTCACCCTCACCCTTACCTTAATACCCACCCGCCCTTGGTCCACCGATGCTTTGCATCGTGTGATGCACTTTGCTATACAAGTGCATTGACACATTTAGCCTTTTTCCAGCAAGACTGACGCTTCAGTCTTGTTTGGGGGTGATTCTCATCACCCGATTCTTCTGCCACCCTGCGCTTTCATAGATCTTATCCTTAGGGTGAGATCCCATCGGTCTGGCTGAAGACATTAAACTTAGCGCTACCGGGAGGCAGCCCGCGTTTCTTGTACTAGTCTCATCCTGTTTGGGGGTGGTGTTTCACATCACCCTATGTTTTACCATGCTTACAGACTTGTACACTTTTTTTCAGGTTTTCTCTTGCCTTCACATGTCTACTTCATTGGCGGTTCATTCTGGTAACTCTTTCCTACCTCATGCTCTCAATTTTAAAAATCATTTTACTTAACATCGAGGACGATGTTCCTTTTTGTTTGGGGGTGGGGAATTTTATCAAAATCGTACCTCTTTTGGAAAATTTTGATTTTTAAACCTGATTTTTATAAATTTCGTGCAGTTTCTTTCATCTCACTCATTGATATGAATTTTTTATCATCCATCTTCTAAAAGTCTAGGAATCAAGCTATAGAATATTTTTTCTAAATAGCTTATGTAATACATAACAAGGCATTTTGCACCATGAATTTCTAGACTCAACAAAAATTTGTGCACTTATCACGTCATTACGTTTAGAGTTGAGGAGTACTACAATTCTAAAGAGAACCTTAAGGATCACTAGTAGAGACTTGAGCCCGTGAGATTTGTGCCTTTCACCCTTTCAGAGTGTTTTACGCAATCTCCGAGTCACAAGTTGATTCAACTTCTTTTGGGTCCGCACTTTAAATTGTTGTATGATCTCATTATACTTCATTAAAATTTGGCTTGATCACTGAGAACGACATCACTTTCGAGTTGTAAGAAACACGTGTCTTGAAATTTGTCCCGAATACTAGATTTTCATCCCTACACCTACCACTTTTCCATATCACATTTCATTTACCCATCACCCATTACCTTCCCATCCATTTACTTCACCCATGTTCTTCCATATTCCCATATATTCCCCACACCATCCATTTATCATTCCATCCATATCATCTTCCATCATTTCAAATAAAAGAGTGTGATTTCAAATGTAAATGTCTTCATTGTTAGTTTGAAAAGTGAGAGAAAAAAAAAAAGAAAAAAAAAAAGAAATAGCAAAAATAGAAAATATAGAAGAAAAAAAAAATAGAGAAAAAGGAAAGAAAATTCGAAATAAAAAGAGAGAGAAAAATCGAAAAAGAAAAGAAAGAGAGTTTGTAGTTAGTTGTAAAATAAAGACATTTGTGCCTAAAGTGTAAACACTCTTCTATCGCATATCTCATCCATCTTTCATCCATTATCCATCCATATTCATCCATACATCACCATCCTACCTACATACCACATCCCAATACCACACCTTATATCATCCTTCCCATCTCATTTCCCCCTCACCCATATACATACATATTCCCCTTGGTGTTCGGGCAAATGATAGTCAACGTGGTGAATGACTCGACATTCTCACTATAGTGATTAACATTCTTTCATGAGATCAATTTTTTTTCTTATTGTTCGTTCTTTCATATATGTGTGTGAGACGTTTGAACTTGTTTACATTTACTCACCTCCTCACACACAAGAGCGATACACTTACCCATATCTCGAGAGTTCGTTTGAGAGTGATATATCTAGTGAGATTTGAAGTTGAAGCATTGATTCCGACAAGGCAATCTAGGAATCACTTTGATGATACTCGACCCGTTTTGACTGATTCACACTACACACGTTGAGTTCTAGGAAGGATGTGCCTTGAGTATTTACTTAGCTTAAACTTTTTACACATTCTAGCTTGTATTTCTGAAATTATTTTCCCATGTGATGGATTGTGCGATTATTCTACATCTAATAAGAGATTGACTGCCTTTCAATAAATTTTTGCAAATAAGAATTTTGTGGGTATATTCCCTGCAAACCCTCACGAGACACAACTCGTCCTGTAGGGCAACCTATAGGTTTAAAGGCTTGTTGCACATGCTAAGTGCAATCGCAAGTGCCCGCGAAAGTGGTACACTTTTGGTTTCTTATCTTTCTCTTTCTCTCTATCTTATTGCTCGAGGACTAGCAACACTCTGTTTGGGGGTGGTGTGATAAGCACCCAAAACTGTACATTTTATACCCCGAATAGTTGTATTTTAGTTGCTATTTCTCGACAATATGGGTCTTATGCGCTTTAATGTTTAATATGCAGGTTTAATGCACGTTGCGGTGTTCAAGCGCGTATTTCAAGGCAATTGTGCATTTTAATGGAGCTAAATACCCTTATCTTGTACCCCAATTACCTCTCTCGTACCCTAACCCGAGCCTAAACCTAGCCAAACTTACCCTAAACCTTGTGTGTGTTTAGTTTGTGTCTTTTTATATTTTTTTATATTTTTAGTTTGAGTCATTTTTATTTTTAGGATTTATTTTTGATTTATTTAGGATTTTTAGATTTTATTTTCTATTTTATTTTTATTAATATCATTTTACTTTATTTTGATTTTGATTAGTTTTTAGTTTAGTCTTATTTTATTAAGATTCGTTTTAGTAGTTTATTTTTTTTAGTTTATTAGATTTTTCATTTTTTATTTCTTTTGTTTTATTATTTTAATTTTTAATAGCTTAGGATTTTATTTTTAGTTTTAATATTTTTATTATTTTTAGTTTGTTCTATTTTTTTTAGTTCTATTTTATTTTTATTTTTTTTAGTTTTAGTTTTAGTTTTATTAATTTTTATTGAGTTTTTTTATTATTTTTAGGGGTCCAAAGTAAACACACACACTCCACTTATCCTCACCTACACACACTACTTATCCTACACCCTCACCCTCACATTAATTTCCATACACCCACACACACCATTAACAAAACACTCTCTCTCTCTGAAACCCCCTCAACCCAAACTCTTATCGCCCCTCACCCTGATCCCAGCCATCCCCGCCGGCAGCTACCTCTCTCTCTCCGGCGAACCCTCGACTGCATCACTCCAACCCCGGTCGCAGCCCCTTCCACTCCGGCTTGTCCTCGCCTCTCCCTACCATGGCTGCCGGTCCCCAACTTCTGCCGGTGACCCTCATCTTGCGACGAACCCGCCGTCGGCAACTTCCGACCTCCTACCGGCGTGACCCTGCCGCCTCCCCTGACCCGGATCTACTACCCAACTCCATACCCATCAAACCTTGAATCCATTCCACCCATTAACCAACCAAAACCCATACCCATTTTCTAACCCACAACCAATGTCCAAACCCACAACTCATCTCAAACCCATTCTTCCAATCCAAACACGATGTCACCTGCTCAAAGACCAAAACCAAATGCCAACTCAATTACCCCATGTGCCAATAAACCATTTAATTCCTTTTACCCCTTTTTACCATAATACCCCCCCAACTACCTTTCTAACCCCAATACCCATTATACCCCCATTTAACAAATCAGATTTTATCCTCACCCAAATGACCTCACACCCCTCATGTGCACACCCTAACCAATTTCCAATTGTACCCCTTTGCTCCATTGCATATAAAAAGAAGATGAAGACCTCATTTGTGGAGAATGCTAGATTAGAGAGAGGAAATTGTAGAGAGAAATTTTAGGGTTAGAAATAAATAGTAGATTAGAATTAGTTTTTTTTATTTTCTTCTTTTCAATTTAAATTGAGTGAAAGTAATTCTAGTGAGAATCAATTTGTGTGTTAGTGCTTCATGTGTATTTGTTGATCATTCAAATTGAGAGGTGTATGCTTCAAATTGGAAGACTAGAGTTCAACTTTCTCAAAGAGATTTGGTTTGCTTGTTCTATTCTCTTCTCTTTTATTTTAATAGCCTTGATTATTAATTTGTCATATTTCATATCATGTTAGGCTAAAACCCCTTTCAAGGGGTGGGGTGAAACCCTTATTTGATATTATTTTAGTTTAATTAGTTTTTTTACTTGAATTATCCCTTTGAATGTTAATTTTGATCCCTCACCCTTAGATTTACGCCTCGAGAGAGGGTAAATGATTTTCGAGAGAAAATCGAAATTCTAGTGATAATACCCATTTTAGATTCGAACTAGAGATAGGGGTTTCTTAAGTGGGGTATTATCATTTGAATTTCAACTCTAAATTTAATTTCTAAGATTGACATAAATTCTAATTGATCGATCCTAGCAGGTGATTAATTAAAAGGAGTGTTGATCTAATTTTCTAGAGTTGTGAGGTGTTACTTTTAATTTTCTAAAAGATTACTATTCTAATTACACTTGCAACGAGAGTTGATTTGTAATTTTGATATTAATTTGGGAGAATTCAAATAATTAAATTAATTAATTAGAATAACTAAAATTTGTGGTGTAATCTCACTCCTTGATTGTTCTCACAATTATTTTCCTCACTTTATCTCTTATTTTTAGTGTTAGACTTAATTTTTCATTTTAGTAAATTTCTAGTTAGTTATTTTCATTTAGTTTAGTTTAGTTTAGACCTCACCTCACCCTTTATTTTTAATATTGAAAAAGCTAAAAAAATTAGAAAAAGTGAAAAAAACACAAAAAGAAAATAAAAACTGAATTACATTTGAATTTGTTCCATTTGCTTTACTCCCTAGAAAGTGGATTGATACCCTTACTTACCTCTACACTTGAGTTTATTATATTTGTAGGTATGTGAGGTTTTGACTAACTTGGCTTCAAACAACGATATACACCCAAAAAGTCTAGTTATCACCCAACAAGTATATACTTTAATAAAGTGGCCAACATTAAACACAGAATAGGAACTCCGTATACATATATAAAATCTCAATATGTATGCATACAATTATATATATATATATATATATATATATATATATATATATATATATATATCAATACTGCACCCATGGTTAAGAAATCGTCGGTGCTAGGCATACTCGGCTATCTAGTCCCATTGCAATGCTCACGTATTAAGGAACAACAGGTTCAATCTTTCAGGAACCAGTAAAATATATACACATATTGGAGGCAAACATAGTTCCAAGCCGATGGGTTACGCACCCATACGACCATCATCACTATCATTCTCACAGATAACCCGTACCTAGGTTCCATACTCTAGTGGAACGACTCAAAATCCCCCGAAGGCACTCAAGATATGGTCGTCCACAGTGCTCTAACCTCCGTTCAATAGCTAGTAGCTAGGTATGTCATACATATAATATTCCAAATAATAAGCATGCTCAAAACTTATTTAACTTAAGAGGCATTCACGCAACCTAATTACCATAATACGTAAGCAATATTAACGTCTCTATTCTCCACGATATCCATTTATATATAATCGCTCTAGGATTTACATTCTCTCCTAAGTTTCCATACAAGTTCAATACCTTGAGTATAAATAAACCCTAAATTCCCTAAAACTCTAGATTTTAAGTCACTCATTACTCACATAGGTTAATACACTCACTTAAACAAATCTAAGATGATTTTTAACTCGACCGGACCCTAAAAACCCATTCTGGAATCTTGTTAGAAGTCAAAGGATTCTCGTTCGAACGAGTTCATTCGAATGAATTTCCCACTTCGAACGAACTCAGCAACTCGTAAGAAGGATCTTGGAAATCTCGTTAGAAGGATCGTTTGAACGAGGTCGTTCGAACGACCTGGGCAGGTCTTCGAACGAGATGTTCGAACTGACCCTCTTCTTCCCCAAACTCATTTTTCTCCAATTTTCATTCTTTAATCACATTCTAAACTCAACCCAATTATAATGTAATTGTTTCTAAACCATTCTAAATAACCATAGGACACTTCCTAACACAAATTGGAGGTTAAATCCTTATGGAATTAAGGGAATCCAATAAATTACTCAATTTCTTATAAATCTCTTTAATATGTCCCCAGAAACTTCTAAACCTTCACAATCGCCCAATAAATTTCGTGATTTCAACATTTAATTACCAATATTAACAGTTTTAAGAAGGGAAGTTCTTCTACATGCCAACCTATCTCCAATTCATGGGGTTTCTTTACAAATCAATCTAATTAAACCCTAGTTTTCATTATAACAATTTCATATCATTTAATCTAAATCAACAGGGATAATATATGCTAAAAGAGGAGCAAGATAAACATTTTCCTTGGAATGGATTTTTGATTCTCGAACTAAAATTGGTATGTATTTGATCCTCTCATCGCGATCTACACTTTGGTGTAGTTCTTGGTGGGAAACCTTGAGTTCTTGGTTTAGTTCTCCTATGGAGTCTTTTTCTTCCTTGGTTCTCTCTCTCTCTCCCCCTCTCTCTCCTTCACGTGGGTTGAAAACTGACAGTAATCTCTAACCCTTAATGCTTTTAATTAAAACCTAAATTTCGTCCATTTAATTTACCCAAAATCCCAAAATACTAAAATACCCCACTGGGGTGTTATTTTGGGCTAAAATGCCCCGAACTCCGAATAAAACATCCGAGTAGTGTTTTCTGACTATTTAGACCCTTTCAGACCCATTGGCGCACTCAAAATAGTCGTTCGAGTTATATAAAAATAATTTAACATTTTAATTCCCAAACATTTAATAGTGACGTGACTCATACGCGCATCCCGAATAATTATCTTAACTGTCATGTATCTCGTCCTCAACTATATTATTATTTCTGAAACCATCTATTACGTTACTCACTACGTAATGTTCAACATAGTTATTACTCATCATGATTTCAACATAACTATTTTCGATAACTACTAACTCTCGTCACGCTAGTAATTATTACCATTAAGTCGGATTAATTATATATTAAATTTTCTCTCATAAATGAATTAATCCCAATTTTTCATAATTTCATGATAAAATAAATATGCGTAAAAATACGGGGTATTACATACTTCCCCCTAATAACATAATTTCATCCCGAAATTCAGAAATGAAAGTATACCTGACAAGAATAACTCTGGATAACGTTCACGCATGTCATCCTCGCGCTCCTAGGTTGATTCCTTAACATTATGGTGTCGCCGCTGAACAAGGACTAGTGGTACTATCTTCGACCTCAACTTCCTTTCGCTATGGTCTAGGATAACAACCATCCCCTCCTCGTAGGAGCTATCAGATTGTAAGTCGATCTCCTCCAACACAATATGAGTATGGGACAAATCATCTCGAAGATACCTCCTCAACAAAGAGATATGGAATACGTCATGGACCCTATGAAAGTGCTCCGATAATCCAAGTCTATAAGTAACTAGCTCAATCCTCTCAATAATAGGGAATGGCTACATAACTAGGCGCCAACTTTCCCTTCTTCCCAAAATGCATAACTCCCTTCATAGGAGACACCCGAAGTAACACCTGGTCCCCAATGTTAAACTCTCGAAAATGCTGCTTGGGGTCGGCATATCTATTCTGTCGATCCTGAGCAACCCGAATTCATCTCCGTATCAACTCTATCCTCGTCTAAGTGTTCGAAATCACCTCTGAACCAAGTAACTTGTTGTCCCCCACCTCCAACCAACATGCTGGGGAACGACAAGGTCTACCGTATAATGCCTCTAATGAAGCCATACCAATAGTAAACTAGTAAGAGTTGTTATAGGTAAACTCCACCAGCGGAAGGTACTGCTCCCTGCCTTCGCTAAAATCAATGATGCTCATACGTAACATATCCTCTACAATCTGATTTGTCCCCTCAGTCTGTCCATCTGTATGCGTGTGATAGGTTGTACTCAGTCGCAACTCCGTACCCATCGCCTCCTAGAAACTCAACCAAAACCGAGACACAAACACCTTATCTCTGTTAAACATGATATTGAGAGGCACCTTGTACAGTCTCACTATCTCTGCTACGAATATCTGGGCGTACTGTCCCATGTTGTAATCCATCCGGACTGGTAAAAAGTGGGCTACCTTGTCAACCGATCCATTATCACCTATATTGAATCGTGACAACTTCACAATATAGGTAATCCCGTGATGAAGTCCACGGAAATGCTCTCATATTTCCCCATAGGAACCACTAATGGATGTAGAAGTCCCGTCGAACTCTGATGGTCCACCTTTACTAGCTAACAAGTGGAAAATTTTGAGATGAACTCGGTAATATCCTTCTTCATCCCGCTCTACAACTACTATCTCTGCATATCATGGTACATCTTATCCCTACCGAGATGTACCATAAATCGTGAGACGTGCTACTCTGTCATCACCTCGTGTCCCAAGTCCTCTCCGTCAGGAATAACTAACTTTCCATTGAAACGTAAACCCCCATCCGAACCCACAGTATACGACTCGGCCCCCTCTGATAGAAGCTATATTATCTGACTCTGGCAGAAAGGATCACCTGTCTGAGCCTGTACTACTCTTATAATAATCTAGGGCGTAACCGTCATCACAGACATGAACAATCAAGCCTCCGCATCTCGGTGTCCTAACTCCTCCCATTTCGCTTTCCACACTTCGTCCATCTCCCCTTTCGGCCTACGGCTGAACGCGTCTGCTACTACGTTAGCCTTTTCCGGGTGGTATTGGATATCAAAATGATAATCCTTCACAAACTCAAGCCACCGGTGCTATCTCATACTTAACTCCTTTTGCATAAAAAGGTACTGTAGTGACTTGTGGTCCGTGAACAAGCAAAAATTCTCCCCCATGAGGTAATGTCTCCAAATCCGAAGTGCAAACATGATCATCGCCAACTCTAAGTCGTGGGTGGGGTAATTCCTCTCGTGAGGCTTAAGCTTATGGGAGGCATAAGCTATAGCCTGATCCTCCTGCTGAAGTACAACCCCAAGTACTAATAAGGACGCATCAGTGTAGACTATATACTCCACTCCCAGCCTAGGTAATGCTAACCCTGGTGTTGAGGTTAACTTATCTTTCAACTTATCAATGGCCAACTAATAGGCGTCATTCCAGATAAACAACACCCCTTTACGAGTCAAGTGTATCAACAGACCCACTATCTTTGAAAACCCTCGAATGAACCTCCTGTAGTATCCGACTAGGCCCAAGAAACTACGTATCTCGATCAGTGTCATGGGTTATCCCCACTCCCTCACCGCTGACACCTTCTCTGGATCCACGGATATTCCTCTGTCAGAGATAATATGTCCTAAGAACTCGACCTCCTTCAGCCAAAACCCACACTTCTCATATTTTGTGTATAACTCATGCTGACACAGTATCTGCAAAACCTGCCTCAAGTGCTCGGCATGCTCCTCCTCGGTCTGCGAGTAAACCTGAATGTCATCAATGAAGATGATGATGAACTGGTCCAGGAACTCTCTGAGCACCCTGTTCATCAAGTCCATAAACATGGTTAGGGCATTGGTTAGCCCAAACAACATAACCCTAAACTCATAGGAACCATATCTTGTCAGGAAGGCCGTCTTCGATACATCTGACTCCCTGATATGCAACTGATGGTATCCCGATCTCAAGTCAATCTTCGAGAAGAAGGCAAATTCCCTCAACTAGTCGAATAAGTCATCGATTTGAGGCAACATATAATTGTTTTGTATCGTGATTTTATTCAACTCTCGGTAATCAACACATAACCTCAACGATCCATCTCTCTTATTAACGAATAGTACGGGAGCACCTCACGACGACGTACTCCTACGGATGAACCCCTACCCCAAAAACTGCTCAATCTGGTCATGTAACTCCCTCATCTCTGCTTGAGCCATACGATAAGGTGCGTGGGGTATCGGTCGAGTGACCAACACTAAATCAATGACGAAGTCTATCTCTCTACTCGGTGGTAACCCTAGAATCTCCTGAAACACAATGACAAACTCTGGAACAACAGGAATTGAGTCAAGAGGTACCACCACCTCCGTAGAGGTCTGCTCCTCTCTATATTATAAATGTGTGGACGATCCTCCCTCAGAGCGAGGCATAGCCACTAAGAACATCTCCTGACTGGATATGACAAAATCTATGCTCCTATTAAAACAATCAATCATGACCCTATACCTGAGAAGCCAATCCATACCTATAATCACATCATACTCGGACATATCCAATACGAGCATGCCAGCGGGTAAGATAAATCTCCTAATCTCTATACCCACTCCCCGAAAAATAAAAAAAATCACGAAACCTTTACTCAATGGTGAATCAACACAATTAATCGTACTCTCTGCTGTATCAAATAATCCCATAGTACGTGCAAACCCCGTGGAAATAAAATAGTGTGTGGTCCCCGTATAAAATAAAATGCGCCCCAAAGTCCCCTGGATAGAAAACATACCCTCAATCGCGGGTGGGTCCTGCGAGACTGCGGTCTGATGAAGATTGTAGAAGAATCCTTATTGAAGCTACCCATGCTAAACTGAGAGGGCTGGAATGGGTTGCAGTGCTTGTATATGTGGGGTTTCTGGGAGAGTTGCGAGAAATCACAGTCTCTGGGGCTCCTGACGAGTACTCTGCTACTGTTGGCCCCTACCCTTCTGAGGGAAGTCCTGACGCTTGTGACTAGTGTTATCACAAGTTAAACATCTCCCTGGGAAGGGTCCTCCCCTTTGTCCCTGCTGTCCCCGGCCCTGATGCCCGTTACCACCCTTCCCTTGGTCGTGTTGGCCCTACTAAACCTGCTGCAGGCCCTGATGGCCATGCTGACCCTGCTGGCCATGTCTAAAACCTCCTGACCTGAACCTCTTAGGATCCCCCTACTGGGAACCGTAATCACTGTGTATATGCTGGCCCTGAACTGCCTGTGCCCCGCTGGCACCATTTCCTCCTATCCTGCCCTGCTGGATGGACTCTCCTACTCACTTAACCTCTGTCAGATGAAAATGGTGGTCCTGGAAGTGGAGTAGTGATGCATTAACCACGTCCGAATTGGTGGCTAAAGAGAGATTTCCTATCAAATATTGGTCGATCCTCCAAGTCAACCCATCCATAAAATGATGAATCTTCTTCGCCTCAGTCAGGATATCGTTCGGTACAATGTTCAGAAGGTTGATAAAATCTTCCTCATATTCCACCATGGTCTTTCCCACTTGCTTCAAGTTCACCAACTTCTGTCTCATCTCTGTTTGGATGGCCGAGGGAAAATATTTACGATCAAACAACACCCAAAAGTATCGAATCGTGAGTGTGTCTCTCTCCTCAGCGGTGGTAATAGACTCCCACCACTGCAGTGCTGCTCCCACTAACTTGAACGTGGCCAGTATCTGACTTTGCTCCTCCGTGCACTCATGCATCCTCAAATGACTCTGGATATCCTTCTTCCATTGGCTCGCTACTACCACATCATAGCTCCCTGTAAACTCCAGAGGATGATCCTTCTGGAAGGCATCCCTAATACGTTCCCAAGAAGATGGGAAGGCCTGGGCCTGAGCTGGAGCCACCACCGGTGCCTGAGGTGGTGCCTGTTGCACAACTGCCAATGTCGTATTTACCGCCTAGGCTACAATGGCTGCAACTTCAGTGGCATTCATCATAACTTGAGCTGGTGCAGGCTGATGCTCGGGCTAGGCATCCCTGGGAGCTCTCGGTTCACGTCTAGGAGGCATCTGAAAGGAGAGAAGAGTTTCATAAGTCTACAGTTATTATTTCAAAATAGCTGAAGAACGTAAAATGCATAAAGAGTACAAAATCCTAAAATATAGGGATCTATATCAAAGGACACTACGCGAAAACATAATAAGCCGTATAGATCCTAAGGACACTAAAACCTCATGCTCTGATACCACCTATGACACCCCACCTAATTAAATACCGGGTGATCAGTCCTTTATAAAATTAAATCAAAATATCCGGTTGGTTCAGATTTTGCATCAATGTCGAAAACTTTATTATGAAAACTATCCACCTAATATTTAAAAAGGTTGATGTCAAAATTTTATCTTGTTATTAACCATCATCATTAAAGAGAAATAATTAATCATCAACATACATCACAATAGCATAAGGAAAGAACTAACTGAATTTAAATAAAGAACTGGAGTAAACACTCCCAGTCAAAATCCCACATAATAATCCAATAACATGAAATCAAAGTCTAAAGATAGAATAAAACAATTCTAAATAAATGAATGTAAGATAGGAAGGACGACATGTCCAACTAAAATAAATGATTGATAGATAAGGAGAAATAGACTCAGAAGCGTTTACTAGCAGTATCCTGTATCTTCCACAGTAGATATAGCTCGACAAATGAGTGGAATCTCCTAAGCTTGGTGTCCCTGTGGATGAGCACCTAAAATAATAAAACAAGAAAAGAGATTTGCAGAAAATCGGGTCAGAGCCCGAGTAGAAGACAATTTAAATATAGCAAGTTCTTAAATTGGTTAATTATCACAAATATTATTCATGTTAACTTATCTTACGCAATTGAGATGCTCACCTCTCATCTAATATGCACACCTAGTGAGTTTAACAACCCATACTAGTCATGATACTCTGCCTGACCCTATGTAGTATAATCACTACGCTGGATAAAATATCTAAATAGACCGAAGGCAATATATATATCTAGTATTTAGGAATAGGTTTAAAATTCTTTAACGCATTCACATAACATTATTGATTCGCAATTGGTGACCCAACAAGTATACACTTTAATAAAGTTGCCAATATTAAACATAGAATAGGAACTCAGTATACATATATAAAATCTCACTATGTATATATATATATATATATATATATATATATATATATATACTGCACCCATGGTTAAGAAATCCCCGGTGCTAGGCATACTCGGCTATCTAGTCCCATTGCAATGCTCACGCATTAAGGACTACAGGTTCAATCTTTCAGGAACCAATAAAATATATACACATATTGGAGGCAAACGTAGTTCCAAGCCGATAGGTTACATACCCATACGACCGTCATCACTATCATTCTCACAGATAGCCCGTACCTAGGTTCCATGCTTTAGTGGTACGACTCAAAATCCCCCAAAGGCACTCAAGATATTGTCGTCCACAACGCACTAACCTCCGTTCGATAGCCAGTAGATAGGTATGTCATACATATAATATTTTAAGTAATAAGCATGCTCATAACTTATTTATCTTAAGAGGCATTCACGCAACCCAATTACCATAATACGTAAGTAATATTAACATTTATATTCTCCTCGATATCAATTTATATATAACCGCTCTAGGACTTACATTCTCTCCTAGGTTTCCATACAAGTTCAATATCTCGAGTTTAATTACACCCTAAACTCCCTAAAACTCTAGATTTTAAGTCACTCGTTACTCACATAGGTTAATACACTCGCTTGAACAAACCTAGGATGATTTTTAACTCGATCGGACCCTAAAACCCATTCTGGAATCTCGTTAGAAGTCAAGGGATTATCGTTCGGATGAGTTCATTCGAACGAAGTTCCCACATCGAACGAACTCAGTAACTCATTAGAAGGGTCTTGGAAATCTCTTTAGAAGGCTTATTTGAACGAGGTCGTTCAAATGACCTGGGTAGGTCTTCGAACGAGATGTTAGAACTTGCCCTGTTCTTCCCCAAACTCATTTTTCTCCAATTTTCATTCTTAATCACATTCCAAACTCAACCCAATTCTAATGTAATTGTTTCTAAACCATTCTAAATTACCATAGGACACTTCCTAACACAAATTGGAGGTTAAATCCTTATGGAATCAAGGGAATCCAACAAATTACTCAATTTCTTATAAATCTCTTAGATATGACCCTAGAAACTTCTAAACCTTCAAAACCCCCCAATAAATTTCGTGATTTCAACATTTAATTACCAACATTAACATTTTTAAGAAGGGAAGTTCTTCTACATGCCAACCTATCTCCAATTCATGGGGTTTCTTTACAAATCAGTCTAATTAAACCCCAGTTTTCATTATAACAATTTCATATCAATTAATTTAAATCAACAGGAATAATATATGCTAAAAGAGGAGCAAGATAAACACTTGCCTTGGAATGAATTTCTGATTCTCGGACTAAAATTGTTATGTAGTTGATCCTCTCGTCGCAATCTACACTTTGGTACAGTTCTCGGTGGGAAACCTTGATTTCTTGGCTTAGTTCTTCTTCTTCTTCTTCTTCTTCTTCTTCTTCTTCTCTTCTTCTTCTTCTCTCTCTCTCTCTCTCTCTCTCTCTCTCCTCTTCACCTAGGTTGAAAACTGATCGTAACCTATTACCCCTATTGCTTTTAATTAAAACCTAACTTTTGTCCATTTAATTCCCCAAAAATCTCAAAACACTAAAATACCCATATGGGGTGTTATTTTGGGCTAAAATACCCCGGACTTCGAATAAAACATCCGAGTAGTGTTTTATGACTATTTCGATCCTTCCGGACCTATTGGTGCACTCAAAATAGTCGTTCGAGTTATATAAAAGTAATTTACCTTTTCAATCCCCAAATATTTAATAGTGACGTGACTCATATGCGTGTCCGGAATAATTATCTTAACTGCAGTGTATCTCATCCCCGACCATATTTTTATTTTTTAAACCATCTATTACGTTACTCACTACCTAATGTTCAACATAGTTTTTACTCATTATGATTTCAACATAATTATTTTAGATAACTATTAACTCTCGTCACGCTAGTAATTATTACCATTAAGTCGGATTAATTATAAATTAAATTTTCTCTCTTAAATTAATTAATCCCAAGTTTTCATAATTTCATGATAAAATAAACATGCATAAAAATACGGGGTATTACACTTGCTTTAGACGGTTTTGCGATTGAATTTAAGAACAATGGTTTTGGTTTGATTAAAAATTCTAATAATTTTGGTTCTGGATTTTTATGATATGGTTTATATCAATTGAATCTTGAAAAGAATATTTATGAAACCCTTGTGACCCTGCATCTTAATGTTGGTATTAAAAGCACACTTAATGATGAAAAATCTTCTTATTTATGGCATAAAAGATTAAGGCACATATCCAGGCCGAGAATTGAAAGGCTCATTAGAGATGGAATACTCCATGACCTGGATTGGGTCAAATATGATGTCTGTGTGGACTGTATTAAAGGAAAACAAACCAAACATATAAAGAAATGAGCCAAAAGAAGCACTCAGCTACTTGAAATAATACATACGGACATATGTGGACCATTTGATATTCCATCCATTGGTGGAAAGAAATACTTAATCACCTTTATTGATGATTTTTCATGTTATTGCATGATAAATTTCAGTCTGTGAACATCGTTGAAATATACATTAATGAGGTTGAGTGGCAACTAGGCAAAAAGGTGCAAATTATTAGGTTTGATAGAGGTGGTGAATATTATGGTAGATATAATGAGTCAAGGAAACACCTTTGTCCATTTTCTAAACTCCTTAAAAAATTAGGTATTTATGCCCAATACACAATGCCAGGATCACCTTGACAGAGTGATGTAGCTGAAAGGCGTAATCGTACCCTTATAGAAATGGTTAGAAGTATGATAAGAATGACCTTATTGCCTACATTTTTGTGGACACATGCATTAAAGACCGCTGTACATATCTTAAATAGGGTTCTTAGTAAGTCAGTTTAAAAAAACCCTTTTGAACTTTGGAAAGGACGGAAACCCGATTTAAGGTATTTACGTGTGTGGGGCTGCCCAGCGAAAGCTAGAATCTATAACCCTCATGAAAAGAAATTGGATCCTAGAAAATTATCATGTCATTTTATCGGGTATCCAGAAAAGTCAAAGGGATATAGATTCTACTGTCCTAATCATACAACTAGAATCATTAAAACTGAAAATGCTAAATTCATTAAAGAATGTGAAGTAACTAGGAGTATGAAAGAAAGGGAGGTAATCCTTCGAGTAGTCAGGGTACAAATTCCTATACCTAGAGTTCATAACATACCTATTGTTCCTGATGTAGTTGTTGAACCTATCATTAACCCAATCAATAACAATGAACAACAAATGAATGACCAACCAACTGACCAACCACATAATGAGACTATAACCGATGAAACTTTTGAAGCACCACGATAAGTGACATTGAGAAGATCTCAAAGAGAAAGGAGATCGACAATTTTGGATGATTATGTGGTATATCTACAAGAGACCGAATTTAACATAGGGAATATAAATGATCCCATTTCTTATGAAAAAGCTATAAACAGTAATGATTCCGATAAATGGATTAATGCCATGAATGAAGAAATAAAATCTATAAATGATAATAAAGTTTGGGAGTTGGTCGAATTACCAGAAGGACAAAAAAGAGTTGGGTGCAAGTATATTTTTAAGACCAAACTTGAATCAAAAGGCAATATCAAATGACATAAAGCTAGACTTGTTGCTAATGATTTTAATTAATAAGAAGGCATTGATTATAATGAGACATTCTCTCCAGTTTCAAACAAGGACTCATTAAGAATTATATTAGCATTGGTGGCTCATTATGATTTGGAGTTGTACCAAATGGATGTAAAAATAACTTTTCTAAATGGGAGTTAAGAATAAGAAGTTTACATGGCACAACCACAAGGTTTCATAAAGAAAGAAAAGGAAAACATGGTTTTTATGTTAAAGAATTCAATATATGGTCTAAAGCAAGCTTCTCATCAATGGTACATTAAGTTCAACGATACCCTTACATCCATTGGGTTGAAGGAAAACACTATTGATCGGTGTATATATCTGAAGATCAGTGGGAGTAAGTTTGTGTTTTTAGTACTATATGTTGATGACTTACTTATCGCCAGCAGTGATCTTGGTTTATTAAGTGAAACCAAGAAGTA